>VBSM01002589.1:24350-48616 GCA_008086735.1 Cheirogaleus medius
AAAAAAAAAAAAAGACTGAAAGACCCCAGAGACATTTTGATGAAATGCAGAGAGGGACCCTGCTTGGACTGTACCTCAAATAAATCAACGGGAAAGACACAGACACGGGGAACGGGGACACAGCCAGCAAGTGACAGAGCAATTACAGCAGGAACAACATGGTGTAGCTCTGTGCACTGTAGAGACACGTTCTGAGCAATCTGGGAGGAAACGCCACAAAGGCGGACTTGTCGAGTGACAGTCTGGGGGTGCGATGCCCAGGCCTTTCCAGCTGTGAGGCTGACACGGAGGTGACGCAGCACCTGCTGCCACTCTCTATCTGTGAGTGTTCCAGCTTTTCTAGAATAAACACACTTTTTAAAGTACTTGGTGTTGACTTCATACTCATGCCTAGTTCCTCTCTCGGCTTCAGAGTTGAGGCCCACAGAGACAAGCACAGAGAAGCCAAGCCAGCCCATCCCAGCGCAGCCACAGCCACGCGGGCTGTCCCGCGCCTCACGCACCTTTTCATCTGCCCCAAGGCAGGGTGCGCGGCAGTGCCGGCAGCTCAGGCTCCTCTCCGGACACTCGTGCTCTGAGTGGCGCTCCTTGTCACCAAGGCGGACCAGGCCTTTGCACGCAGGGCACTCGGTCAGCATGAGTGGGCAGCGGCCTTCGTGGCAGCTCTGGCAACAAGAGGGGAAGAGATCAACAGAGCTTATGGAACTGTACGGGCACCGCGCGTGTAGAGGTGGCTCAGGGTCCGCCTGCCGGTGCTGTGTGCAGCACCCCAGCCCCTGGAGGCTGCCCTGTACAGACAGCTGCCAGGGTTCCCACAGGCCAGACGGCAGACGGGAAAGGTCGGTGTGCTCTCCTCTTCCCATCCTTGCTCCAGACTGGGCCAAGGAGATGATCAATGGCAACTGGTCTCAGTGGGTGCCTCAGCACCCACAGGGTTGCCCAGCTCCCACCACCCCTGAAAGAGCCAAGTGCATGACCCCTGCCCGGTGCTGGCACGTCCCCACCACACACACCAGCTCCTCATTGAGAAGGCGCCTCTTTAGACCAAAAGCAAAAAGTGGTCTATGCTGGGGCACGATCTTGCCAGTCCCAGGCCTGCCGTCATTACAGAGGATGGGTGTAAAGGGGCAGAGGTGCAGATGAGAGACAAGGTGACAGCGAACGAGGCCTGTGGGCCTGGCCACCCAGCTGAGGCCTGAGCACAGGCCGTATGGCGGAAAGGCCCTACGCCATGAGGAAGGGGCCAGGCCCCTCAGCAGCCCACTCATCCAAGTGCTGAGAGCCACTGCCCTCTTGAACTGTGGCCACCGATGCAGGAACACCTCAGCCAGTGAGACCAGAGACGGTGGGGGAGGCAAGGCTGGGGGAGGCGCCACAAGGCCTGGTCTAGGGAAGGCAGGAACCTGGTGCTGCAAGGAGGGGCCTGTGGAGCACCCCAGGGAGAGCAAGGGCGGCGTGCGAGGACATGGAGGGAAAGGCGTGCTGTTGCCTCCTCACCACACTGGGTCAGGAACGCAGGACCCAGCACCCGGAAGCCAGCCACCTCTCAGGCCTGCTGCCGCTCCAGGCATGGCCTCACAGACCATTTCAAAGACAATGCCCAACTGCGCGGGATCTGGACAGCAAGGTGACAAGGCCTGACTGAGCTCTTCAAGGACTTCGAGGGAAGGTTGTTAAGCCGCTGCCATAACAGCGGGAAGAACGAGGGGGCAGGCCCAGGGGAGGGGGAGAGAGGGCTGGATCCCGGATGTGTTCTGGGAGCCAGGTGGGTCTGCTGACTGAGCGAGCTGCCAACAAGAATAGAGAGAAGTCGACGATGACCCCCAGGCCACAGGAGGGATAAGGTCAGCCACTGGGTCTTGACCAGCCTCTGGAGGAGGCCAATGAGGCAGAAACAGAACTTCGACAAGTCTTTCAAGAGAAGGGAGCTGTGAAGGGGACAGAGAAAGGAGCTGCAGTCAGAGGAACAAGGAGTTGAACGAGATTTGTTGGCTAAGTTTCTTTTGTGATAAAATACACATAAAATTTACCATCTTCACCACTTCTAAGTGCACAGGAGCACTAAGCACATTCCCACTGCTGTGCAGCCATCACCACCCTCCACCCACAGAACTTTCCATCTCCCAGCATGACGCTCTGTCCCCAGGCAACACTGACTCGAGGCCCTGGCTCTTTCCATCCCTCGCTATCTCGATGGGTCTGACGACTCTGGGCCCTCCTGTGAGTGGAATCACATGAGCCTGGCTTATCTCGCTGAGCACAGTGTTAGGTTTGAGACAGGAAACACTAGTGCGTGTTTTCTGTGCTGATGGGTACAACCTGATGACAGGAGAGGATGACGAGGAAGGAGGAAGACAAACTGAGAGAGGAAGGGTCCTGGGAGATGTGAGGGCACCCAAGCAGGAGAGGACTGGCCTGCAGGGTCCTTATCCACAGGGCTGCAGCTCAGGGTCCCCCAGACAACTCAGGAAAAGTTGCTATGGGGGGTGAGGGACCCTCTTTCAGATCTGGGAAGCCGGTGGGTTTCTAGACACGGGAACGCCCTCGTCTGTGGGGCAGCACCTGTGGGGCTCACAGGAGACGCCACTTTCCCAGGACAGTGCTCTGCGAGCAGGTCCGGGGTCCAGCCCTCTCTCCCCTTCCCCTGCGCCTGCCCCTCGCTCTTCCTGCTGTTACCGAGGCAGCTTCTCCAGCTTTCCGACCTTTCCTCAAAGTCCTTGAAGGGCTCAGTCAGGCCCTGTCACCTTGCTGTGGCCTGAGCATTGAGGGCCCCAAGCTGAGACAGCATGGGGTCCGTGACAAACGGCACCAAAGCCGCCTCAGGTCAAAGGAGCTGGGCCTTCAGGGCTTCTCAAGCCCTGGCCAGCACCACAATGTGCTGTGTCTCTGTGCCCTAAGGGCTCTGCAAATACACATCCACACTCCCAGGTCTGTGCATTCTGGGAACAGGCAGGAAGCGACAGGTGAACTCCAGAGAACACCTGGATGGAGAGGTGGTGTCCAAGTGGTGTCCACACCGCCTCAGAGCACCCCACACCACACACTTCCCAGAGCAGGCCCAGCCTGTCACCTAACCTCATGCCTGAGCCCAAAGAGAACCCTGCTGAGTGGCTGAAATGGTAGTTACCAGGCCCAGTGCTGGGGCTCCCAACAGGTATGACCCCACAGAAGCGTCCCACATGTTCCTGGCCCCAGAGGGCAGCATCCCAGACCAGCCCCAGGGGCAGGACCAGGACACGCAGGAGCTGCATGAAGCCCCTTGACACTGTATGCGACAACAGGGACCCCTGGGTTAGATTCTGTTCAACCTCCCCGAGGACATTTCCTCTGAACCCTCACACAGGCAGGGCAGCTACGTGGCAGACAATCCTCAAAGGCGCCCCAGCAGGGCACATGGGCCCAGTCCCCAGGACCTCCAACAGCACAGGCCCAACTATCACCTGCTGAAGGAACCAACTCCCTGAACCCGATGACAGCGGGGATGCCACTGCCACCCTCAGCCAGCTGAGCATGTAACAGCAATTATCAAACCAAACCGAACAGCAGTCTTGGGCACTACTGTGGTCTATGAAACACAAGCTAAAGCACAAATAGCTAAGGACTCAGATTTCATTAGAAGACCATTCTGTAATGCTCAATGAAATGCTCACAGATGAAATGACATGACATTTTCCATCTGCTTTAAACTCATCTAGAAAAATAAAAACACGGGGGTGTGGCTGGAAGCCTGGAGAGACCGGCTGGTCAGTGTTGCGGGGCAGTATGCGAGGGTCCCCAGGGCAATGGTCGGCCTCTGCTCTCAAACGTGCTGTGCGTTTGAAATTTCAGTAATACAATCTTTCTCCTGGCACTCTGCTTGAGATCACCTGTTGAACCAAAGCCACCCAGCAGCAGATGTATCTAGACCATCACCTTCCCTGCATAGTCAGAACAAAGCTGTCTTCTCTCTGCCCCCAGCAGACACTTTCAAAGACATCAGTATTTGTTCAACCAGAATTCAAATCAAATGTTTTAAGCAAATATAGTCATTGTACCTTGAATTTCACCAGAACATGCAATGAGGCCAAGCATACTTGACCTGCCCTTTACCTCCTCATGTGGTCTGACCTTTATCCTCTCTGGAAAGTTTTCCTAAACCCCGCCCTTCACCCAGGGCCCCTCCTCTAAGCACCTGCAGCTCCAGGGCTGGCTGTGAAATTCAGTTTTACTATTAGCACTTAACAGGCGCACCATAAACATTTTTTAGTTTTAAAATCATTCAGTTCTTAGAAAGGCATCATTGCAAAGGAAAAACGTAAAAAAGCTTAACAGGATTTTCCCCCTTTTTCCAACAATTCAGACTATCAAGGAAAAAAAGCTTTAGCCTTGATATCAGTTTTCATAGGAAAACCCCAGCACATGCCTGCCTGGCAGATGAGGGGCAGGGCCGCTCTGCAGAGGGGGGACCCGAACCATACACAGGGGACTGGATCTCAAGCCCTGCTTGTGACATTTACAACCAGTGAGAGGTTTTATCAATAAAATCAAAGGCAACCGCAGAGCGATCCCAGAGCTGGGCCCGCCCCCCACATGACCAAACCCGACTCCTCTCGGGGACTTTCCAGAGCTCTCAAAGGGCGCAGCCAGGGACTTTCCACCCTGCATGCCTGCAGGGCCGCATGGTGCCCAAGCCCACAGGCTGGCTGCAGTCCCTGGCCCTCAGCCAGAGGCCCACACAGCCGCCAACCTTGTATATTATGGGCCTAGAGGCAGCTGAGACCCCAGAGACTGGAAGCCCAGCCCAGAGCTGGGTACCGTTATTCCACCGGTCCCCTCAAAAGGCAGCATGGCATACATTATCCCCGTTCCTGGCACCCTCCCCGGAGAGACCCTGGCCCCAGTGACCTCACCAGAGGGCCATGGCCCTTTCAGACAGCACCAAGCTACAACCAAGTTGCAGGCCTCTTTGGCTAAGCAGGGTATAGGGTGTACAGCGTTACCCACCAAAGCTGCATGTGCCCCCCAGCGTTTGGACCATTCAGCACCTCTGCCCAAGGAGGCAGAAGCCTTTCACTTGGGGAAGTGCCCAGAGCTGTGGCTCCACGTCCAGGCCCCGGACCACCATGCTAGGAAGGAGAGCGGTCTCCTTGCTCACCCCAGATATGGCCAAAGCTGCTCTTCTGGTAAAACAAAGAGCCCAAAGACCACAAAGGAGAGTTGGTCAAAAGAATGAGGGAAGCACGGTCAGGCACACAGGCAGGGAGCAGGAAAGGAGAAACCCATCAGTAATTCAGGATCCCAATTCCAAACCTGGCAGTCAGTGCCCAGGGTCTAGGTCAGCAGGAGAACCCCAACCCACTGCCCGGACACAAGGCTTCTCTGTGGGCTTCGGGCCCCAACAGCCCTGGGCTGGGAGTTCCCCTAAGCGCAGGAAAGCTGGGGTTCCCAGCAAATAGCCCTTCACAGCCTCACCAGCCTCATACCAGACTGGATGGCATCAGGGCACCTCCTCACTTACTCTGTACCGCTGAACAATGACCCCTGCTCCCCCAGCTCCTGGCACCCACCATTCTACTTCCTGCTGCTATGGATCTGACAACTCTAGGGACCTCACACCCATGGAATCCTGCAGGGTTTCTCCTTTTGTGACTGGTTTATTTCACTGAGCCTGGTGCCCTCAGGGTTCATCTCTGCTGTAGCGTGTGTCCTTCCTTTTTAGGGCAGAAAAAAACTCTACTGTGTGGACAGACCACATTTTATTTACCCACTCATCTGTCGATGGACATGTGGGTTGTTTCCACCTCCCAGCTACTGTGAATAACCCTGCCGTGAACATTCCTGGACAAAGGGCTGCGTGAAGATAAGAAATGCATAACCTGGACAGCCGTGGCCGCCTCTACACTGCAGGTTTAGTTGCCAAATGCATAACAGGTGACATGAGGATCACAGTGAAATCCCCAATATGCCGACGCAGACATGCCAGCCCACCCCACTTGGCACACAGAGTCAAACCACGGCGACGTCAAGCAAAGGCCACTGCCTTTGTCACTAGCCAGAAGCCTTTCTGTGACCACAGAACAAATATGCCCTTTATTTGTGCAATTTCTAGTGTGAACACAATTTAAAGTTAAGAATCTCTTAAGGACACAAGAGACACAACAAAAAATCCCACCACGCTTGAAAGCGGCAGTCTCCAGTGCAGGAGCTCATCATTCCTCCATTTCTGGGAAATGCTGCTGTTTAGACAGCTACGGCGCTCTCAGCGCCAGTACAGACACCTCCAACCCTCACCTCCACCCTAAGATGGCAGAGGACTGCACCCCGCTGACAGACAAGGAAACTGAGGCACACAGTATGGGGCTGTGCTCTGCACAACTTGCGTTTTCAAATGGACAGACTCTAAGAGGCAGCTGCATCTCTCCGCCCAGACAGGCTGTCCCAGGAAAGCTGAGCGCAGGCCAAGGTCAGACCTGCCGGGGGAGAACGATCCCGACTGCTGGGCTTCAGCCACCACGCCACACTCAGGCCCCAAGCAGCCGCTGTGCCAGCACAAGGACACCCGTCCTTACCTCGTATTCTTTCAGGGTCCCCTTCCAGGTGCATCCATCGCTGGGACAGACGGCTGGCAGGCTCTCCACCTCCCTGCGGGCAGCATTATCCGGGAAAGCCTGCGGAGAGGAGCGTCCCTCAGGTTAAGCCTCCTCCCAGCCACCTGCTTATCAAGCGCGACGGACAGGCGAACCAACACCTGCTCTACAGGCAGAGGCGGCTCAGAGGACTAACTCACCTCTTGGTGACAACCTTTCCAAGCCCTAAACACCTAAACACAGAGTTTGCTAAAGAGAAAGATCTAGCTTCTAAAGTTTCATTCTGCCACCGGTGTTGTTAAAGGAAATTACAAAACATTTTCTGCTCATTTCAACATTTTCAGCTTCAAGACATTTTACTTACCGAACTGCTTTCTAAAATAGAAATGCCTTCTTCATATATGCCCTCGTGAACACAGGCAGCACAATTCTGAGGCCCAGAGCTAGTGGGGAAAAAGGAAGAAGAAATCTCACTGTGAAACCTACTACGGAGAATAAATGAACACCATCTGCCTCAGTCCAAACACACAGCTCCATACCACCACCATTTCTGTAAGCTTTCTCATCTTTAACGAGAACAAGCATACATTAATTGCACAATTGTTTAAAGATTTATTAATACAGTAGATGAGAAAGTTTGGATCCTGCAAGTGAGTATCCAGGGTTTGAATCTCTGAGGCCAAATCATCCCTTCCACCTGTGAACAAGGTGCTCTGAAGAGTTCCTCACCCGAGACGAATGCTCCAGAAACACAGGGACGTTGACTGTTCGCTCTCCCTATGGGACCAGCCCGCTGATGACAGGCACAGAGCCTCTCACCTCTCAGACCACACTTACCGACGAGTCACCTCACAGGGTGAGGCTCCTCTTTAACTACCTAGAGCAGCCAGAAAGCAAGCTATAGCCTAACTTTAAACTTTCTAGTACCCCAAAAACCAGGTGAAATTAACTTTAATGATATATTATATTTAAAACACCACATATCCAAAATAGTATTTCAAATTAGTATCGTTTTTTTTTTTTTTTTTTTTTTTTGAGACAGAGTCTCACTCCGTTGCCTGGGCTAGAATGCCGTGCCATCAGCCTAGCTCACAGCAACCTCAAACTCCTGGGATCAAGTGATCCTTCTACCTCTGCCTCCCGAGTAGCTGGGACTACAGGCATGCGCCACCATGCCTGGCTAATTTTTTCTATTTTTGGTAGAGACGGGGTCTCGCTCTTGCTCAAGCTGGTTTTGAACTCCTGACCTCGATCGATCCTCCCGCCTCGGCCTCCCAGAGTGCTAGGATTACAGGTGTGAGCCACCAAGCCCAGCCTCAAATTAGTATTTTTACATTATTAACTTCATATTCTTTGTGCTAAGCCTCTGAAATCCAGAGAGTTATCTATACCTCGAGCACATCTAACCTGGGCCCAGGCTGCTGGGGAACTTCATGCTAAGCAGCACGGCTCTAAAGCCAGCACCGCCCACCTATCTCCTGTCCCCGGGGGCCTGCTGCCCACACGCACCTGAGGATGGTGGTCAGGCAGAAGGAGCAGTACCGGTGGCCGCACTGGGCCTGGAAGGGCCTCCGCAGGACGTTCCTGCAGGCAGAACACAGGTACTTGGCCTCTAGTTTGGTCCCCAGGAGGCTCTTGGAGAAGCCAGGCTGCAGCAAGTCCAGGGAGCTGGGGGGGCTCATGCTAGCTGCAGCCATGAGAGCCGTGACCCCCGCGAACTGCCAAGCCCTAAGGAAGAACACAGAGCACATCACGCCTCAATTCCAGAACAATCCTCTCAAGAGAAAACGAAGTCCACGGCGATGTGCAGCAGGCAACAGTGAGAGGCCATCAAGTGACCTGTGGTCAAGAGTCTGGGAAGCAGAGCTCTAGAGCTCTGGGGAGCCCTGGAGACAACCTGGTCCAACCTCCTGCTACTAACACAGAAACTAAGGCTCAGCAAGGTGACCACACGGCTGGCACCCACACACACACACACACACACACACGACCCACAACTCCCAAGAGACACAGACCCAACGGCTTCCTGCTGCACGCATCCCTCCAGTTCGGGGAACAGGCCACCTTCCCCCTAACACTAATGGTTGGTGGTCCTCAATCCTGTGTGCCCTTCTCCCCTGAGGTTCCTATGATATGTATGTTTGAGAATAGTGGATAGCTTCTAAAAGATATCTTAACAAACCCGCTGGGCAGGAAATGCCTATCTGCTAGCACTCCAGCCTTAGATGGCACCCAGGAGACGACCACACCATCAGAGCAGCCCCTAGACCAGGAGTGTGGCCCACCTGGTGATGGAATCACAGTTCCCACTGCTTCAGACAGCACATGGCCTTCAGAGCCCCCCACCACATGCTGGTCCCACAACGAGGACACTTTGGTACCCCAAACCCCAAGAGTGGTGTAGGTAAAGTACAAAGCTCTTAAAGCTTCTGGCTGAAGTGAAGTTAGTCCATGCGTGCTAGCCCCACTCAGGTACAGGGAATGTCCATGTCACAGATGCCCATAAGAATAGACATGAACCAGAACACGGCTGCATGGTCACTCACGGAGGAGTCAGGGGGCCTAGGCGTCCCCAAGGTGCAGGAGGAAGCCTTGAATTAGACAAGCAGACCTGTGCTTCTCAGTAGCCCCATGCCTGGTACCAGGGTGGCCTGTGCACCTGGAACACAGAGTTCTTTCTTGCTGTGCCTGCAAGTGGTACTTGTCACTTGATGCACACCTGTCATACCCCCCCTTCCAGAAGCAGCCTGAAGGCCACAGCTAGCTTGAGGCACACTCTGTCCCCAGTCAGGGGTCCTGCCTGAAAAGAGGTAGGAATTGGAGCTGTCTCTCTAGCAGGAAAGCAGGCTTGTCCCGGAGAGGAGGGACTCCCCGTGCCGCCCACCCTCAAGAGGGGCTTGCTCCTGCCAGGTGGGCTCCAGGCAGTAGGGTGGAGCATGCTCTGAGAACACAGAGCAGGAAGCAGAGGGGCCTGGTGTCTGGTGAAATTCCCTGGAGGGAGCCCAGGGAGATGGGTACTGGCAGGCGCGAGGCAGAGACTGGTCTCCCAGGGAATGCACGGCCTCCAGGGAGTCCGCCCTCCAGAGTGCAACCTCAAGGCTGCGTTTTTTAAAATTAAGGTATGACCTCTCAAAACCATTCCAACATTTAAATGACCAATGCATTTTCCTCTTTTTCTCCAGTAAGGACAGAGGATGCTAACTGCTCTATGCCTGGACAACAGGCCCAAGACAGGGGCCTTGCTGTCCCCTTCAAGCAAGACTGTGAGGACCAGGCGACCCACGTCACTGTCACAGCCACAGAGTGGTGCTCTGTTTTCCTCACTGTCTAACCCATGGTGTTCATCTTATGTGGTGAACTGCTACATACTTGTAAATAACTTAAAAGGTTCATAAAACTGTATTTATTCTTCATAAGAGGCATTCTGAGATTTCTATTTTATTTTTCTTCTGGTCAGAAGCTACTAAATTGATTTCATGAACCATTAATGGTTTCAAAGCACTGCTCTAAGCCACTTTGGACAGAGGGATTTTCTACTTTTAAATATCACTAGTAAAAAAAAGCCACATTCTTTAGGTCTGAACCCTATTTTATGTGTGGTATGAGATGTTAGATAAAAAAGAACCTAAAACATACAGACCTCTGTGACTGGTCGTGTCTGTATAGAGATGGGGCAAGAAGGTAAAATAAGAAATGAAGATCCCTGTGAGGTGGGGGCTTTAGGGCAATCGTTCTCTTTGTTCAAAATGCTGCTGAGGAGTGTCCTGTGACATCTCAGAGGAGGCTTTATTCCCTTCACGTCGACATTCCTCCTAAAGACCGCAGGGGACTGCTGGTCCGAACGGCCATAGCTTCTGTGGTAGGATAAGTCCATTTTATTAATCCATCAATGTTTTACTCCTGTCAGACATAAAAGAACTGCAAAAATGGTCTTTTTTTCCTCCAGTGATAAAAGAGGGAAGAGGGCACAACCCAGCAGGGCCTCAACCTCTGCCACTCCTCAGAGGCGTGGCCTCACTTGGCCACCACTCTGTCCTGACACAGCTGGGACAGCGGGGATCGTTACTCCTGTTCTAAACATGAACGAACAACCCCTTGAGTCTGAGAAGTTTACCAGGCATCACGCCACCAGCCCCACAGCAGGCAGCAGTCACAGGCCTCCAGGTCCCATCCGTGCCCATGCTGCACACTGGGGTTCTTAGTGCTTAAGGGATTCCTTAAACATTCAATTTGAATCTCATCCAAGAATACATTTTAAGAACTGTAATGAAAACCATCATGAAGACTCAAAAGTGCTATGCCAAAACTTTTAGCACACTGAAACCTACCAACTCTTTAAACCCTCTGACACAGTACTCTAATTTGCTCAAACTTGGGGAAAAAAACTTCTGCGGTATCTGGCATCTATCCAAAGGTTCAGACCTCCTCTGGCTTAGGCTTGGGAGCTCTCGGTGGCCTGCACAGGGCTACTCATCTAATTACACAAGGCACAGCGGAGGCAGGGGGACTCCCTCAGCTAGCCACTATGGTTGCCTGCACCAAACACACACACCGAGACCTGGTGCACGGGCCAGACGGCTTGGGCTGCTCCTGTCTTTTGGACATATCAGATGTGTGAGAGGTCAGATTTTATTCGCAATTAGACCTGGAAATAGAATGCATTGCTGGTCCTTGCAGGCTTCCAGATCAGTTTTACTCTAAAAATTCTGACTGTATCAGTTTAGGTGGTTAAAAACAAAAACAATACCCAGTTGCAGTGACTCATCTGAGAGTGTGAGTGACTACCCTCATACAGACATCATCCGTGATTTCATACTTAATCCAATCCCAAAAATGTGTTCCAGATGTAAATGCACCAACTTTATACAACAGACCTACATTTTGTTAAAAGGGCAATTGTGCCAGACACAAAACAGTATTTAGGAATAATTCCAGTTACATAGAGTTTAATAAGGACAGGCAACATGAATTTATGACAATAGAAGTCAGAATAGCAGTTACCTTTGGGAAAGACCAGTGTTGCCTACAAGGGCACGATGGGGCATTCTGGAGACTAGAAACCATGCACACAGACAAAAATACATCTGGATATACACTGAGCACTTGCACACAAAACAAAAAAATGGAGTTTCTATTCCCAAAGAGCTAAAAAAGATGGTGAAATCCTGATTATGGTGTACCCAAGCACATTTCTCAAACATAATCCAGTCTCATAATATTAAAAATGGCAAAGAGAAAGTTCAACATGAGGTTTTAATATAAAAGAACCCCCAACACCCTCCCATAGGAGTGAGAGGCATCTGGCACCCCTCTGCTGCAGATGGAGCCGGCCTGCAGGCTCCTTTCACGTGCCCAGCTCCAGCCTGGATGCCACTGTCCTGGGGAAAGAGCAGGACCAAGGGGAGAAGAGGACATTCCTGAAAGAAATCACGGAGACTCTGACTGAGGTGGTGTCACTTGGCAACTGAGATCCAACGTCCGGACTCTGGAGTGTGAACATGGTTCAGTGGCGTCAGTGAGTAAGTCTCAAAAGGGCGAGCTGTGATGAAAGTCAAACACTGCCCAAACCATGACACCAAATCAGATATGGGTGTGACCTGGCTGCTGTGGGGGTGGCCTTGCTACCATACCAGCAAATGCTCGGGTTCAACCTGTGATCTCACTCTTCTCACAGGCAGACTCCAGGATGCTCCAAATGCTGGAAATTCAAACTTCTCAAATTCCTGTCTCCAACAACAGCCCAGTACTGTTTCACATAATGCTGGGATCCACATAAGAGTTCGCTTGGTTGCACCCAGTTCTTCCCCACTTATTTAACAAGCCCAATAGCTTCAATCTGTGCACAGCCATGAGTATGAGACCTCTCCCCCAAGGACTGGAAATCCACTTCAAAATCATAATTTTATATGGAATCCCATCTTTTTCAGACTCAGCATAATACCAAATAGAAGCTTGGTAACAACTTTAACTCCTAGCAAGTGTTTATACAAAATTATCAAAAGCAAATGTTGCAGGAGACGACCTCTCTGACCTTACAAGTGTTGGTTGATAATTATTGACACAATCAATATATTTACCTTCTTTTGTTAAAAACTAGGGCTACTTCTAAGGATCACATCAAAGGGAAAAGTGGAAGTAATTTTTCTTTAAATTTAAAAAGAATTAAAACAATTTCTAAATCAATTTTTTAAATTAAAAACAAAAACTAGGGCTACTGACAAATAATGATGCAGTAATTCAGTCCCTTCAAGATCAGATGGCCGCACAGCAGGGTCTGCTCTCAGTCCTTGTCTCCCATGACCCAGATGACCACACCACCAACCCGTCTCCACCACTCCAAGCATGGGCTCCATGCTCTTCCCCAGCAACCCTCAGCCCCTCAGGACCTCAACATGGCAACTCCAAATGGACAACTTTGGCCCTGACTGCTCCCCTGACCCCAGACTTGCACCTCCGCCTGCCCACGAGAGCTCCACAGGAGCTGTGCCTCCCCATCTCAGCCCACGAAGTGCCACCCTCTTCAGTACTTCAGGCCAGATGCCTGCAGACATTCCGATTCCTCTTCCTCTCACACACCCACCTCCAGTGCATTGGAAATCCCGGCGGCTCTACCTTCTGCAAACATCCAAAGTCTGACCACACTGCTGCTGCCAAGCCCAGGCCACCATCTACTGTGGCCCAAGTCACTGCACTGGCCTCCCTGCTGCCAACCTGGCCATCCCAGTCCCCCACTCTGCTCCCAGCAGCCAGAGGGACCTTGAACACAGGACTAAGACTGGGTCTCTCCTCCCCTCAGAGCCCCCAGTGGCCTCCCAGCTTGCCAGTCTCATGGCAGCCAGCACAATCTTCCCCTGCCCACGGCTGTCGGGGGCACTGCTCTTCTCAGCAAGGCCTTTCCTGAGCCCCTGCCCACGCCCGGCACTCATTGCCACCTAGCATGCTACATGATCTGTTCCATTACTCTAGACAGCCCACCTGTCGGAGGCTGGAGTCCCGGCCGTGTGCCAGAGTCTAGGCCAGGGCCAGGCGCAGCTCCAAGAGACCCAGGCCCCTGAGCTTCCTCCCAGATGCTCCTGCCAAAAGCCACTCAGTCTTTCTACTGCTCAGACAAGGCCTTCAGAAAAGCAACCCCTAGGCTTTTGTTTAAAACTGAAACAACAGTGAATTTTGTGACATGCAAATTATACTGCAATAAAGGTATTTTTAAAGGGTAAAATTCAAACATCCATTTTGGGTTGTTTGGGGCCTCCACCTAAACACAGTAACTTTGAGTCACTAAACACCACCTTCCTCGCAGGTGAGACGCAGACCCTGCCAGAGGCTGACAGGAGCAACGTGGCAGGGCCAGGTGTGGCCTCTGGTGGCGCGGCCACACTTCCAGCCAGGAAGCCGCGCGGCCCAGCCAACGCTGCTCGCTCTGTGCCCGGTGGCCCCGGCCCCAGGCTCCCCCAGCAGCTGCCTCCTCTCTGGGTCCCCAGGTCTGCAGCCCCGGGGGTCGCCGTGGGTTTCGGCCCATTTCCAGTCCTCACCACTTACCTACGGCTGAGAACCGGGCTCAGACAGACGCACGCACGGGACGCCCCAGCCCCCGGGGCGGACTTCCCGGTGCCAAAGGGGTCCCGGAGCGGCGGCCCCTGATGTCGCCCGCTCCCCCAGACCCTGACCCCTGACCGGAAGCGCTGCGCGGGGACAGCGATCCCCAGAGGGGCAGAGAGGGGTCAGAAAGGCCGCCCGGGCCGAGCGGGCGCTTGCAGCGGGGTCCACGGCGAGACCCCCGGGTGAGAGGCCAGGCGCGAGCCGCCCCGTGGAAGGCCCCGCGCGTTCGCGAACTTTCCGGCGCCGGCCGGGCTCCAACTTCGTTTCCGGCCAGGCCGCTCTGAGAAATCCCCTCAGGCCAGCAGCGGCCCGGCCCCGCCCCCGGCCAGACCCCGCCCTGGCCCCGGCCCAGACCCCGCCGGAGCCCGACACCTATCCCGCAACCCGCCCCCGGCCCGGGGCACAGCCCGCGCCCGCCTCACCCAACGGTCGCCGCACGCCGGGAACTGAGTGCCCGCCTCGCAGCCACAGCCGCCGCCACCCGCCCTCCGCCGGCCCGCCCGAGCCCGCCTGATGGACTGACGCGGGAGCCTACCGGCGAGTCCACAGGGGACCTCAGCGGGCGTCGATTGGCCAGGTCCGCCCCGCTGCTGGCCCGGCCCCCTGACGGCCTGACGCGAAAGCCTACCAGGAGCGCGCAAAGAGCCGCAGCGGGCGCCGATTGGTCGGTGCTTCAGCGGCGTGTGTACCTAAAATGCCCTCCCGCCTCTCGCGAGTAGAGCGTGCCCTGCGGGGTCCGCGCCACGGCTGGGCATCTGTGTGAGTTTCCCGGCGGAGCTCTGCCCGGGACCGGGTCCCTCGGACGCCTCCCGAGCCGCGCGGAGCGGGGCCTCCGTGCGGGGGTCCCACACCGTAAGGGCCGAGGGGAGCGCGTCTCCCGGGCGGTGGGATGCCCTGGACGTAGGCTAAGTGCGTCCAGTTGCGCGTTTCCGACGGCGGCGCGGTGAGTTCGTGCCGTGGGGGCGTCGCCGCCGCGCGCAGCCGCGGCCCCGGAGCGGTGGCGGGGCTGGCGAGGGCTGCCCCACGGGGAGGGCCGCGCCGGGGACGCCTGGCCCGGGGTTCGGTCCGGACGCCCGGAAGCGGCGGGCTCTGCGTCGCGGGCTCCGCGGGCGCGCTGTCCCCGGAAGCGCGGGCGTCGCGCCGCTCGCGTCACACTCGGCCTGGGGTCGGAGTCCCCTGCCCGGGCCCGCGTGCCGGGGCAGCTCGGGCCGGTGGAGCTCAGAGGCGCCGGACTCCGTGGCCTTCCTCGAGACTGAGTCGCCGAGAGCCCCGCAGGGTCGAGGGCGTGTCGCTCAGGCCCAGGCGCTGACAGAGCGCCCGGTGTAGGGAGCGGCCACTCCCGGCGGCACCGCGGAGGCCGCGCGGCGTGGCGAGTGGCTCTGGCTGCAGTCAGCGCCCTGCCTCCTTCGGGGGAAGGGGCCGTCGTTCCACCGGCCTCAGGCCCACCGTAGCCCGCCCTCCGTCCAGACGGATTTCCCGAGCGTGACAGACACCTGCCGCCCTTGGTGGCAGGGACGGCAGGGGATGGACAGCACCGTGCGGGCTGATCTCAATACTTGCCCCAGTGATTCTACCACGAAAATGCCTTTGTTTATTTACACTTTACTGTTTGCAAAATATCTTCTCTCACTCGCACTTTAAAACAAAAGATTTGGAGGACAAGCCTTTGAGGCAGAGGGGCCCAGAGGCGTGCCCTAACGGGGAAGTGGCCAGCCCACCCCATTCACCAGCACGGAAGCGGGTGACATTAATGTTCTGGAAACTCGCCTCTTGCTGGCTCAGAAAGGGGTGACTCATTTTGGTCGTTGGACTTCTCAGGGGATTCCCACAGGGGTTTCTTCCTGCCAAAAAGAAAGCAAAAGTCACCCCACTGAGGGCAAGGGTGAGTAGGGGGATGTCCCTGGACAGACTTAGCAAGGGCCCCAACATCTTCCCACTCCCTGGGGGCTGGGGTCTCAGGAACAGCAAACAGCACCACGGTTCAAGCCTGGTGATGGGGACAAAGGCACCCTTGGTGCCCTGACCTGAGGGAGTGGGTGCCCCTGGGGAGAGGTGCAGCCTGAGCCTGGATCAGAGCAGGTGCTGCTGGTAAGCCACAGTGAGTGGCTCACCCACTTGGCCAGGGCAGGGAAGCAAGTACATTAAATAAACTTTACAAAAAAGGGGGAAAACTCATGGATTAAAACTTACATTAGGATAGGTGCAGGGGCTCACACCTATAATCCCAGCACTTTGGGAGGTTGATGCAGGAGGATCCCTCAAGGCCAGGAGTTTGAGACCAGCCTGGGCAACATAGCAAGACTCTGTCTCTACAAAAATAAGAAAAAACTAGTCAGGCATGATGGTACGTGCCTGTAATCCTAGATATGGGGAGGCTGGGAGGCTGAGGCAAGAGGATTCCCTGAGCCCATGAGTTGGAGGCTGCAGTGAGCTGTAATGACACCACTGCACTCCAGGCCAGGCGACAGAATGAGATCTGAAAAAAAAATTAAAACTACCATTACATTAATGTGCTTTTCCAGAAACAAGATGGGAGGGGTACTTATAGCAATATATCATATTTTGACATTAACGAATAACAACAATATAGTCTAGTTTCTGGTTTTGAGTTTTAATGTCTGCAAATTTGACGACTTTGTCAAGTTGGTCTTTTTCTTGTACTGTTTTAATAGACACTCCAGTCATGTTTGCTCATCTATTTTTCTTCATTGTTGATCAAAGAGCACTTTTTATTAACCTGAATTTTGAAATTTTTTTTCACTTGAAACCACAGACACACAGTTAGGAAGGACCTCGAATAGAAGATGCAACGTCAGACACTTATGACTTGTTTCATGGTACATTCCAGAAACTGATTCTGTCTTTGTTTCTTTGAAGCCAATCCTAGTGGCCTTCAGAAGTCTACACAGTTGAAAAAATTGTAAATTCAAATGAAAACTCCATGTGGCCACGTGGACTGACAATGGAAAGCACTCAGCTATAGCTAACATCCTGCTTAGCTGTTGAAATGGAGGAGCACAAAGTCCCCCCAGCGTTGGAAGTACACAGTGCACCGAATTCCAGGAACTTCCTCTAGAAACAGAGCATGCAGCTGGTTTCCATGTAGTATACGAAGGTGTGTCATGCAGAGCTTAGCTCTACGTCAAAACTCAGGAGTCATTGCAGCAGCTGTTTAGCACTTAATCCAACAAAATTATGTAGGATTCCTGGCACACAGAAATAACAATAGAAAGCAAATGAACTTTTAGTGAATTTTGTTACTTAAAATCTACTCTTTGGGTTTTCCCTCCAGTTTGCAGGAGGAGGTGAGGTTGGAGAGATGAGCTGCATTGGCGCTGTACACATGGAGAGGCCTGGGCACCTGTGCCGGCTGGGCTGCCCAGAGGGGCTGAACACTCCAGGACTGGCCAGGAGTCTGTGTGAGGAGCAGCTGGGGCCCCAGATCCCCTGCTCAGCTAGCACAGCAAGGTGACTTTCCCATTCTCCTACAGCAGGCTGGAGGTGATAAACCTTGGGGCTCTCTGGCCTAAGGGACACCGAGCTAAGTCCTTCCCCCGTGGCTCCCATGAGACCAGCAGCCAGGCTAAGCAGGACGAGGTGGGGAGGCTGCATGTTGCTCTTTGAGACACCAGAAGAAAAAGCCCTTTCCCACCCAATCGCCCCGCAGTGGAACTAACATTGGAAAATCCTGCCAGGCACAGAAGGCTGTCAGCTGCAGGGGGACAGACCGCCAAGGACCCTCAGACACTCAAGGAAAAGACAGAGCCCCATACTGAGGGGGGAGGGCGGGTGCAGGGACCAGAAGAACATGTGAAAAGAACTAAATTAGGCCAGGCGAGGTGGCTCACGCCTGTAATCCTAGCACTCTGGGAGGCCAAGGTGGGCGGATCGCTCAAGGTCAGGAGTTCAAAACCAGCCTGAGCAAGAGCGAGACCCCGTCTCTACTAAAAATAGAAAGAAATTAGCCAAACAACTAAAAATATACAGAAAAAATTAGCCGGGCATGGTGGCACACGCCTGTAGTCCCAGCTACTCGGGAGGCTGAGGCAGAAAGATCGCTTAAGCCCAGGAGTTTAAGGTTGCTGTGAGCTAGGCTGATGCCATGGCACTCTAGCCTGGCCAACAGAGTGAGACTCTGTCTCAAAAAAAAAAAAAAGAACAGAACTAAATTAGTCATCTCAAAGGAAAAAGCATTCGTGAAACAGAATGCTGTAAAATTCAGTACTATAAAAGGAATATATAGACTAAGAAGGAGTGCTTAGAAATTAAAAATGTGATATTAAAATGTAGATAAAAGGGTTATACATTGAGGAAATCTCCCAAAATTAGAACAGAAAGAAAAGGAGCTTAAAAATAGAAAAGAGGCTGGGCATGGTGGTGCCTGCCTGCAGTCCCAGCTACTCGGGAGGCTGAGGTGGGAGGATCATTTGAGCCCAGAAGTTTGAGGTTGCAGTGAGGCACGATGGTGCCCGGGCAACAAAGCAAGACCCTGTCTCAAAAAAAGGAAAAGAAAAGATAACATTAGAGTTTCATCCAGGAATCCTAAAACCTAAAATCTTAGTAAGAGGAAATACAGAAAGTGGGAATAAATGCTAATGGATGTCTCTGTTTTGTGCTGCCACAGAACGCCTGAGACTGGATAATTTGTAAAGAACAGAGGTCTGTTTTTCACAGTTCTGTAGACTGAGATGTTCAATAATAGGGTGCCAGCCCAGGTTTGGAGTCTGATGAGGGCCTGATCTTTGTTTCCGAGATGGCACCTTAGACGCGGCATCCTCTGGAAGGAGGAGCATCATTCTCACACAGGCAGAAGAGTGAGAGAGCCAAGACGGGGAGAGAGGAAGGGAGGGAGAGAAAGGAGGCCAGGCTAGAGTGCCATGGCATCAGCCTAGCTCACAGCAACCTCAAACTTCAGGGCTCAAGCAATCCTCCTGCCTCAGCCTCCTGAATAGCTGGGACTACAGGCATGCGCCACCATGCCCGGCTAATTTTTTCTATATATTTTTAGTTGTTTGGCTAATTTCTTTCTATTTTTAGTAGAGATGGGGTCTCGCTCTTGCTCAGGCTGGTCTCAAACTCCTGAGCTCAAAGGATCCAGCCACCTCAGCCTCCCAGAGTGCTAGGATTACAGGCGTGAGCCACCGTGCCCAGCCTAAAATTCTAATCTAAGCAGGCTGGGTGTGTTGGCTCACACCTATAATCTTAGCAAGGTGGGAGGATCCCTTGAACCCAGGAGTTCGAGACCAGCCTGAGCAATAGCAAGACCCCATCTCTATAAGAAGTTTAAAAATTAGTGGGGTGTTGTGGTACACGCCTATAGTCCCAGCTACTCAGGAGGCTAAAGCAGGAGGGTTACTTGAGCCCAGGAGTTTGAGGCTGCTGTGAGCTGTAATGATACCACTGCACTCCAGCCTGAGCAGCATAGCGAGAGACTATCTCAAAAAGAAAAAACAAAAAACAAAAAAAACCGCCTCTACCAGAAGAAGCAGGACTCAACCTGAGAGAAGACTCACTAAGATAGAAAAGGTGAGTTGTGGAGTGGAGAGCTCAAAGGGCTCAGGTGAGTACTGCACACCAGTTCCAGGAATGCCTGATTCCTTCTGATGGTGATATTTTTTCAGATCCCACTTCTGACACCATATTCAGTCAACCTAAATGACGACCAGAGAGAGGCCCTCTAAAAGGAAAGGTACTTATTTGGGAATAGAGCATTGCAATGGGAACATGCACACCATAGTAAACGATGTGCATATGCACAGAAGTAAGGAAGACAAAGGTTTTTAAAGGAAAAAATGAGATTACTTCATTGTTTTGTAATTTGTTTTGTAATTACTTCATTGTTTTGTAATGAGATTACTTCATTGTTTTGTTTTAATAATTCTTGGCTACAAACATCAATAACAAGGATGACACCTGTCTGAGGTTGGTCAAGCAGTTGCTGGGCAGATATCCCTGCAGAAATATTTTTTGTGTAAGGTTGCAATGGATTTTGTGCAAGGTTGTGGTGTTTGCCTTGTTATCAGGCTTGCAAGTGTGAGAACTCTCTTAGTGGCCTTCCGTGGCACTGTTTGTCAGGGTGTGCTTAGCATTAGTGATTCCATGTTGATTCTGACAACTTTCGCAAACCAGTACTTGTGACGTGATCATGTTAAGAGGCGGGGAGGAGCTGAGGTGATGTTGTATGTGTTTGTGTGTAGGGGCTTTCAATCTTCAAAGGGTACAGTAATGTTCCAAATGGGAAACCCCAGTGAGAGCCGAGTGAACACGTCACGTAAGTACGTGGCGACACACAGCAGGAAGTTACCAGGCAGCTGTGGGAGTTGGGAGCAGTAACCTCTGAGGATTAGGGATGTGGTGGGAGGAGTAATGGCGGTCGACCACTGGTTTTTGTTTTAATCCAAATCATCCTGTGTGACTTTTAAAGTATGTTGATTGTATTAATAAATTTTAAGCTAAAAATTCAATAACAGCTGTGTTTTAGTCTGTCGATACTAACTGACGTTGTTGGCTTCCTTGGGGGCTCAGCCCTTTACTGGCTCCATGTCCACTCTGCCTGTGCTGGCCAGTTCCTACCATGTCCCCTTCCCCAAGTACTTCCTCAGCCCCCGAGCACCACCCATCCCCCACACCATGTCCAAAAGGCTCTTCCTGAAATGCAGACCTGAGTGGGTCACCTCATGATGGAATCACCCAGAGGTTCCTACTTTTCTGACTGTGTCTGTCAGGAGGTGGCAGCTCTCATGACACCTCCCACCTGGAGACTAGGCCCAGGCATCCCCTTCCAGTGTCATCCTCCTGGGCCTCTCGTGCCCCCTAAATCCCCATTCTTGCCTCTCTCCCTGTACTAGTACACAGGATTGAGACTTTCTGTTTATGTGGCCATCTACTGTCCCCCCATTTGAGCTCCATAGGGATGGTGTGACCCACCTTCACATCCCGAATGCGTGTACACTGCCTGGAAAAGACAGACTCCATCAGAGGATGGATGAGCTGATGGGTGGATGGATGGACGGAAGGATAGATGGTCCTCTCTGGTAATGCGTTACGGTGCAGGGTGTGCACCTGTTCTCACAGTAATATATTCTCCTCCTAACTTTATTTTCCTGTTCCTGGCATTCAGACTTATAAGGATGTCTTTGGATGTTGATAATGGAAGATCAGGGGTCCTGTCCTTTCAGTGTAACACTCAACTAAGCATCAAAGGCAAACAGAAACCCGAGAAAGCATTATATCAGATTAATAATCACTTTCAGAACCAGCAAGAGGCACACAGAATACTGCATGGCCCATATCCACTCTATGAACAAATCTGTTTTCCATTTTGTAAAGTGTTGTGTCTTGGCAAACACTTTCTTCATCACTCTGTCAAATGGCATCCTGCTTGAGTCCTTGGAACTGCAGCCTCCTCAGTGGTCAGTTCCAGAAAGATGGGCTCAGAATGGTGGAGGGGCAGTCAGAGTCAGAATTCTAAACAGTAAGTCCTCTGTAAGAAGCATTTTAGATGAAGTTACAGACCAAGAAACATTTGAGAAGATGAAATTCTGGAAAATCCACTTTTACTCATGACAGACTAACCATCACTGGTGTTGCCACTCACCATAAACAACTATAAAATTGGCCAAAATACAGGAAGTGACTGTTTTCAGCCAGTGGGCAACAGGCAGCGTAAGACTGAGAATCCGAGAGAAGGGAAACACATGAGGTTGACCCATGTTCTCTCTGGCTTTCTGCTTGGGAACAATTTCTTAACCTCATCATAGAGAGGTGGACACCAGGCAAACGTGGCAATCCGGCTGGAGTGAGGAGATGGAAGCCAGAGTTCAGAGCAGCATGAGTAGCTGGAATTGACAGAATGGAACAGCAGAGAGGAGGGAGCTGCACAGCAGGGTCCAGAAGTCTCTTGCAGGTCCTCAGCTGAGTGAGTGCGTGCGTGCACAGGAGAGGGCAAGACCCCCAGCAGTCTGGCGTAGAGCAGAACTGCAGCAGCAGAACTGAGGGGTTGAAGACACCAGAGGCTGACAGCACTGAGAGGCTGGAAGTCTCCCCTGCCCATATCAGAGTCCTCGTTAACACCCCAGGTATTCAGCTGAATCTCCAGAAAAGTTGAGAACAAGGGCCAAGACCTACATTAAGACCTACTCTGGAGGTCTTGGCAGGATCAAGGAGAGCCATCAGTGTATGCACTGCCTGCCAGAATAAACGCAAAACTCACTGTAATCCAGACTCCGTGCAACGTGACTTCCACGGTGTCCAGCACAAATTTACTGGACATGCAGAGAAGCAGGAAAACGTGTCCTGTAACCAAGGAGCACAGCAATCAATAGAAAAGATGCCGTGCTGACCCAGATGTTGGATTTAGAAGATGAAGACTTTAATGCATTGGTTATAAAAATGTTCAAAGACTTAAAACATAGTTTAACTTACAGACAAATGGGCAATCTCAGCAGAGAAGTGGAAACCATTGAAAAGAATCAAATGGAAATCATGTTACTGAAAAGTATAAAAAGTACAATATCTGAAATGAAAACTTCTCTGTTTGGGCTTAGCATATTGGAGATGGTGGATAAAAAGATCAGTAATCTTGAAGAAAGAGCCACAGAAAGTATATAGCCTGAAGGTTGAAGAGAACAAAGATCGAGAAAAAGAACTACAGGACATATCAAGTGGAATTACATACATTAATTGGAGTCCCAGAAGGAAAAAAACAGTGGGACAGAAAAATAAAAATATTTAAACACCAGTGAAACTTTGCCAGTGTACAAGATCTAAGATCAGTGAACCCAAGCAGGGCAGACACAAAGGAAAGTACACTTGGGCACATGGCAGGAACACGGAAGATCATGGGAAAATCTCGGAAGTAGCCAGGGGATATGTCACACTACCTGGAGGGGAACAGGGAGACACTTGCTGACTTCTCACTGGGAACAATGGAAGTCAGAAGGCAACTGGATAACATGTATAAATGCTATATCCTTCAAGAGCAGGGTAAAATAGAGACATCTGCAGTTAAATGAAAGGTGAAACCATTTATTTACAGCAGACAGTACTACCAAACACTAAGGAAAACTATTAATTAAGGCTGAAAGGAAATGACACCAGAGAAACTCATATTTACAGATGGAAGTGAATAGACTTTTTTGTTGTTTTTCAGAAGGCTTTGGAATTTCCTCCATGCATGAAGGTAAATGAGTAACTCTGGAAGATGTCTTATCTTAAACAACGCAGGCAGAGGAGTCTTTAGTACAACAGTGGTGTGGCATCTCCGGTGATACGAACTGCCCGCTGGACCTTCCAAAGCCGGTTGTCCACACCAGCTGCTGTGGTTTCACCTCCAAGGCTGCTTTCCTCCAGGCCCTGAACAAATGGGAAGAATCCCAGAGCCGGGAAGGAGTGTGCACAGGGGACACCAGAGAGGGAATGAGTGGGTGGTGAAGGCGCCTCAAGGAGACACTTGTATCCACCCACACCTTGGTGGCAGGGAGTGCAATGGACAGGGCAGCAGGCATCTTTATGTCACCAGGCGTGGATTCCTGAGGGCCAGGCAGGACGATGGCTGTCCCGGTGGTCGACACCTACAGAGGACAGTTAGGTCTAGATGTCCCTTCTCCCAGCCGATGCCAACTAGAACAGGTACACTACGAAGCTGGCTCAGCTTCATGTGCAGGTTGTTCCTGCCACAGCTCTGGGAGGGGCCTCCCAATGGGTTCCCGAGGTCGGTACTGGTTACGCTGGCCAAGTAAGACACTTCAACCGCAATCTGCTCCAACCGCGGCCTCTTTCCAGACAGATCCACCTTCCTCACACTCTCCCTGGGGTCCAGTGCCACTGGAGTGGCTGCAGGCTTTTTTGGCACATGACTAAGGGGAAGAACCCAAGTTGAGGTGCACTTAGTCAAAGTTTATGGGATACCTTCATGCAGTCTAATCATGTGCCTGCCGGCTGTCCGGGGGCAGGAACGTCTTCCAAGGCTGCAAATACTCACCTACACAGTGCACAAACTCGTAGCAGTGCTACAGCGAGCTCATCCATTTGAAGCCTGGAAACCTTGTTTTACCCAAACCAATGTCAATACTATTAGATACAGATTTTTTTTTTTTTTTTTTT
>VBSM01002599.1:25361-35584 GCA_008086735.1 Cheirogaleus medius
ACAAGGTACCCCCCCGCACGAGGAGCCTACCCCCGTTCAATGGGGTCTTGAGGCCGACATGTTCCTCCTTGGGAAGGTGCCCGTGGGGTGTCCCCGCCATTCAAGGCAGGGGTGGCTTTTGTGCCCTCCATTGCTGCCCCCTTGGGTCCCCACATCCTGGGAGGACCTATTGGGTGTCCCTACCTGGCATCACGACCTGGGGGGCTTCTCCTCCCCTTGGGTCCCCCACTCTGCCCTCACCCGCTCCTCACACCAGACTCAGCTTCCGAAGCCCCCCGAGCCCTGGGCTCCGGGCCCCTGGCTGGTCACACGCAGTGGCCCTGGGGCAGGGCCCTTCCAGCCCTGAGAGTGGGGATTCTTTTCCGCAAACCAAATTAATTTTCAAAGAAACCCGCCCCTGTGTCATTGCTCTGTGTGCCTGCCGTATCTGTTATTGCGGGAAAGTACGCAAATCCCAAGTTTTGCCGTTTTGGCCATTGTTGAAGTGCAGTCCCGTGGCATTACGTACATTTGCTGTGCTGCACAGCCACCACCACCATCTAGTTCCAGAACGTTCTCTCTCCCCGTAAGGAAACCCAGTGCCCTTTGGTCACTCCTTGCCCTGCCCAGCCCTGCCCACACAGCCGGCGCCCTTCCCCGCGGACCCGCCTGTCCGCGCGCTTCCTGCAGAAGGGATGGAACGGCACGTGGGCTTCCACGTCGGGTGTCTTTGCCGCAGTGCGTCTTCCGTCCCCCCGTGCTGCGGAACGTGTCAGAACTTCCCTTCCTGGTGGGCTGCGTAACGTGGCACCGTCCACGTAGACCACGTCGGTATATCCTCTCAGCAGGGTGGCCACTGGGTGGTTTCCGCCGTTTGGTGGCTGTGATGGCGTTGCCGTGGGCAGCCGTGGTCAGTACTCGCGTGAGACCCTCTTCCGACTCTCCTGGGCACAGCCGGGAGTGGACTGGCTGGGTCGCGGGGTCCCTGAGTCTGTGAGAGCTGAGGGACAGAGCGCCACGGCCGGGGGCTAGCACGCTGGCTGCCGCGTGAGAAAAGAAATTTGTTCCATGGGCCCATGGCGTTTTATTATGAAAATAGAATAAAAACTTCGAGAACGAGATGATCCTTTCTAGTTTCATGGAAAATTTATTATTTTTTGTTGTATTCTCTGTGTGAATTATATAACAGATGCAATCAAATTGTCGCTATTGTAACAATAAGAACATCCACAAGTAAGATGTGGACGAGCCAACTATAGTGACAGGTGCTTCACAAGGCCCCGGGCTCAAAACTAGCGTGAGTTAAATGCAACTCACGTGGCAGTTAGTGTGCTAAACACGAGAATTTCGTTTCCTCTAGGTTCTGGAGACTGGGAGGCCCCAGGTCAAGGTGCTGGCGGGTTTGGTACCTGGCGAGGGCTCCCCTGGCTCGGGGACAGCCACCTCCCCTCACTCGGCAGAGAGGGAGTGCTGGCGTCTCTTCCCCTACTGGGGCGCCGGACCTAGGACCCCACACTCATGGCCTCATTTAACCTCCATCACGGCCTCTAAGAGCCTGTCTGTCTCCAAATGCAGCCACACTGGGGGCCAGGCCTCAGCATGTGAATTTGGGGGCACAGTTCATAGCAGATGGGAATTCCAGAGATCAGGGGCCCCAGGGCGCGGCAGGGGGTGCTGGGGAGCCCCGAGGGGTTCCGGCGGCCTGGTCCTGGGAGCGGGGTCCTTTGCCGCCTGCCCCCACCGCCTTCCACGGTGTCTGGCGGGGTGTGACGGTGCTGCTGCCCCCCCTCCCCCCCGGCCAGGAGCTCCTCAGACGGGGCTGCGTGTTCCAGGAGCGGCACGGCTGGGAGCGGCCCGGATGGTTCCACCCGCGAGGCGCAGCTCCGGTGAGTGGCGCCTGCTGCGTGTCACGTCGGGTGGGGGCAAGGGGAGCCGGCCCGGCCGGGAAGCGGGTTGGTTATTCTGCACACGGGAAGCCGGGCCCCGCCGACCTGCCCGCACACCCTTTGGCGCCCAACGCAGCCCGTGCAGGTGGGCGCTGTGGGCAGAGCCGGGGTTGGGGGGGTCTGTGGGGGGCCTTCTGCGCTGTCCCCCGAACCCTGGGGGAGGAGGAATCAAGTGCATCTTCCCATAATTTCATGCGTCTATTTCTGGTAACTCCAGCTGTTAGTTTGTGCTGGGGGAGGTGCCGCGTGGGCGGTTTGCGCCGCAGGGAGCTGCGTTTCTCAGCCGAGGTTTCTCAGCGGAGGTTTTGCGGAGTCCTGGCCTCTGGGGCCTCCTGGGGACCCAGGTCGTGGGTAGAAGAATAAAACCGTCCTGCTTGGGAACCCCAGGCAGGGCTCTGGAGTGGGCCGTGTGATGCCCTAGGGCCAGCCTAGGGTGGCGTTTGATCTGGATTTGGACCAATTAAAATCCCCTTCCCGAAGCTGCCTTCCATCCCCATGGCAACCCCGCCCCAGGACGAGGTCCAGAGCCCAGGGCCCTCCAGGGCAGGCGGCAGCCCAGGCTGGCCAACTGGCTAATGGGCCCAGGCTCTGGGTTGGTGTCCTCAGCCACACTGTCATTGTCCCTTCTGCTGGCCCAGGGACCGTGCGGGGAGGGTGGGCCTGGCAGACCCTGCCTTAGGCACAGCCCCGTGTTCCCCCAGGTCTGCCCTGGGCAGGGGGGAGGGGGATGGGAGTCGGGAACCCGCCCTTGGTCCCAAGACAGGCAGACTTTGCTCCCGACCCCGGAGCCACCCTGGGAGCCACTAGGTGACCTCCCCCAGTCCCTGGCGCCTTGTCAGGGCTGCAGCGGGTGGGGCGTCCCTGTTGGGCTCTCACGGGCCAGGGCGAGCCATGCCTGGTGGGGGAGGGAAGGACTCCCTGCAGAGATGCCGGTAAAGGCCCCTCCCTGGACGCCAGGCGTGAGCTGGGGGTGGGGGGCAGGGCCCGAGGCAGCCACAGCCTCACCTGGGCCTCCCTGCAAAGAGGGAGTGCGGCTCAGGCCGGCGGCTCTGGGAGAATCGCCTGCACCTCTGTTCACACCTGTGCGTGTGTGGAGGGAGGGCGGGGCAGGGCGCAGAGGTGGGGGAGATGGAGGTGCAGGGGGCAGAGGCGGGGGAGGCACAGGGGGCTGAGGGCATCTGAGAGAGGCGGGCAGATCGCAGGGGTGGGGGCTGAGGCCACGGCAAAGAAGACAGACCCGGGGCCCACGTGTCTGCCCCGCTTCACGCTCCTGCTCTGTTGGGGACTCATCCACAACCTCGGGCAAGGTTTAACCCTCTGTGCCTCAGTTTCCTCATCCGTAGCAAGGGTCGCCCTCAACAGAGTGTGAGGCGCGTCCAGCAGGGCTTGGCCCCGAGTGAGCACCATGCACCAGCCTCCATAGCTGTGACACGGCCACCCCCTCACCCCTTGCCCACCGGTTTCAGGAGCCGCCCCCTGGGCTCTGTCCCACAGCTTTGGCGTCGGCGGGAGGCCTGACAGTGGCCCCCGGGGTCCTCCCCAGCCCCTCCACGGTGACCAAGCTTCTCCACCAGCCTCCTGGGCCCCCCTCCTGGGCATCAGCCCTCAGCCCCCCACCCCGGGCGCCGTTTGTGCCACGTTCTACGCCTGAACTCGCCACACCCTGGCCCGTGTCCGCAGGCTCGCCCGCAGGAGGGGGCCTGTCCTGCGCATCGCGGCCCCTGCAGGACGAGGCTCGGGGCGGAGGGAGGCAGGGAGGAGGCCGGGAGGGGCCGCGGCGACGCCTCCTCTTCCCAGGTCTTGGAGTACGACTACTACGGGGCCTACGGGAACCCGGTGCACGAGGACTACGCCTACGGCCGGCTGCTGGGGGACGAGTACACCTTCGACTTCCCGCCCCACCACGACACGGTGCGTAGCCACGCCCCGGCGCGGGCGGGGGCTGGGGGCTGAGTCCGGCTGGGGGGCTCCGGGAGCCGCTCTGAGGTCGGCACGAGCTTCCGTCCCTGGGGACGCGAGCAGAGGGCTCCGGCCGCAGTCCTTGCGGAGCAGACCCCGGACAATGTCGACCCCCAGGGGACCAGCAGAGGAGACCAGAGCGGGGAGGCGCCGTGGCCTGTGGTCCGCCCACGGTTCCTCTTGCTCCAAACGTGGGCGTGCGGGGCCGGTCAGACGGGCAGCGGGCGGCTCACTGCCTCCTCCGAGGTCCCGGCTCCCTCCTTCTGCTGGGTGGGGGTGGCGAGTCTTAGGGACCGGGCCCCCCACCGGCGTCCACGCTGCACGGGCGCGTTGTCCCGGGCAGTTTTTGTATAGTCGACAGTGCCGGCGTCTAGCCTGGCCTGCCCAGCCACGTAGTCACGCGCTCACCGAGGGGACCTCTGCTGTTCTGTGCGCGTCCCGCACCGGGGACACGGCAGGAAGTGTCACCGCGAGTCTGATGTGGGAGCAGAGCCCAGGGACAGCCCAGGAGGCACATGCGAGGGGTTCTAGCAGGAGCAGCGTCTGGGGCTTCCGACGCTGCAGTCACTCGGGGACCCTGTGCCCTACGGCCCCGCGGGGGCTGATGCTCCGCTGTGGCCGCCTCGAAACTCTTCATGCTTTTCAAATGAGCCCCACGAGTCCTGCAGGGAAGGAACTATTTGTTCCCACCACTTCCCCCGAAGCTGGCTCTCGTGCAGATTATCCGCTGCCGGCCCCGGGAGGGGATCGTGCCACGCGTGCCAGGCCTTCTCGGCGCCCAAGTCTCTTGCGGCCGCCTCCCGGGAGTGCACGGGCTCCGTCTGGCACCTCCCGTGGGACTCGTGGCCTTGCAGGAAGTGGGAGCTCGGGGGAGATGCCAACTTGGCTTTGCGGCTCCACTCAGCCTCCGCAAGCGCCGGCAGCGGCCCTGACGCGTGAAGCGTGCCTGGTTCTCAGCGCTGGCAACTCCCCAGCCCGGGTAGACGCGCGTCGGCCCAGGAAGCCGCTCTGGGTTTGGTGACAGCCCCAGCGGCGTCAGCAGTAGCACCCGGCAGAAGGCGGGAGATCCTTAAAGGACGGCAATGCCTGGCAGAGCCGGAGCGGCTGCACAGGGCTCGGAGGGGGACCGCCGGGTGGTGGCGTGCTGGTGGCTGTTTAACAACCGGCTCCCTGGGGGGACGCAGAGCCCGTTCCCCTGGTGTAAATGCTCTCCCCATGGCCAATTCCAATCCCGGCCGCCGGCGTGGCTCGCTGACCGTGGAGGCGGGAGGAGACCTGCGTGGCCCAGCAGGTGCAGTGCTGACGTGTCCTGGCTGTGCCGCCCCCCAGCCCCAGAGAGCGCCCAGCACGGGAGGGTCATACAAGCTGCCCAGGGGCAGCGGTGGGTCTGGAAGGAGATGAAGCAGCTGCCCGGGACCAGGTGGCTGCTGCTGTCGTCATCTTTATTTTCGATAATGACCACGAGGTGGCCGTCTCTGCTCGCCGGCGGGTGATAGGCTGAACCCTGAGAGGGGGGACCAGGGAACAACGGTGGATCACAGGAGACCCTGACGGCCTGGCCGGGGCCTCACACGCCCTGGGGAGGGAAATAAGGAGAGTTGTTGCGTGGTTTTCATAAACTGCTTCATTAAGATATGACTCACACGCCACGCAACCTACCCACTTAGAGGTACAAGTCAGTGTTTCTTAATAAGCTCACAGGGTCATCTGCTGTCACCACGCTGGTTTCAGGACGTTTTCGTGTCCTGGCAGAGGAAACCCCGCACCCGCCCGCAGTCGCCCCCAGCCCCAGGCAACCCCTCATCTGCTGTCTGTCCCTGTGCATGTGCCTGGTTTGAGCATTTCATGGAAGCAGAATCATAAACGTGTGTCCTCTCTTGTCACTGTCCTCTCTCGCTCAAAAGGACTTTCTCAGGGTCCACCCGTGCGGTAGCAGGTGCCGGCGCCCGGTCCCTTTCTGTCCCACACGGTCACGCTCCGTTGCGTGGATGTGCCGCGTCGTGTCTACCGCTCGTTAGCCGGTGGACGTTTTCTTTCCACTTTTTGGCTCTTATGCAGAGTGCTGCTGTGAACACCCACGGACACGGTTTTGTTTGCATGAGTGTGTTTTTATCTCGTGGGCATGTAACCGAGACCGGGACGGCTGGGTCACGCGGTGGCTCTGCTGAGCATTTTGAGGACGTGCCAGCTGGTTTCCAAAGTGGACGCACCACGTTGCAGTCCCACGCCGCACAGAGCGTTCTGGTTTCTCCGTGGCCTGCTGTTATCCGATGGGCGTGAAGTGGTTTCACGTGGTTGTGATTGTGACCGGTGGTGGTGAGCACTTCTCACGTGCGTGGCCTGGGTACAGGTCACGTGTCAGACATAGAACATGCAGACGTTTGCTCCGCCCCGTGGTGGCGTTTTTGTTTCCTGCATGGCATTGTTCACAGCACAACTTGTTAAATTTCGCTGGTGCCCAATTCATCCGTATCTTCCCCTTTTGCTACTTGTGCTTTTGGTGGCACGTCTAAGAAACCAAACCAAGGTCACAAAAATTTACTCTTATGTTTTCTTCTGAGAGTTTTATGGTTTTAGCTCTTTCACGTAGATCTAGGATTCGTTAGAATTCATTTTCGTGCACGGGGTGAGGAAGGGGTCCAACCTCATCCTTCTGCATGTGGCCGTCCTGTTACCCCGGAACAGTTTGCTGGAAAGACTGCTTTCCCCGTGGAATTGTCTCGGCACCCTTGTGGAAAATCAGCTGGCCATGAATGTGAGGGTTTATTTCTGGACTCCCAATTCTGTTCCCTTCATCTGTACGTCTGTCCGTATTTAGCGTCTTGATTGCTGCAGCTTTGCAATAAGTCTTGAGATCAGAAAATGTGAGTCCTTGAGATCTGTTTTTTCTTTTCGAGATTGCTTTTTAATATTCTGGGTCCCTTGCATCTCCATAGGAATTTTAAGATCAGCTTGTCAATTTCTTCCAAGAAGCCAGCTGAGACTTTGATAGAGATTGTGTTGAATCCGTAGATCAGTCTGGGATGTGTTGGCACTTTATAATAGTCACTCTTCCATGTCATGGATGTGGGATGTCTTTCCGTTTATTTTGGTCTTTAATTTCTTTCAAAAATATTTTCTAGTGGTAGAGTATAAGTTTTGCACTTTTTTTGTTAAATTTATTCCTAAACATTTTATTATTTTTATGATGACGTAAATGGAGTTGTTTTATAAATTTCCCTTTAGAAATTGCTCATTGCTAATACAGAAATACAATACTTTTTTGTTTATTTGTGTCTCTATATACTGACCTTGCATCCTGCCACCTTGTTGAGCTATTTTATTACTTCTAGCAGTTTTTTAGTGGATTTCTTAGGATTTTCTATATGTAAGATCACGTTATCTGCAAAGAGGGGTATTTTTTCTTTTCTTTTCCAATCTGGATGTCTTTGATTTTTGTTTTCTTGCCGAATTGCCCTGGCGAGGGCCTCCAGTGCAATGTTGGGTAGAAGCGGCGAGAGTGGACGCGCCGTCTTGTTCCTGATCTCGGGGGAACATTGGTGCAACATTAGCTCTGTGGTGTGTGGGGCCCCTCGTCGGGGCGAGGGGGCTCCCTTGTATCCGCAGTTTGTTGTGTGCTTTTATCGTGAACAGGTGGATTCTGTCAAATACTTTTTCTGCATCTGTCAGATGGTTTTTGTCCCTCGTTCGTCTAACGTGGTGCGTGACAGCAATTGATGTTTAGATGTCAAATAAACCTCACGTTCCTGGGCTAAATCCCACCGACGTGGTGTGTAATCATTTCTCCTCCCTTGTTGGATGTGGTTTGCCGGGGTTTGTTAAGGATTGTTGTGTCTGTATTCATAGGGGATATCAGTCTGTCATTTTCTTGTGTCTTTGGTTTTGGTGTCAGGGTCGCACTGGCCTCCCGGAATGAACCGGAAAGTATTTCCTGCTCCCATATTTTTTGAAGAGTTTGGGAAGAATTGGTGTTAATTATTCCTCGAACGTTGGGTAAAATTCACCAGTGAAGCCATCTGGGCCTGGGCCGCTGGAAAGTTTTAAAATTACGAATTCATTCCTCTTTGCGTCATAGTTACATGAGGATTTCCTGTGACTTCTTTGGTCTGTCTCAGTGCAAGCGTTTGCGTGTTTCTGGGAACATGTGCATTTCGCGTCTGGTCTGTTGGCACGTGTCCGCAGCCATCTCCCGCGACGCCGCGTCTGCGGGTGGCAGACGCCTTCACACTGGAGCTGCATGCTGGGTCTTCTTGTCTTTGTCTGTGTGGCCAAAGCTTTGTCAATTTTGTTATCTTATCAAAGAATCAACTTTTGATTTTGCTGATTTCCTCTATGTTTCTATTCTTATTTTATTTCTGTTCTAATCTTTATTATTTATTTCCTCCTTCTTGCTTTGGCTTTAATTTGCTCTTTTTCCAGTTTCTCAAAGCAGAAGGTTGGGTTATCGATTTGAGATCTCCTTTCGTGATGCGGGCATGGCGTAGGCGTCCCTTAGCGGCACCCCAGCGTGTGTGTGTGCTGTGTCTTCACTTCCGTCCATCTCAAAGTGGTTTCTCCTTCCCCTGTGGGTTTTCCCCAACCCATCGGTTCTTTAGGAACGTGTGGTTTAATTTCCACTTGTTTGTGAATTTTCCAATTTTTTCTTCTGCTACTGATTTCTGATTCAATTTCGCTGTGGTCAGATGACATACTGTGGTTTCAGTCTGTTTGAGCTACTGAGCCCTGCTCCGTGGCGTGGGACGTGTCTACCCTGGGAACATTCGCTGTCCCAATGTGTCCCGAGCGGGCGGAGCGGGAGGGCAGCTGTTCCGGAAAGAGCCCGGCCCCCACGGTCCTGAAGAGGACGCAGCCCTCAAAGCCCCCCACCCCCCAGCTTCCCACCTCCCGGCCTTTTCAGATCAAGGCGGAGTGCCTGGCCTGCAGAGGGGCGGCTGCCGTGTTCGACATGTCCTACTTCGGGAAGTTCTATCTGCTGGGGCCGGACGCCGCGAAGGCTGCCGACTGGCTCTTCTCCGCGGACGTCCGCCGACCCCCAGGTGTGGCGCCAGGGCTGGGGGCACGGTGCTGTCACGTTATGGGCCCTGGGCACTGAGACCACCCGGCAGCTGACCCATTCCCTTCGGGCAACCTGAGCACGCGGCTTCCCCCTCCTCGGCCTAGGCCGGGCCCTGCCCAGTCCCCTCTGCCCCCAAACCAGACCCTGGGCCCCCACCACCTCTGTCCCTCCGTCCCTCCATCCTGGTAACCTTGCTCCAGGAAGGACGCGAGGCAGCCGGCCCTCAGTCACCTGCGCTGGGCCTAGGGACCCAGCTGTCCCCCAAATGGGGCTGCCAGAATTGAACAGAAACACAGTGCGCTGAGTTATTTGGTTTTTCAGATAAATAATGAATAATTTTTCAGTGTAAGTCTATCCTGAGCGACATTTGGGATACGCATCTCCCCTTCTGTCACCCACGCACCCCGAAACTCACCTATCCCCGTCTTTAGAGCGTCCCCGGGCTACGTGAGAGCTTGGCAGACCGGGCGGCTCGCACGGCGGAAATTGTCGTCTCCCCGTCTGGGAGCCGGAGTCACAGTGAGGGTGTCTGTCCCTGAGACTCTGGGGAATCCTTCCTTCCCTCCCCTGGCCTCCGGCAGTGGCCAGGAACCTCGCTGTGCTGGCAGCTGCGTCACCGCAGCCTCTGCCTGTTGTCACCTGGCTTCTCCCTGCGTCCTCCCCTTCTCATAGGGACGGTCATCGCACGGGGTTAGAGCCCAGCCCGATGACCTCGTGTGACTTGATTGCATCTGCAAACCCCTTTTTCCAAATAAGGTCACATTCCTAGGTCTTGGGGGTTACAGCTCCAGCATATCTTTTTGGGGGGCTGCAATTCGACCCATAGCGCCATCTGCCCAGCCAGCGAGCCCGCGAGCCCACCCCGTCACGTGCACCCGCCACCAGCCCTCCGGCCCTCCCACCGGCCCACGTGTACCTGCTCCCCTCCTGCTGAGTGTCCCCTCCCTCTCCCCCACTCCCCCACCCTCCCATGCACCCCGCCCGTGCTCCGTCGGCACGGCCACTTGTGTGCAGACGTCCACGGGCTCTCCTGCTGTTCCCGGCTCGGCGCCGGGGTCCCAGATGAGTGCGGGACGGGACCCCTGTAGCGGAGTGGGGGGTGGGGGTGGGGAGCCAGTGTCCAGGCATCTCAGGAAGAAAGAAGTCCCCCCCAAGGAAGACGGTGGTGGGGTGACCTGCCTGTCATTGGCCCTCTCTGGGTCACTCGGTCACCGTGGGATCCCTGCACGGGGCCTTTCCAGGTCACCTCCCGCTAGGGCCTCCTGCTGGAGGCGGGGGGGGGG
>VBSM01000259.1:20890-34842 GCA_008086735.1 Cheirogaleus medius
AGAAGCAACGCTCTCCAGCCAGAAACTGTTCCCACTTACAACTGGTGTAGAAGAGCATCGCGGACTGTCCAGTGACTCCACTTCAGTGATGTGGCGTTTAATTCTCGATTTGTTTCTGTTCCTAAGCTTTGAGGTCTTTTTACCAACCTATGAGAAACATCTTAAAAAATGTCAAGTGCCTTTCAGATCTCCATGCTTTAACCTAGTTAGTCCTTAAGGCTGATTTTCCCCCCAGAGAACCCACTTTTTCTTTACTATGTCAAATTGACATTTTCCCAAATAATGCTAAACATATTTTCTCATTTTTGTAAAGAAGAAAGGGAGAAAAATTGGCAAATGTGTATGTAAGTGCCAATATTCCATAAAATAAATATTAATAGTAATAATAGCTAAGCCTAGGTCCCTAAATTTCCAAATTATATAAAACTTTAAAAGCTTACATCTTAATTCTGTTTCCTGGGAAGTACAAGTGCTTTGTAAAATGAACTGGTGTTAAGAGAAAAAAACCTAAACTCTGTCATTTCAAGAGGTTTATTCTGAGCCAAATGTGTGTGATTGGCCTGGAGCATGTGGCCCCAAGAGGTCCTGAGAAAATGTGCCTGTGGACTTGGGTGACAGTTTGGTTTTAGATCACTTTATAGCAGCTTGAAGGCCTAATACAGAATACAGGAGGCTCTAGACCACCCAGGCTACCTGGAGAGCAGGTGCCAGGAGCCCTGCCACCCTCACAGGAACCAGGGGAAGCCAAGAGAGGTGGAGATGGAATAGGAGAGTTTCCATGGTTCTGTGAGTGTACCCCAACACTTGCCCACCAAAGGGCATCTGAGAACCAACTTTGAGAACCAGCCTCTGTTCTCTGGCACCTGGGGCACTGTTCCCTGGCAATTGGGGCACCAAGGTGCCCATTTTTTGACCTTCCTCGAGCCATCCAGGAATAAAGGACCAGAAGTGCCTGCGGCAGCGTGGAAGAGGCTCCAAGGGAGGAACAGGAACAGCCTTGGAGGGTAAAGGAGTTCCAGCCTGAGCCAAGGCGGGCCAGGCTTGCGAGCTGGCGGCTCTGAGGCGGGCAGGAGATGGCTACAGCCAGGGCACTGCCGATGAGGGGCAGGGGCAGGGGCCTGGCCTGGCCTGGCCTGAGGAAGTGTCTCCCCGACAAGGACACAGGGCTGCGAGGCCCCCAGCAGTGGCCTACAACGCCCACGACGAAGCGGGGTCCCTGCCACATCCAGAGAGTGCCATCGGGCCGCAGCGCCAGCCACAGGGCTTGCTTCTCCACTCCCACCCGTCCTCCCCGGCGGGACTTGGAGGCGGCAGAAGCCAAGGTCAGTGGGCGTGGCTGGGAAGAAAAGGGCTAGGTACCAAGTGCAAATGGAGACATCCTGGTTCCAGGACTCCCTTCAGGGCAAGCTGGTCTTGGGGGATGAGCTTGGCTTTTAAATGCAGTGTGGCCTTTTCATTACTCAAATCAGACCCTGTTACTGGAGATAACCTGTGGAGTTTCCCTCACCAGAACGTAAGTAGTAAAGCGTGGAAACCCCAGATTTCACTGAAAGGTGGGGGAACCAGCACCAAGGAGCAGGTGTGAACTGGCATCTTGGGGAGTGAGATTGGCCTGTATCAAGAAATCCCAACACACAGTTGGTGTTGAAGCACCCCACGAGTTTGGCTTCTTCAAAGTAAAAACAGCAATAGCTTAGGGATGGCAAAAGAACCCTTGAACATCAAAGTAAATTAGTAGCAATCCACTGACTATCATGTAGCAAGAAATAATTTGAAAGAATATTCAGTTTATTTTCTCAGAGAGGACTCAATTTTTAATACATATAAAACACTAGCTTTTGTGCTAGAAAATTATATTGCTTGACTCTGTAAAACAAGAAAATATCCCAGTGTGTGTACTTTAACAAGTAAGACTAAGTTGGCTGTGATAATGTGATAAAAAACTAAAAAACAATGATAATAGCAAAATTGTCTGGCAGGAACTATCCAAAAGGGTTTTAATACTCTAATTCATTTCCTCTTCACTGCAATGTTATTAACCTTTATCCCTGTTTTCCAGGTCAAGGAAATGAAATTTGGAGACACCAAGTGACTTACCCAGTCTCAGATCTGGTAGGTGGAAAGTTTTTCTCACTCAAGGGACCACAGTCTACAAAATAAATTTGCACACCTCTGCAAAATACACATTGCCATTGGAAATAGGTATGTAAAGTGTTACTAGCATCAAATTATGGCAGGAATAAAAGAAATGGTGGGGGGCGGTCTTGCTTCTGAAGTTTCAGAGGGAGCTGAGCTGAGAGATATCTGGGGATGTGGTCATTGGTAACAAATGGTAGAGATCATGACAACATCAGGGAATGGCTGTTGACCATTCTGGTTTGTGGACTCAGGAGGAAGGAAGAGCTGCAGACGTCATTATAGTGAAGGAGGGGAAGAAAGGCTGAGGCACAACAGTGCTTAGAACCAGAGAGCTGTGTCACCACATGTCCTAGAACAGATGTTAGCATTTTCTAACTCCTCTGCTACTGTCCCTGGCGCAGCATTACTTTGCAGCTGTCTTGATGTTGGTTCCACCCACATCCTTTGTGTAACTGTGGCACCGTGGCTGTGGAGAGCATGGAATGTGTGTCTTCCGAGAAATGGGCTGTTCTGGTTGTTACAAAATGCCTGAGGAGAGATGACACAGCAAACCTCTGAGTACCCGAGAGCACTTGAGCCTGTTTGGGAAGTGCAGCCATCCACATGGCCATGGGCACGGTGATAATGATTGACGGATCCATCTCCATCTGGATGTGTTGTATTATGCCAATGGTGTGTGCAAGACAGAAAATGTAGCTCTCTGGAGAAGTTTTTTCCTGTGGGAGATTTTTAATAAAGTAATAGTTCATGAAACTGAGAGCAATATGATAGTCTATAAAGAGGAATTGGTCTTAGGGGTTAACAGTGTATGTAGAATGAATATTTATTTATTTATTTATTTGGCTTATTTGGAAAAGATCTTTATCCCTTAGTGTTAAGTCATCATCTAATTGCTGCCCTCCACATTGTGTTCTGGAGTGCCTGAGTTATTGAAATCAGTGTGAGACCTGTTTTAAATAAAAATCTATTTCAAAACCACATTTATAATAAATCCTGAATTTCATTTAGAGAGCATTTTACCTGCAGATTTAAAAAATCACTTCATTTTTAGCAAAATGTTTTTGCGTGAAAAATTTTGAAAACAAAGGCAGTATGTTTTTGTTCTGTTCTCCATTATCTCATTTTCTTTGGTATTAATTCTTGGCATGTGTTAAATAGCAAAATGTTTATAAGATTTGCAGTGGGTGATCTTATTAAAAATAAAACACAGGTGGTCATAAAGACTGGAAATATTGACAATATTTTTGTAATAAATTGAACCCTCTTGATTATTTCTTCTGAAGTAAAGGCACAAATTTAGGCCATAAAAATTGGACACACCGATCATCTGAGGCAGCATGTGACAGATGTGTGTGCAGTGACTGGTGGGAATGTCACTTTAGTGCGCATCATTCATTGCAACTTAGCACACTTATTCAACATATCTTAGCAATAAACTGTTTATTATGAATGTTTGTCTGTTTTCAGATCTTATGGTCACCATGAACAACTTTAATTCAAAAGACTGATGAATAATCAGTTTAACCCTGTTAAAAAAGTCAATTTGAAAAAGATACACTGCTTTTTGTAAAGTAGTTCCTTCTACTGTTCCTTCTACTGAAATATGTTTGGTCCCATTCTATTCTGATGATTAAATTCACTTGCGTAAATTGCACTATAAAAACATATAATCAGATAGAGTACTAGAGGATATCTGTGACCATATTCCATCATTTTGTGACTCAGTGACATTATAAGGGAGTAAAGTAGAAAAATAACAATAATAGATATAAATGTATAACTATGGAGAATGGAAGGAACTTCTGGTTGGAACAAATAGGCCAAACGAGCCCTCATGTTGGCTTTGCTCCTTTTAGAGAAAGGACAGTGGTGCTTTCATCCTGATGGATAATCTGAGAGACTCAACCAGTGACACAGACTTGACAGATGTTATTAAAATAGAGTTTAACAAGTCATGGACAACAGACTGCTTATGAGCAGCAAGAAACATGGACTTTCTCTGAAGTACACCCTCTTGAAAGTGTCGGAAATGTAACAAGTGAGGCTTTTCATTATTCTAATACAAACGTTGATTAAATACACAATTTCTTCAATCCGATGTTAAGATGTCCCTTCCTACTAGTTTTACTGGGCTATGTGTACATCTCGAGCATAGGTTCAGTGGTAAGATTCCAAACTGTGTGAAGCAGTACATCCATTCTTAGCCCTATAATGAACATAAAAGGGAGCCTGCCCTCCTGAGTCTTAGAAAATATGCATTTCTTAGAATTATTTAAAAAATGAATCCTTCTCAATAGTCCATCAGTTTAGCAATGTGGGCTGAACATTAGAACTTTGTCATATCCTGGAAACATGTATATCATCATTTGAAGTCCTCACCACATTTTGAGGAACAAAGTAATATTACTATTAACAAATAAGTACAATTTTGCGAGAGGATAAAACAGGAATATTGCCAGAAATCCGACTCATTTGTAAAAAAAATCTTTACATGATTGTTAGCTTGTTTCGTTTAAAAATAAAACCCCATAAGCTTGATACTGCAAAGTAATGTGCTAATTTCACAGCCGCCATCTGCCCCTGGGGAGGCCATTGTGACTCCAGATGCTTCTTTGTTGGTTCATTTCATTTTCTAGGGTCCATTTGCTGCAAGTCTTTATCACGTTTCATACGCTTTATGTTAGCATAAAGAAATCAGCCATCTCAAATTCAGGTCTGGTCTCCAGTGAAATAAACAAAGGTGACACGGATACTATTGGACTAGATGATAACTACCACTGGACAAATAAGATACTTTTCTCTCATCGAAGGTTGACAGCATCTTATTCGTGTTTAAAATTTGTGATTCTCTCAATTATGGGTCAGAGCTAAAGCTAATGAAAACCTGTGGGGGCAAGAATTTTGCAGGTCTACAGGTGGAATCTGTAATTCTTCTGTTCGGAGGCAAGAGAGAAGAACCCCAATCCCTGAGCAATTCCCCAAGCATAAAATCCCATTTTGGGGGCAACGTCGATGATGTCTGAGTGTCTCAGTTCTCCGTTTGGGGCACAGCTGATGTTGTCCCTCCTGTGTTGGCACTTTGCTAAGTGGATTCAGATGCACTACTAAGAAGAATGCATGTGGGGTCTCCGTGGGATGGTTCTGTGGAGATTTCTGTGGGCAGTGGGTGGTCTCTGTGTATTGTCTCTTGGTAAGTCCTCTGTGAGAGGTGGCTTGGTGTCAGGTGTCTGTGGGAGATCTCTGCAAGCTCTAGGTGAGGTGAGAGTGTGACTTCTCTGTGAGGTGTCTGGGAAATCGGTGTGACGTCTGCATAAGAGGTTTCTGGAGCAAGATGAGGTCTCCATATGGCAGTGAGCTGTCTCTGTGTTGTCTCTCTGGGTGGTCTCTGTGGGGGGGGTCTCTGTGAGGTCCGGGAGGTGCTGTGGGAGCCCAGTGAGAGCAGTGAGAGGACTCTGTGAGGTGGTGAGGGTTTCTGTGAGATCTGCAGTGGGGCTCTGTTGGGCATAGGAGGCCTGTGTGTGGTCCCCACGTGGGTTCTGCATGGGAGGGCAGTGTGGGAAGTATGTGAACCACTGTGCCAGGCTTCTGCAGGAGGGTCTGTGGGTCTGTGGGCAACACAAGGTGGTGTGGAGGCCTTGGGGGAGGTCTCCGTGCAAGGTCTCTCAGTCCACTCTTGGTGTGGGTCTCTGTCAGAAGTGTCTGTAGGGGCTCTCCCTGGGATCTCTGTGTGGGGTTTCTCTGTGCAGGTTTCTGGCAGGGGCCTCTGCGGCTGCCTCCTATGGTCTCTGCTGTGGCCCCAGCACTCCTGGGATCCTGAGCCCCCTCACTGCTGGCCCCCCTGGAGGCTGCCCCTTCCCTGGCAGAGACAAGACTAGCTCCAGGAGCAGTGTGGGTGGGGGCAGCAGGTGTGGGGTCTGTGCCTACCTCTGTCCCCAACCCATTGGGAACATTCCTTTCTGGCCCCTGCTTGCCAACATCCCTCAGCCCCCTTGTCCCTGCTGGCCTCAGGTGAAGGTGAAGCCCCAAAACTTCCTGTGGATCCCAGCAGCCCCAGCCCTCCAAGTCCCCGTGCCCTGGGAGTAACCCTGGGCAAAGCATCTGTAATGGTCACCAGGTTGTGATCCCTCTTGTCATCCACTCATCCTTTCTGGAATTCCAACTGGATGGCACGCAGGCTGGTCACATATGCCATGGGGAAAGTCACCTTCTTGCATGAGGGCTTTGTGTCCCTTGGTCCTGCCCTCCCCATTGGGGCAGTGGCCTGAACCCTTTGGCCAGCTGGGGCATTGGGCACAGGGTGGTCAGTGCATAAGGCACCCCTGAGCTCTGCCACCTGCCTCGCTCCCACCTCTCAGATTCTTCTCCCATTCCCCACTCTTGTCCTCCGTGTGCCTCCATCAGATGGCTCCCACACTCTTGGTCATACCAGAGGGGCCAGCAGAGGCCCACCTCCACCCCAGCCTTCAGCAAGCTCGGGCAGGGTGATCTGTTCCCCACCACAAGAGTCGGGGATGGCTAGATCTCTCCACTCTTGAACCCACCCAGGCCCAGCACCCCCAGCCTTCCCCACTTTGAGTGACGCTGCTCGGCTCCCATGTTCCTGGAGTCAGGGGGAATTTCCACCCTAAGAGGCCTCTGTAAATCCATCCCACATGGCTGCACAATGTTCACAGCCAAGGGAAAGCAGGAAAGGGGCTGAGCCAAGTCCCAGGGTGGGGTTTCCATAGGGTTTGCCAGTCCTAACAGTCCTGAAGATTCTCTGTAATGACTGAGCTGTAGTGAGGGACCTTGGGGTGAGGGTGGGCCTGCAAGGCCCTGTCAGCCTCCTTGTTGCCCATCTCTTCTAGAAGCTGCACTCAGGGAGAGTGGACACTGACTCCCTTCCCTGTGCCTCAGCACCCCACAGACAGAAGCCATCACCACCACTGATGAGGAAAACTACATGTATTAGGAAGAATTTTATGTCTTCGGAAGAAGAGGCCATTAGCATATTTGGGATGTGCTCACATGAGGCAAAACAGGTTTTCTTTGCCTGAGTTTTTCTGGGAGAAAAGTTTTTTCTGGGAGAAAAGTTTTCTCACCAGGAAAAGTGGGAGAAGTGTGATCTGGCTGACGAGGCAAGATACCTCTAGGTAGACGACAGTGCCTGGGACAGCAGACGGGATGGCTGGAGGCTCTTGCCACCTTTGGCTGATGCTGGCAGGGCCTGGCTGGGGAGGCCCAGTTACTCTCTCTATCTCTGACCAACCTGCTCTTGACTGGATGGCTGTGGCCCATGGAGGTGGCTTGGTGACTGCAGGCTGTACCTCTCTTTACTCTCCTTTGCTGTAGGTGAGAGGGACCCCTGTGGTAGCTGCAGCTCCCACCCACTGGGGCCTGGAGTTCCTCTTTGTACCAATTTCCCTTCAATGCAGGAAGTTCATGGTGAAGTCCCATATTCTCCTCTAGGATCTGTCCAATAGTGATCGTGAGCTCCTGGGCTTCAGCCATCCCGCTGCCTGTGACTGATCCCCAGCACTGGGTGGTGGCTGATGCAGGCTTGCATTTTGGTAGGGGATTTTCCTGCCCTGTGCCTTTCTTGCGGAAAATCCGCTGCAGGAACTGCCTCATCTTGTTCCTAAAGGAGCTTCCTGAAGGAGCCTGTCCTTCCTTTGGCAGGAGCTGAGAGAACTTGCTTCTTAGTGACTCTGCTGATTCCCTATCCTGGGAATGGTGCCTCATACCATTGGTTTGGGAGGTCCTTGGTCCTGCAGACTTTTGTTTGTGCACCCCTGGTTTGGGCCTCTGACAGCGCTCTCTCTCATCCATGTGGCCAAATGTCTTGCTCTGACTCTCACATGGGTCCTGGAATTTCAGGATCTTGCTCTCTCCCCTTGATAAGAGGTTGCATGCCCTCCCAGTGTCACCACTGGACTTGCTGTGGGAGCTGGACAGAGAGGGCTGAGAAGCCCAGATGTCTGTGGCAAGAGCATCAGGGTTGCAGTCCTCAAGGAAGATGCCAGTGTTGCAGTCTTGGAGGAAGACGTCGGGGGCAGGGCCTTGAGGCTGGTTCTCTGGCTGGTTCTCCACTGCCAGCTCACACTCACTAACAATCCATGCATTAAGGCATAGCTCTTCTGGGTCCTGGGTGACATAAATTGTTGAGGGTAGGGAGCTTTCACTGTTCACCAGAGACCCTGAGCTCATGTTGACCTTAAGGATGTGGGAGTCTGCCCTCACACTGGCTCCCAAGGTGGCTTCCCAAGCAGGGCATTTCTCTTTCTCAGCCTCCATTGGCTCTGTGGTCTCGTTGGCCCCTGAAGACTGGGACCCTACAGTAAGCTCTAGCAATGCTAGGCTGCTGCAGGGGTCTCCGGAGGCCACAATCTCCTTCTCCTCCCTCAGCTCATTCCTGGCCATTGCTGGACTTGGACTCAGTTCAGGAATGCCTTGCCCAGCCTCCAGGTCCATCTCACTGTGCCAGGTTCTGCAAGTGAGGGGCTGAGAAGGCCACCTGCCCTCCTGAACAGTGGAAGGAGCCTCTGTGTGCCCACAATTGTCACCAGACTGGATCCCTCTCAGGTCCATCTGGAGGTCCTCACCCACAGGTGAGGGGACAGGGAGGGGACCAGTCAGGTTAAGGACTGTCTTTTCTGTTGTCACCTTCTCTCCCGGACCTTCCCAAGGATCTTCTCCTGGGAAATTGGGAACTTCAGCCATGGAGTTGTCCCCAGATACACAGGTGGCCCAGGAGGGAAAAGTGGAGTGTGGAACAAGCAGGGGATGAGCCTTTTTCAACATAAATAGATTTTTGGTCTTGATGACCTTGAGGGGTAGGCCCCACCTGCGCCTCACCTGTAACCTTTTAATGTGTGCTTCCAGCACATGTTGACTGCCCGGATCAAGAAGTTCCTGCAAGGTGTCCTCGCAGGATTCCTGAGCCTCTGAGGATGCTAGATTTCCAGTTTTTGTGCGCGTGTTTGAGTTTTCAGGAGGGGCCAAGGCTTGGACAATAGCAAGCCTGGAATGATGAACACTCACAGGGATCCTGTTTTCCATAATCTGCCCCAACTTCCTGCTCAAGTGGACTTTTAGGACATCTTCTAGATGTTCCTTGTCTGGGCTCCCTGGAAAGTCATTTCTTGTGTTACTTCTTGAGGGGCTTATCAAGTCCCTTTCTAACTCCTCCTCAGAGCTGGGCCCTGGAATTGTCATTGGGGAGCTCTCTGAATCCCAGGAGAGATCTTTTTGGACACTCCCTAGACAGTGCCCCAGATGCCGGCTGGAGTCTTTCCATAGCGGCCACATTTCTGGGCCCTGGGACTCCATGTCCTGTATATCCTGGCTGCTTCCCCCTTCAAAGGCTAAGGGCCATGAGGACCCTTGCTTCTCCTTTGCCTGACCTGCCCCTGGAAATTTTCCCTGAGGCTGCACCATGCCCAGAGACAGCTGGTTCCTGGATGCCAGTTTGCTCTGGTGTTTTGTGAAGCTTGTTCGAAGATGTTGTTCCAGTTGTTCCTGGAACTCAGAGTTGATAACATCTCCTGGGTGGCTGGAGACTGACTTGTGGGTCTGGGAGACCCAGCTGTTGGTAATGAGCTGCTTAAAGACTTCCTGAGATTTTTTGACTATCGTGGGTAAAGCCCTCCTGCTTTCTTGTTGTTTCTTCAGAAGGTGATATTCTAGTTGTTGAATAGCAGTTGGGATAGGAAATTGGGCCTTCATATGGACTGTTGGGCAAGATACACCACAGAAAGTAATCTGAGGTGAATAGCATGGTGGGGTTGAGAGAGAGGGTGGGAGACGGCCCTGGGTGTTAATCCCAGCCAGAGATGGGGGCCGGGGCTGCGGCAAGGTTTCAGTCAAAGGCTGGGGTGGGGCTATGTGCTGGTGCCAGGGCTGGGGCGGAAGGAGTTGTAGAGGTAGCTTAGCCTGAATTTGTACCGTGAAGGAATTAGAGAGTACATTGAATAAAACAGAGGGAAACTCTAATGGGGGACCAGAGACCCAGGCCGCAGCCACCAGGGACTCACTGTGCAGAAAGGGGTGGCCCCAGAAGCACTGGCTGCATTTCTGCTGTAAATAGTTCCTCAAGGACTTGCGATCGGAGAGCTGCTGAGGACCAGGCAGCTGCTCTGGTTCATTTGTCACATTCCAGAAGGGGTAATCAGGGCTCATTTGTTCCTGAGATGACCCTTCCTTTTTCCCCTTCCACAGCTTTATCTCTACTCTCTTGGTGATGAGCATCTCCAGTAAGTTCTGGACATCAGGGTTGATGAAAGAGGGACCACCAGCCTCCATCTGCTTGTGTGTGGCATCTGCCCAGAACGAAGCCTCTGGTGGGTGGTTGGAAAGATGCCCTTGCTGGGATGTGCCCTTGGGTGAGGTGGAGAGACACCAGGCTCTGCCAGCTCTGGCAGCTGCCTGCCACCAGGCGAGGGCTGAGACAGAGTCACTGGAGCAACCAAGGCCCGAGATCATTGAGACAGGAGGAGACAACCAACAGTTGTTGCGTGAAGAACAGCTCTGTGGAACAGTGCCCGGTGAGTGTGCCATTGAGTCACACTGAGGGGGAGCCAGGCTGGAATCAGGAGGAGACAGAGGACTGGCCACAGGAGCAGAGGACTGTGGTGTGGGGAGGGAAAGCGCCCATGGCTGGGGTGAAGGGCATTCTAGGGGGAGCAAAGGCTCTGTCAGCTGGGAGGCACTCAGGGATGAGTGTGATCCAGCACAAACTGGGAAGGTCGTCAGGCCTGGTGACAAGATGGAGGCCAGAGGCGGAGGGTGCTCAGCCAGGGGAGCTGGGGAAGCCACTGTGGAGGAGGTGGCAGGAGAAGCATCTTCCACACACTCCCTATGAGGCAGGTGGGCTCTGACAGGTGCTGGCTTGCACACCTCCCATGGGGGGTCTGGATATGACAGCTGATGAAAGTCCCCCTTGTCAGAGAGCTTCCCCAGGTTGCTGCAGGAGACAGAAGGCACCAGCTGCAGCAGGGGTAGGTGGGCCAGGAGCCGCCACCTGTGGCTTGTGGCCCCTCCACTGCCTCCATACTGACTTCAGAGCTCTGTCCCTTCCAGGCCCCAGGGCTCTAGCCACATCCCCTTCCCTTCCCTGTCCCCCCTCCCAGGTAAGCCCCAGGCCCTGGGGTCACATCCCAGCCCCTGGTAGAAAGGAGGGCAGGAAGAGAAGCGGAGAGTCCCTCACCCCTGCAGAAGTAAAATCAGGTCCCGAGCCCCTTCCAATTCCCTCCGGCAGTCTCTACAAGCTGGAAATCAGGAGCTGGGTTAGCAGGGAAGGGAGGGACCTGTGGAACTTGCTGGAGGCTGAGTGTCCCCCTAGGGCAGACCGTGAGGGGTTAGACCTTGGAGCCCACACATCAGTGTCCAAGGTCATGTGACCCCAGGAGTGACAGCAAGAAGTACTTCATCATGTACACGGTGCTCCCACATCCATCCCCCAGAGTCCTCACAGCCCCTGTAGGGGAAAGACAGGGGTCACCTCAAAGAGGAAGCAGCCTTAGCCAGGCTGAGTGGCCCCCCTCTGCATCCAGGCCCCTACTGGGTGGCTCCCATTCCCTGCCCACCTGGCTTCATGCCCAGCACGAGATCTGAGGAGAATCCCAGGTTCTGATTTCCTTCCCAGGATCCCCCTCCGGCCTCTGTGGCTGACTTCCTAGGAGACTCATCCCTCAGGAACAATGAAGCCAAGTCCCCCTGGGGGCTCCGGGTGGAGCTGCAGAGCCTCACCTTTCAGAGCACAGCTCTTCTTCCTGCTCCTAGGCCTCCCCCTCTTCCGCACTGGAGGCTGGGAGACAAGAAAGATTGAGGGGCTAGGACCAGTCCTCACCCACCTACCTAAGACAAGCTGCAGACATTCAGTGCTCATGGAGGACATGGCCTTCTGCATCTAGCTAATGGAGCTCTGTCTTCTTTTCTTGACTTTTACTCATTTTTAAAGTGGGTAAAAATATTTTCTGTTTTCCCTCTTTGAAAAACACAAGAGGGATGTTCTATGCGAGGTCCCTCATGGGTATCTTTCATCACCGTTCCTCTTCTCGAGAAACTCACCGACTCAGACCTATGGGTGACTCTGACCTGTCAGGCAGGATTCTGCTTCTCGAGGAGGACAGAGGTCACTCCAGCCTCTGATGGGAGGTTCTCAGCCCTCAGATCTCCCAACACAGGAAAGGCTGGGCCCGCCCGAGGAAGGAGACAAATGCCCCAGGGCTCAGGGCCGTCCTCCTACAGAGATCTCAACTCTCTCATAAACCCATCCTGTCCCCTGAGTCCCGGTATTTGATTTTGTCCTGAAGCCTCCTGAGTACCCACACAGGTGGTTTGGGAGCTTCGGATAGAAATGCCGTGCCACTCTAATCCCACCCTGCCTTGCCTGGGCCTAGAGGAATGGGGAGATTCTCATCTCAGGAGGCACTAGTTGATGTGGAAAAGTGGACCTAATAATAGAACGAAGAGAATCATTGTTGGGTCTGGGCTGAAGGTTCCTTACCTTCCTGATGTTTCTTTTCTGCTCAGGCAATAGTGAGGATGGATCTCCCCCGAGGCAGGGGAGTAACAAGAGGAAGAGCCCCAGTCCACACAGAAGGCCCAGGGTGATGTCCACCACCCAGGAAGTGGAGCTGGGGCTCAACCATGTGGCACTAATGGATTTCAGAGGAAAGACATGATTCTCCATCTTCTGAATCGCATTGTGGCCCTCAAGCAACTGAACCCTGGGTGTGTCCTGTGGGCCTATTGACTAGGGCCCAGGCTCGCATCACAGAGCTGTGGCCTCCTCATCACAAAGGGCTCCTGAAGGTGGGGGAGGGGTGTTGAGGGGAGGAGACTAAACCACAGCCATTCCCCCACCACCACTACCCTACCCTGTTCATCCCTGGACCCTCTGGGCCTCCTGCACCCCTCCTTCCAATTCTACCTGCTCAACCTGTCAGAGATAGACCTCAGTCAATTTTATGTTCTTTGCTGCTGGGACCAGATACTACCTGGTTCCTTGGAGATCTATGTTTGTGCTACCTAAATTTGATAGGTTTTAAAAATCTGGACTTCTCCTGGCAATTTCTTTTACTTCCCAGGGAATACTGCTCTCGGGATATCCTCTCTCTGTAATTCTACTTTTCCCACATAGTATATTCTTGCCCTGCATGAACTCAAACATAGAACTTAAATTTTTTATACTTATTTATCTTTGTGAATTTTGAATACAATTTTTTTTATAATTTTCCCTTCAATTATTCTTTGCTATCTTTAGCTAGAGGGACTTGAAACTTAAATTACTACTTTATTATTAAAATTTTTCAATAAGGCTAAATAAGTATAAAAAATTAAAATAAATCTTCAAAGGATATTTTTATATGTTTCTAATATTTTTTGCTTCTAAAATAATACAAATTAAACTGCACAAGGAAGTTTGGAACATGTGGTATGTACAACACACACACACACACTCAGCTCATTTGACAGAACAATCCAGTATTTTCAAATCTAAGAACTATTTCTTTCTGCTCAAAAGCCTTCCTTTAGTATTTCTTTTAAGGTAGAACTTCTGGCAGCAAACTTTCTGTCTTAGTTTATCTGGGAATATCTTTATTTTTTACTTTTTCTTTACTTTTAAAAGAGATATGCTGAATATGACATCTTTAGTTTAAAATTTTTTTCTTTCAGCTCTTTGAATATGCCATCCGACTGCCTTGCCACCATTGTTTCTGATTGGAAGTAAACTTACTGTGTCACATTGTACATTAAGAGAAGTTTTTCTCTTGCTGCTTTTGTAACCACTTCTGTAAAGCAAGAACATGTTTTCTCAATAATGTTTAGTT
>VBSM01000259.1:40906-63426 GCA_008086735.1 Cheirogaleus medius
TTTTTTGGCTATTCAGGCTTTTTTTTTTTTATTTCAGCATATTATGGGGATACAAATGTTATGGTTACATATATTGCCCTTGTCCCCTCTGCCCCCTCGAGTCAGAACTTCAAGCATGACCATCCCAGCCTTTTTTCTTTATTGTTTGGTTCCAGATGAACCCTGGGATTATTTTTTCTAGATATGTGAAATATGACGTTAGCCTCATTGGTTTTCCTTTGTAGGTTATTTGATGCTCTCATCTTGCTGACTGTAGAATTTTCTCCCTCATTTTGATTTTGGCCAGGTTGATTAATATGTGTCTTGGAAATGTCCTATTTGCTATGAATCTTCCTGGTGTTCAATAGCCATCTTGTATCTGGATGTCTGAATCCCTGTAGATACCAAGGAAGTGTTCCTCAATAATTCCCTTGAACAGATTTTGAATGCTTTTTGCTCTTTCTTGTTCTCCTTCAGGGATACCTATACTTCATATATTAATTTGCTTCATACAGTCCCATATTTCTATAAGTCATTACTTAATCTTAATTCTCTTTTCTGCATCTTTGAGTGACTGGGTTAGCTCAAGAGCCTTGTCTTCAAGCTCTGAGATTCTTTTTTCTGCTTGGTTTAGTCTGTTGAATCTTTCTGCTATGTTTTGGAATTCCCTAAATGACTCTTTCATTTCTTTAAGTTCTATTATATCCTTTCTTATGTTTTTTAGCCCTTTAGTGACTTTTTCATTTTTTCCATTGATTTCCTAAAATATTTTTTTTGGCTTCTCTTTTTGCTGGTTTTCAACTTTCTCTTCAATTCCATTCATCTTATTTGCCATCCATATTCTGCATTCCATTTCTTTCTTTCATTTTGACAATTTCCTTTTGATTGGAGTTGACTACTGTAGCTCCATTGTGATTCCTTGGGGGTGTTGGACTGTTTTTCTTTTTTCATGTTTCTAGAAGTTTTTGGCTGGTTTCTTCTCATCTGAATCCTCTTCTATCAGCTCAGGGCTAGTAGATTTGTAGGGCACCTCTTCTTGTTTGCTGGGAACTCTCCTGCTTAGTGAGGAAAAAGGGAGGTCCCTAGATGGTGCTTTTATGTCCTGCTCTGGAATGTTGACTTGACAGGGAATGCGTGGGCATACTGAAAGCCTATAATGCAACTGTTCTATTTTGTCCTATTCCCCTGTAATTGTCACAGTTCATGCCAGTGCTGGATGATCTCATATGGGGTGGTGGGTTGTTCCATAGAGTTTTGTTGGAATGTTGAGTTTGGGGTTAGGTAAGACCCTCTCCACAGAGACTGGTGTTTTGGGGGATTGCTCTGCCCAGGGTCTCCCCATGGAGTTGACAGTGGAAGCTGGATGAGGCTATCTAGGCAGTGGTTGTGGGTGTCTGAGCTGTGGGAATTTGCTTGAACCATGTGTAGGGGTAATGGAGGCTCAAGGATTGGGGGTCCCTGGTGGAATCTTGGACCTTGGAGTGGTTCCATGGGCCTAGCAGAAGTGGTGGAGGCTCAGAGGCAGGGTGTTGAGGACCAAGTGCAATGCTGGAATCTTGAGGGTGGCACCACAGGCCTGGCAGGAGCTCTTTTGCCCGGGCTAGAGTGATGTGGTGTCAGCCTAGCTCACAGCAACCTCAAACTCCTGGGCTCATACCACTACACATACAACAGAATGGCTAAAATGAAAACTTAGCAGTTCCAAGAGCCAATGAGAAGCAACTGGAACATTGCTGAAGGTAGTGTAAATTGATGCAACCACTTTGGAAAATTCCTTGACAGTATTAATATACATATAACTCATGATCTAACAGTCTTATCCCAGGTAGCAAAACTAAATGCATATTTCAGTTTCTAGCCCAAGGAGCTTGGAAATCTTCACTCTGTCCTAACAAGTAAAAAGCTGAACAAACTGAAAAACCGATAACTCTTCTTAGACCTGTCAGAGAAGTGAGGTCATAGGGCAAAGTTTTGCCCACAAAATTGGAGAGAGAGATGGTAAATACAGAGATCACAACTTACCAGACCAGACCAAAGAGCAGAAACCTCCACAGGATCCAGTACCAGGGCAGGAAAACCTAACCTGCAGCTGACAAGCTGGAGGCACAGTGTGGACAAGTCTGAGAATTAAAAGCTCCAGGAGGCCCAGTTGGGGGGGGCACACTTTTGTGAGTTTTACCTCCAGGAATCCTACCAGGTTTTTATAGTGACTATTGGAGAAAAATCCCCCTTGTGCTTCCAACAGCTGAGGGGGAAAAGAGCCATTTTGAAATAAGCCAGAGCACTCTGTTCTTCTTAATATGAGAAACTATTTAACCTAACCCACTGGACTTTATCAAAGCCTGAATATCTTGGGGGAAGGAAAATACCCAACTCCAGCCCCATATATCCAACCTGCTCCACCTAAGGAGTCAGCAGAGGAGACTGAGAAGCACATGTGGAGGTCACAGCTCAGGGCACAGCCTCACCAAGAGACTGAGACCTACTCATGGGCCTGTAGAATGCTTCTCCTCCCCCTACAACTTACAGTCACACTACTAAAGGCCTATTTACTAGAGTTCCTTTTGGCCAGTACATCATGTCTGGCTTTCAACAAAAAATTACAAGGCATACTAAAAAACAAAAACAGAAAAGAAAAGGAAAAAATCAAAATTGGAAAAGATAGATCAAGCATCAGATCCAGATTTAGATATGGCAGGAATGTTTGGATTATCAGCCTGGAAATGAAAAGCTACTATTATAAATATGCTAAGGGGTCCAATAAAAAAGCCAACAATACACACGAACAGATGTGTAATGTAAGTGGAAAGATGGAACCTCTAACAAAGAATAAAAAAGAAATGGTAGAGATAAGAAACAGAGTAACAGAGATGAAGAATGCCTTTGACAGGCTCATTGGTAGACTGGACATAGATGAAGAAATTATCTCTGGGCTTGAGGATAGGCCAACAGAAACTTCCAAATCTGAGCAGTAAGAGGAAGGACTGAAAAAAATAGAACAGAATATCCAAGAACAGTGGGTCATCTACAAAAGGTATAACATACACATAATGAGAATATGGGAAAGTGAAGAAAAAGAGAAAGGAACAGGAGAAATATTGAAAGCAATAAGGAATGAGAATTTCCAAAATGAATGTCAGAAACCAAACCAGAGATCCAGGAAGCTTAGAGGACACCAAGCAGGATAAATGCAAAACAAACAAAACCACAAAATAAACACTTAGGAACATGCAGGCATATCATATTCAAAATACAGAAAATCAAAGATAAAGAAAAAAACTTGAAAGAAGCCAGACAGGGAAAAATAACCTTCTCCATAGAGAAATAAGTGTAAGAATTATGTCACATTCTCCTCAGAAAATATGCAAGCAAGAAGAAAGTAGAGTGAAATATTTAAGTGTCTAGTTGACAGAAAATAGCTACGAATCTAGAACTCTATTCTCTGCAAAATTATTCTTCACAAGAAGCCCTATTCAATAAATGGTGCTGGGAAAATGGGATAGCCACACGAAGAAGAATTAAAAGGGACACCTGCCTCTTACCACTCACAAAAATTAATTCAAGATGGATAAAAGATGTAGATCTAAAGAATGAAACCATATGAATTCTAGAAATTCTAGAGGAAAATACATAAAACCTTTCTAGATATCAGCCTAGGAAAAGAATTTATGACAAAGACCCTCATGGCAATCATGGCAACAATAAAAATTAATAAATGGAATTTTATTAAACTAAAAACCTTCTACACAGATAATGAAACAATCAGCAGAGCAAACACACAACCTACAGAATGGGAGAAAATACTCACAAGCTATGCCAAGTGGTCCCCAACCTTTTTGGCACCAGGGACCAGTTTCATGGAAGACAAATTTCCCACGGTCCCAGGGTTGGGGGCTAGTGATGGGGAGCAGTTGTAAATACAGATGAAGCTTTGCTTATTCACCTGCCACTCGTCTCCAGCTGTGCAGCCTGGTTCCTAACAAGCCCAGGGTTTGGGGACCACAGAAATAAAGTGCTAATAACCAGAATTTCCAAATAATTAAAGGAAATCAACAAGCAAAAACAAATAACCCCATTAAAAAGTGGGCAAAAGACATGAACAGAAGCTTCTCAAAAGAAGAAAGACAAATAGCCAATAAACATAAGAAAAAATACCCAATTTCACTAACCATCAGGGAAATGTAAATTAAAACCACAATTAGATATCACCTTACCCAAGTTTGAATGGCATTTGCCAGAAAGTCCAAAAACAATAGATGCTGGTATGGATGCAGAGAGAAAGGAACGCTTATACACTGTTGATGGGACTGCAAATTAGTACAACCTCTATGGAAAACAGTATGGAGATTCCTCAAAGAACTAAAAGTTGACCTTCCATTTGATTCTTCAATCCCACTATTGGGTATTTATCCAAAGGAAAAAAAGACTTTTAATGAAAAAGACACCTGTACTCGAATGTTTATTGCAGCACAATTCACAACTGCAAACGTGGAATCAACCCAAGTGCCCATCAATTCATGAGTGGATTAATAAAATGTGATGTATGTATACCATGAAGTAGTACTCAGCCATAAAAAAAGATGAATTAATACCTTTTGTAACAATCTGGGTAGAACTGGAGACCATTCTCCAAAGTGAAGTGTCTCAAGAATGGAAAAGCAAACACCACATGTACTCACTACTAAATTGGAACTAACCATGAGCACACATGTACACAGAGGGAAGTAAAACTCAATGGAAATCAAGCAAGGAGGAGAGGGGAGGAATGGAGGGGTAAAATCCTACCTAACGGGTACAATGAACACTATTTGGGTGATGGGCACACCTTTAGCCAGGACTCAGGCATTGCAAAAATGATCCCCAAACCTAAAACATTTGTACCCCCTTAATATTTCAAAATTTAAAAGAAATAAAGACTTTCTCAGACAAACAAAAATTGAGGGAGTTTGTTGCCAGTAGACTTGCCTACAAAGAAATGTTAATAGAAATTCTTCAGAGAGAAAAAAGTGACATAGGGCAGAAAGCGGGATCTATATAAAGAAAGGAAGAGCACTGGAGAAGGCTTAAGTAAAGGGAAAGTAAAAACTTAAATTTGTCTTATTCTTAATTGATCTAACAGATATGTCTTCAAAACAATTAAAGCAATATGTATTCAATGTAAGTGGATATATGTATGTGCTGTGTGTATATATATATATGTTTATGTATATATGAAATGAATGACAGCAATGATACAAGAGACAGGAAGAACTAGAAATACTTTTTATTATAAAGTATTTGCACTACACATGAAAGGGTACAGTATTCTTTGAATTTGACTTGGATTAGTTGCAAATGCAGATTGCAAACTCTAGGGCAACCACCAAAAAAAAAAAAATTTAAAAGAAATATTTTAAGAAAGGAGAAAAATGGAATCATATAAAATGATCAGTTAAAACTTCAAAAAGCATAAAAGGAAGGAAGTTAAAAAATAAAAACAAAGAACAAGGGCAATGAATGGAAAATGGTAACAAATATGATAGATATTAATCCAAATACATCAATAATTGCTTTAAATGTCAATGGTTAAACTACAGGACAGAGATTGTCAGAGTGAATCAAAAAAGAAGACCCAACTATAGGTTGTCTACCAGAAATCCACTTTATTTTTTTTTATTTTAAAGATAGTATTTTCATTTATTTTTTATTTCAGAAAAATATTATGGGGGCACAAACATTTTGGTTACATACAATGCCTTTGCCTCACCCAAGCCAGGTCTACAAGCTTGCCCTTCCCTCATACCATGCACTCCACATCCAATAGTTGTGACTTTACCCACCCCCCGACCCTTCTCACCTGACCCAGTGAATGTTACTTCCATGTGAACACCTTACTGTTGATCAGTTAGTACCAATTTGATGGCTAATACATGTGGTGATTGTTTTCCCATTGTTGTGATACCTCACTTCAAACGATGGGCTCTAGCTCTATTCAGGATAATATAAGAGGTGCTAGATCACCATTGTTTTTCTAGCTGAGTAGTATTCCATGATATACATATATATATATATCATATTTATTTTATTTATATATCAATTCATGTATTGATGGGCACTTTGGTTGTTTCCACATCTTTGCTATTGTGAATTGTGCTGCCATAAACATTTGAGTGCAGATGTCTTTATTATACAGTGTCTTGTTTTCCTTTGGGCAGATGCCCAGTAGTGGTATTGCTGGATCAAATGATATTTCTATTTTTAGTTCTTTGAGATATCTCCAAATTACTTTCCACGGGGGTTGTATTAATTGGAAGTCTCACCAGCAGTTTAAAAGTGTTCTTATCTCTCTACATCCACACCAGCATTTGTTGTTTTGAGACTTTTTGATAAAGGCCATTCTTACTGGAGTTAGGTGATATCTCATTGTGGTTTTGATTTGCATTTCCCTAATGATTAGAGATGTTGAGCACTTTTTTATGTTTGTTGGCCATTGGTCTGTCTTCTTTTGAAAAGGTTCTATTAATGTCCTTTGCCCACTTTTTGATGGGATTGTTTGATTTTTTCTTGCTAATTTTCTTAAGTCTATACAGATTTTTTTAATCATCCCTTATTCAGATGTGTAGTATGCAAATATTTTCTCCTATTCTGTAGATTGTCTATTCACTCTAATGATAGTTCCCGTGGCTATACAGAAGCTTTGTAATTTGATCAGGTCCCATTTGTTTATTTCTGTTGCTGCCATGGTTGCTTTGGGGGTCTTCTTCATAAATTCTTTGCCTAGGTCGATGTCTATAAGAGTTTTCTAGAAGAACATTTTCTTCTAGAATTCTTAAAGTTTTATGCCTTAGGTTTAAGTCTGTTATACATCATGAGTTTATTTTATGAGAGGAGAGAGGTGGGGATCCAGTTTCAATCTCCTGCATGTAGTTATCCAATTTTCCCAGCACCATTTATTGAATAGAGATTCTTTTTCCCAGTGTATATTTGTGTCTGCTTTGTCAAAGATTAGATGACAATATGAGGATGGTTTTATATCTGGGTTCTGAGTCCTGTCCTAAAGGTCTATATCTCTGTTTTTGTGCCAGTAGCATGCTGTTTTGGTTACTATAGCCTTGTAGCAAAGCTTGAAGTCTGGCAGACTGATGACTCTTAATTTGTTCTTTTTGTTTAAGATTGCTTTGGCTATATGAGGTCTTCCCTGGTTCTATACAAAGTGTAGAATTACTTTTTCTAGATCTGGAAAGAATTATTATTATATTTTGTTAGGGATTTCATTAATCCTGTAGGTCACTTCAGATAGTATGGACATTTTAACAATATTTATTGTGCCAATCCATGAGCATGGTAGGGTTTTCCATCTGCTCACATCTTCTACATTTTCTTTTCTCCGTGTTTTGTAGTTCTGCCTACACAGGTCTCTCACCTTCTTTGTTAAATATATTCCTAAACATTTAATTTTATTTGATGCTATTGTGAAAGGTGTTGTGTCTTTGACTTGATTTTCAACTTGACTGCTATTGCTGTATAAGAATGCCACTGATTAGTGTGCATTGATTTTACTGAATTTATTTATCAATTCCTGGAGTCTTATTGTTGAATCCTTGGGATTTCCTAGATATAATATCATATCACCAGCAAAGAGTGAGAGTTTGACCTCTTCTGCCCCCACTTGGACACCTTTAATTCCCCTCTCTTGTCTGACTGCTCTGGCAAGCACTTCTAGCACTATGTTGCATAGAAGTGGAGATAGTGGGCAAGCTTGTCTGGTTCTAAGCAGAGTGCTTTTAATTTAAGCAGGAGTGCTTTTAATTTTTCCCCATTCAGAATGAGATTGGCTGTAGGTTTATCATATATGGCTTTGATAATTTTAAGGTATGTCCCATCTATGCCTATTTTGCTAAGAGTTTTTATCATAAAGGTGTGCTGGACTTTGTGAAATGCTTTTTCTGCATCAATTGAAAGAATCATATGGTCTTTGTTCTTGCTTTTATTTATGAGGTGAATTGCATTTACAGATTTGCATATATTGAATCAGCCTTGCATCTCTGTTATAAAGCCCACCTGGTCATGGTGAATTTTTTTTTTTTTTTTGATATGCTGTTGGATTCGATTTGCTAAAATTTTGTTGAGGATTTTTGCATCAATATTCATGAGGGATATTGGTCTGTAGTTTTCTTTTTTATTGTTGTTGTGTCCTTTCCTGGTTTTGGTATCAAGGTGATGTTGGCTTCATAGAATGAGTTAGGGAGGATACCATCTTCCTCAATGTTGTGGAATAATTTTTATAGTATAGGTATGAATACTTCTTTGAATGTTCGATAGAACTCAGAAGTATAGCCATCTGTTCTGGGACTTTTCCTTTTTTGGAAGGTTTTTAATTACTGCTCCAATTTCTGTGCTTGATATTGGTCTGTTCAGGAATTCTAATTCCTTCTGGGTGAACTTAGAGAGGTTATATGTTTCCAGGAATTTGTCCATTCCTCCACACTATGTAGTTTTGGGGCATATAGGTTTTTATAGTATTCAAAGATGATATTTTGTATTTCCATGGTGTCTGTTGTGACCTCTCCTTTTTCATTCCTAATTGAGTTTATTAGAGTTCTTTCCCTTCAGGTTCTTGTCAATCTGGCAAGAGGGCTATCAATTATGTTTATCTTTTTGAAAAACTGGCTTTTGGTTTTATTGATCTTCCATATAGTTCTTTTGTTCTCAATTTCATTTAGAAATGAGATCGTTCTGCTTTGATCTTAGTTATTTCTTTTCTTCTGCTAGGTTTGGATTTGATTTGATCTTCCTTTTCCAATTCCTCGAGACTGTTTGTTAGATTGTTGATATTTGAGCTTTCTGCTTTTTGGATGTGAGCATTTAATGCTATTAATTTTCCTCTCAGGAATGCTTTTGCTGAGTCCCACAGATTTTGATAACTTGTGTCCACATTATCATTAAGTTCAAAGAATGTTTTGATTTATCTCTGTATTTCCTCCTTTACCCAATAGTGATTCAACAATAAATTATTTAATTTCCATGATTTTGTGAAGTGGTGTGTATATCTGTTGGAATTGAACTCTAATTTTATACCACTATGATCTGGAAAGATACAAGGTATTATTTCTGCTTTTTTGAATGTGTGGAGGTCTGATTTGTGGCCTAGTAGAAGATCAATTTTGGAAAAAGTTCCATGAACTGATGAGAAGAATGTATATTTGGCTTTATTTGGGTGGAATGCTCTGTAGAGGTCTGTCAGACCCTTTTATTCTAGAGCTCTGTTGAAGTCCATTATTTCTCTGCTTATTTTCTGTTTAGAGGATCTGTCCAGTTCATTCAGTGGGGTGTTGAAGTCCCCCACTATTATGACATTGTTGTTTATCATGCTATTTATATCAGACAGGATTTGCTTTATGTATCTGGGTGCTCCTGAGTTCGGCGCTTAAATATTAAGAATTGTTAATTCTTCTTGTTGGATCTTCCCTTTCACCATTATATAGTGGCCATCTTTGTCCTTTCTTACTTTTGCTATTTTAAAACTTATGTTATCTGAAATAAATGTGGCTACCCCTGCTTTTTTTTGACTTCCATTTGCCTGGAGGATTGTTTTCCATCCCTTGACCTTGAGCCTGAAAGCATCTTTGTGAGTTAGATGTGTTTCTTGTAGACAGCAGAAACTAGGCTTGTGGATCTTTATCTACTCTGCCAGTATATGTCTCTTCAGAGGACAATTCAAGCCATTCACATTTATTGAGAGTATTGATATTTGAGATAGATTTATGTTCATATTGTTAGGTAAATTCTTATTGTTTTGTTTTACCCCTTGAACCATCCTGGAGACCAGGTTCTAGACTTTAACTCTTGAGTGATTTTACTTTGGAGAGTGTCTAGTGTGCTATTCTGTGTGTGATGCAGGTGTGAGTACTTCCTGTAGGGCTGGCCCGGTCTTCACAAATTCCATCAGAATTTTGCTTGTCTGGGAAGGTCTTTATTTCTCCCTCATAGACGAAGCTTAATTTTGCCAGGTAGAGAATTCTAGGTTGGCCATTATTCTGTTTTAGTAGATTAAGGATAGGCACCCAGTCCCTTCTGGCTTGTAAAGTTTCAGTTGAGAAGTCTGCAGTTAGTCTGATAGGTTTTCCTTTGTAGATTATTTGCTGTTTTTGCCTCATTACTCAGAAGATTGCTTCTTTCATGTTTACTTCGGTCAGCCTAATAACTATGTGATGTGGTGATTGTCTTTTCACACTGAATCTCCCAGAAGTTCTGTGTGCTTCTTGTGTCTGGATGTCTAGATTTCTGGCCAGGCCAGGCATATTTTCCTTCAGTATTCACCTGATTTTTTAAAATATTAGGTGTCTACATGGTTAATGAATATTATCTCGCTAGCCTTACTCCAGAAATATTGGTTGTATGAAGATGAAAATTTTGCTAATTTTGATTGGGTAAATGAAAGGACATATCAGAAAATGTACATAATTTTGAAACCTAGCTTTATTTTAGTATTTTTTGAAAAATTATAGTATTTATGTAAATTTAGCCAAAAATCACTACTATAAATACCAAACATCTTATTATTATTATTATTATTACTAAATACAAGAAAAAATCTGCAAACTATTAGAACTAGGGAGTCTGCCTTCTTTTATTTTGGGTTCTTTCCTTCTTCTGTTCCTCTATAGCATTAGTACATTCTCTTTCCTTCTATTTAAACTAATAAAATGCTGGTGACCATTTAAACACTACTAAGCATTTAATAAAACATTGATTCACCTACAAATTTTAGAAGTTGAGAGGAAGCTTGGAGAAATAGGAGTTACTGCTTCAGCTACTTCAGCTCCCTTGCTACCCATCTCTTCTCTCCAGGGCCCCTCACTTTCTGCTAATTGGTCGCTGTGGGGCTCCTCCTTCAGGGAGGTTTCTACAGAGTAAACAAGTGAGGGTTGCTTGCGGATTTGACATGTGAGGTCATCACACTTCCCTGGGCATTTTGTATAAAAGCTGCCTGCAATGATAAACTAAAGTCTTCAGGACAGGCAGAAAGGACTTCCAGCCACACAGACAGATTAATGCCTTCTGGGTCTTCAGGCACGGCTGGGCAGGCTCTCAGCTGAGAGGTGCCAGAAATCGACTTAGCTAATAGAAAGGCTGGGTGCACCAGATATACATTGCCCAGTGATCCTTTACAGATACTTTTCCAAAAGACTCCAGGATAATTCCTCATCTCCACCACTGGGGAAAAAATGAGGGAAGAAAATCAGGACAGTTTTGGTGCTGCAAAGCATTTCTAAGAGTGAGACAAAGCAAAATGGTTTCAGGGCTGAAGCAGGAAGAGTAGTAGGAAGAGGAAGCAAAGGAAGCACAGGCAATTTTGCCAAACCCCAGTTTGTTTCCCTGATCACAACTTGTTGTTGTAGCAGGTCAGGTTTACATAGTCTGAGGCTTGATAAACAGCCTTGGCACAGAGAAAACACAGTTCCACGTCTTGGCTGCTTTGGCAGCGGGTTTGTTTATAACAGGGAGATGAGAGCTGTGTGTCTTGGAAAGCCCTAACACAGTCTCCTTTTTCCTCTCCCCAAGAATTCTTCTCTCTCACCCAATACTAGGACCTTAAATGGATGATAAAGAACATGAGAAGAATGTGACATTCAACATGTTAGACTGAAAAATGTCTGTGATGGTGAGTGTGTTCCTTTGTCTTCAGTCTCTGGACGCCAGGTCTTAGCTGGAAGGGCCTGGTAAGCCAAGATGCAGTTCTGTTCGTGAGTGCCTCACTCAGGCCCATCAGCATGAAACCAGTCGTTAATGCTTTCAAGCTTCTAGGAAGCTTTTTTTAAAATAAAAAAGATACTTCAGTATATAATGATGACCCTAGGGATGAACACTACTATTTTATTCCCTCTCTACAATCTTGAATATCAGGATTGGCCATGTTTTTGCTGAATATCTTGCACTCTGACAGCTCCACCTCCGCCCTTACCTCAGCAAATGCTGACTGAGAGTCTGTCATGTGCCAGGCACCAGGAGAGATAAAATACAAAGGAGTGTATACATAGCCACCTAAAATAATACAGGCATTGTTGTATGATAGTTTAGGGATCATGAGCTTTGGAACCAGTGAGTTCTGACTTTGAGTCCTGGTTCTACCATATCCTGGATGTATGGCCTTGAACTTATGACTAAGTCACTGTAAGCCTCATCTTTCTACTCTGTAAAATGGGGCTTCAACATGAACAACCTCAGAGATTATGTATGAATATAAAATAAGGTAATGCATGCAAAGCACTTTGCAGATTGTTAAACTCACAGCGTGCACTTGAGAAATGTTACCATTATTCTTGCTACTACCATTATCATTATTATAATCTAGTGAATAGTTTAAATTTACTTTCACCTGTATGATCTTTTATAATTTTCAAGATTTTAATCCTGTGAAAATAGTAATATTGTTATATTGTTATTCTCATATTATAGATGAGTAAACTAAGACCCAGAAAGGTTAAAGACCTTCCTGTTTACACGTGTAGTAAGTATAGTTGAATCAGGATTTGAACAGTGGCCTCTTGAGTTCATGTTCAATACTTCAAGTCTACATCACAGCATTACCAAGGTTCTCTAACTTAGTTTTTCTAAACAAGAATCATTTAATAAACTCATCCATTACTGTTATAATAATGATAATGACTTTAACATTATCATTAATTCTTTGTTTTATCCAATTCCAGGAACTTCTCCCAACTCCCTGATGAATTAATTCCTTTTATTCCAATTAATCCCTTTCTCTTCACCACCGTAACCCCAGTGAAGACTATGAACAGTTTCTGTAGGGAAGACATTATGTGGTGGAAAATGCAATGGATTTATAGCTAGTTGCCCTGGATTCTCTGCCACTTATATGCTATTTGACATAATACATGCTAATTAGTTGGTTATAATATGAGGCTGTTAATATCTTCTCTAACTACCTCCTAGTGACACTGTGAGATTCAATTACTATGATATAAAAGAGTAAAAAGTGATTCTTATCACAGTTGACGCTTGTAATACACACTTTAAAGTAGTCAAAAAAAACTAAGATGAGTTCTTTTCTCCACTAGTCTATGGGATTTTGTCACCATGCCTCTGTTGGCCAAGTTCATGTTATTCAGAATTTGAATAGAAGCTGAATGGGACTTCAGGCAATGAGATGAAAGATTGTTTTTGTACTTGTCATTAACAACTCTCTGTTGGTTCTCTCATGTCCAGGAAGGACATGAAAGAGTTTGCAACAAAAAGCAGAGAAACCTGCAGATTTCTCATGGGCCTGACTTGAGTTGTCTGGATTTGAAGGGGCCACAGAGCCATATGACGCAAGATCTCTGTTTAGACAGCAGAGGCATGAGGTCCAATCTCGCATGCCTGCAGACAGTGGACAAGTTGGACATGTACCGCAGGTGGAGCAGAAGGCGGTAGGCTATGGCAAGCACTGGAAACTATTTAAAATTTACCACCAGTAAATTAGTGTGTTGGGTGAACATCAGCTTAGTCATACCAGTGACTTATTTTTTATAAGACACTAGAGATATCAATTTTTAAAAAGAAAAGCCCCAATTTTAAAAATTCTATGTGGGTTAAACAAAATATAGACATTCCATATTTGATCCAAAGACCACACACTTGGGATCTTTGGAGAGATATTAACTGAATGTAACATTTGGCAACTGCTAGAGATTTCACATTGAACAAAATAAACACCACCTTAGGATACTTGTCTGCCTTCTGTCCTTCCTGTGTTAACCTCTGAGCTCCAGCCCCAGAGTACCTGGGAATCCACTCTTTCATGTATCCTGTGTCCTGTATCCATGTATCCTGTGTGTGTCCTTCTTGCTTCTGTTCAATACCAAATTACCCAGATCAATCTTCCTTTCCTAATCTCCTCACCCTCCCCGTAATTTTCACTTGTGACTTTTAAATTTAGGTATGGATTAGTATAAAATTATTCAATGTCATAGTATGTAAAACTTTCCCTGCCCAATGAAGCAGACTGATGGTACAAAACACTGAAATGCATTGAGTGTACTCCAGCACCCTGTCCTGACCACCTCAATGTGCTCAGTCCAAGGCATGACAAAGAGCATCAGTAATAACCTCTAAACCAATGGAAAGGCATATCTTATAAAGGCAAAGGATGAAGTGCAAAGAAAGGCACCACGAAAGAAACCGAAAATTTGGTAACAAACAATGGAAAGGAAACATGCCAGTACAGGGAGGAAGGCTGGTCTTTACTAAGAAAAAGTCTCTCTAAATCTCAGCATGATCAGTGGAGGGGAAGGTAAAATTGGAGAGCCCTGGACATCTCATTGTTTCTGGAAGGCAATGGCTCTCTGTCTCGCAGGCGGCACTATGAGGTGTCGCTGGCTAACAGCGGACGGACAGCTGGAGGAGTCGCGGAGAGAACCGGCAGAGAGCCGTTCAGACAAGTACAAAGACAACCTTTCACCTCATTGCCTGAAGTCCCATTCAACTTCTATTCAAGTGGGATGAATTTGTTTCCAAATTTTTGTTTTCTTTCGTGGTGCCTTTCTTTGCAATTCATCCTTTGTCTTGCTCATTTCTTTGTGATCTGCTGCCTTATTATGACTCACTTTTCACTCAAAGTCATGGACAGAAGCCACCCCAAAAAGGTTCTTACTGAGTGACCCGCTGCCTTTGATACATAAGAACCAATATGGTTCTTGGTTCTTATCATCATCACTCTCTGCCTTATATTTTACTCAAGTTTCATAGCCAATGTGAAAAAGACAGCCATACATAGAATTTATGAGAAAATAACTTTAAAAAATAGTTTTGATTCTTAGCAACTCACTCAGAGTAGCTTCATCCACTTGAAAAATTAAAAAGGGTTAAGAGAATGGATAGAAGAGACAATTGTGAAGGTTTATTTGGAGTAAGGGGTGGTTTGAGTACAAGGCCATTCCCTCCAAACAGGAAGTGGCATTTTGAGGCTTCCTGCTGCCTCACCTCAAGAGACCTCCCGGTGGGCAACTCCAGCAGAGAGCTACTTGGAGACATCAAGAAATGAATGTTACAGTTAGGAGGGGCAGAGAGAACCAAGCCCAACTCATGCAGAAATTCCATAGGATAAGAAAAGTGCAGACCACTGCTACAGGGGTGGAACCAGGCAAGTCTTCACTGCTGCAGCTGTTTTGAGGCAAAAGACAGCAAGAGTTCCCTGTGTGTCAAAAGGGCCCTGTGCAGGGCTGTCCTGAGTCTTACCCAGTAGGGCCACGGAGGTGAGGAGAAAGGGACCAAGTAGCAGGACACTGCAAGAGGACACTGGATCCCCAGAGGCTACAAAAGGTGGCATAGGCTGCCTCAGAAGGAGAAGCTGGGGACTACAGGCCTCGGAGGAAGCCACACGTTTCCCCTGAGAGAAGAGTCAGCTCTTTAAACACCTGCCAGGCCCAGAGAGCAGAAAGCTGTCTTGGAAGAGTAAGAGCTTTCTTCTAACCCTTTCCCTTCCCCTGCACATAGCTCAAAGACGAGAACCCTGTGGCCAGCACAGACATGTTGGCAGAGAAGGGTAGGAAGAGAGGGGCTGCCATAGCCCCTCACTCTTAAATGAGGCTCTGAGTTTTTAGTATCCATGAGACTGGGGTTCCAAATTAGTGAATTTAGATTCTATTAATGACTGAGAATGGCTGTAATACTTGTATTACCACAGAGGCCAGGAACCTGCTGGAATCTTATCCAGGGGCAGGGGGAAATAAGTTGGAAAAGAGAAGAGGAAACAAGAATAAAATAGAATTTGGGTCATATGCAGGTCTCATGCTTGTGCAATAAATCCATTACATGTATTAATTGCCTGCCTGTTCCCCTTAAACCCCCTCTAGAGGCCTGGGATCTCGCTCCAGGGTCGGTGCCGAGGAGGAGATGGAAACAGCCAATGACAGTGCCAGTGGGGGTTTCATCTTGGTGGGCTTCTCTGAGAGGCCCGAGTTGGAGCTGGCCCTCTCCCTCTTTGTCCTGATGTTCTACAGCATAACCCTTGTGGGTAACGTGGCCATCATCTCGCTCTCCATACTGGATGCTCGTCTCCACACACCCATGTACTTCTTTCTCAGAAACCTCTCTGTGCTTGACCTCTGCTTCACCACCAGCATTGTTCCCCAGATGCTGGTAAACATGTGGGGAGGCAACAAGCAAATCAGCTATGCCGGCTGCATGGTCCAGTACTGGGTGGCCTTGGCACTTGGTTCCACCGAGTGTGTGCTCTTGGCGGTGATGGCAGTGGACCGCTACGTTGCCGTTTGCTGGCCTCTGCGCTATGCCTCTATCATGCACCACAGGCTGTGTCACCTCCTGGCAGCAGCTTCCTGGTCCTCTGGCTTTGCCAACTCCTTCCTACAGTCCTCAATGGCCATGGTGCTGCCTCGATGTGGAAACCGGCATGTGGACCATTTCTTCTGTGAGCTGCTGATCATTGTTAAACTCTCCTGTGTGGATACTGGCCCAACAGAGTCCAAAATGTTTATTGCCCGGCTGATCATCCTAGGCATTCCTGTCTCTATCATCCTGACCTCCTATGTGTGCATTGCCAGGGCAGTAGTGAAGATGCGCTCAGCGGAAGGAAGGAAAAAGGCCTTCGGGACTTGCGCCTCCCATCTGATAGTGGTCTCACTCTTCTATGGGACCATAATGTTTTTGTATCTGCAGCCAAAGGACAACTACTCCCAGGACCAGAGCAAAGCACTTGCGGTGCTCTACATGATCCTCGCGCCCACCCTCAACCCCCTGATCTACACGCTGAGGAACAAGGACGTGAAGAAAGCAGTCAGGAAGGTGATGGGGAAGGAGCGGGTGTAGGGAGATGGGGAGCTGGAAGGGCGGGTGAGGCAATCATAGGGCACAGAACTGGGTGTGCTTGTTTTAACTGCACTGCTTTCACTTTTCCAGGGGATGGGGCAGGATATCTGCTGTGTCCTGTCCTCTCGCTATTGCTGGGACCCTTTCTGGGTGGGGACTCACCAAAGGGAAACAACCATCCCTTAGAGGCACCTCTGGTCAAGGAATTTCTCACTGGCAAGTAATTCTGTATCCCACTGCTAGTGCCCTTCTAGTCTCAAAGAACAGTTATTGATGTATTCAAATGCCTCCAAATATACCTCCGGATGTTATAATGAGACTGATGACAATCTTACTACATTTATGAAGGAGCTTCATGGCTGTAACCGCTCCTTCATCATCTCTATCACCATTCTCAGCTCACCGCTGTTGAAGCAGTCAGGCATAGTGAGCTACAGGGGATTTAGTCAGTAATGAACATTGGAATACTTTTCCATTGTGGATGAACATATGCAAAACAAGAACAACCAATTAAAAATAATGAACACACAGAGACTAGACACTATATTAAGGATTCCTGTTTTTTAGAACTAAAAAAAATTCCATGACCATTCAGGACAAGGCTATAGAATATGTCAAATTTAATGTAGTTTATAACATAATTCTAGAGGAGATATTTGAATAATAGGAATACATAGGTTTGATTTTTGGGAGTGTAAGACAGTTTATAAATTTTAAGATTACAAAAATGATTACTGAATAAAGAGAACTGTGAGTTAAGTAGAGAAAAATGTAACTCAACTCAGTGAGCCTCCAGAGTTCTCCACTTACTTCCATAGAAGGAGAGTAGAATATCAAAAATCACTATTTTGATTAGGCTGTGGATGCCATGCTATTATGCCCAATTATGATGGACTGGAAGCCATACTTTTGTCCTCAAATTGCTCATTCATATGCTTATAAATAAGCCTAACTCTCTGTAAATACTCAATAAATGTGGATTGAATTAATGAATAGATACAGCAAGACGTCCATGTAAGATGGCAGCACATGGGTTGGAATGCCTCAGAAACTTCTTTGTGGCATCACATGCAACATTCCATTCATATAAGATGGACATTTTGTATTGGCAAGTGACTGCCAGTGTAGGTTGAAAAAATAAAATTGTCATATATATGATTGGCTGCAGCCATCTGTATTGAACTAGACCATTATAACAACACTGAAACACAACAGGCAGGGAGTAGTTCAAATGTAAATCACTGCTTAAAAGGAGAAAAATAAATAACCATGCTGGATTTTTTTAAATCAGCTTTTTAATTAAAGCAGTGGTTCTCAACAAGGGACAAGGGACAATTTTGTTCCACTCTTCACCCCATCAGGGGACATTTGGTAATTGCTGGAGACATTTTTCTTATCATACCCTGAGAAGGAGGTGATGCAGACATTTGATAGATAGAGGCCAGAAATGCTACCCAATATTGTGCAACGCGCAGGATGGTCCCTACAACAAAGAATTATCTGGCCCAAAATGTCAACAGTGCTGAGCTTGAGAAATCCTGAAGTGGAGAAACAAATATTATGGATACTCTGATCAAAGACATAACATTTACGAAGACAGCCTATTCATGACAGTTGGGTAAGCTGATGACATCTGAATTTTCATGAGGTCAGGGAGCACTCTGTTGTTAGAATGGGTCTAACTAGAAAAATAGAAACAACTTTAAGTATTTACAATAGAGACCATTTAACGCAAGAAATTGTCGATATATTTGATGAAAGGGCTGAGAATCCAAACAGGGATGTATAGGAAACCCCAAGATTTAGCAGCAGTGTGAAGCCAATAACATCCCTAGACTCGACTGATGAAAGGAGGTGATAGTGTTACTGGAACCTGCTAGGTAGGATCGCCTGGAAGAAACACAACCAGTATGGCAGGCCAGTCCAACAAGACTTGGAGCTGCAGAAAGGACACAGCTCCTGCCCCAGGAGCCACCGGAAGCAGAGTGGGAGGGAGCGGCAGCTTGCCTTATCCCTTGATTCTGTCCTGTAATCTTCAGTGGATGTGGAAGCCAAGGAAATGCAGCCTGCAGCATCATCAGCACCTCCTCCCATCTCCGACCCCACCCCACTGAAAATCCGAGCCCATTGGGGAAGGGCAGACCAATAGGCTTCAGATGGCACCTTTCATTCCTAATCCACTCTGCATCCCTTCTCTATGAATTTGTATCTTTCATACAAAGTTCAGGGTTTCACCTTACATGAGACAACACTCACCTCTCTCCAGCAAGGGGGCTACAAGTCCTGCCAGTCATTGTGTTCATTTCAAAATCCATGAACTCCAGGTAATGCACCATTTTCATCTAGTCTAAGAGTAATTTCTGAGTCTGATGGCCTATGAGTGAAATTGAAAATAATGGGTTAATATATGCATAAAAATATTTATAACAGCCACAGTATTAATTTCTGTAATGGATCATGAGGCCACTGTTGGTGTTGATTTCAATCACATCATTTTTCTGTGACCCAGTTCATGTTACCTTTTCTTTCAACCACTATCTGGTGAGAGAAACCACATTTTCACTTCTAGGAGATATGAGGCAGTCACTAAGGTGACACTGTCTTTGTTGGATGTCATAGTCTTCCAATGATGTCAACTATCAAACATGGCAGTACTAATAATTACTCCAAAGAATTCTACTGGTTCCAAATATAAGTCTTCCTTGTCTCCATTGTTTAGCAACAAGCCTATTTCCCTTGATAATTGGGATTATTCACACCAGATGAGAAATTAATACTCTTAATTCATTATCAGTTCAGTAGCATCATGACAGGAGAAGCCCACCAGATGAAGTTCATAAGCATTGTTGTGTCCTCTGGTGGACTCCTCGTTTTGGGAACTAAGACCTTAAAAGCAACAGAGTCCAAGGATGAGAAGGAAAACCTGAGTGGGTTACTGGATTCATGCTCACTTCTGCACCTTCATTTCTTTTTGCATCCATGTATTCTGGCCTTGGGGGGAAAGTACGCCAGATATACAAAGAATACACTGCATGCTACACAATATTCCAACCCCATAGGATGTTGTCTCCAAGCTAGTGAGATAGCTTACTTTTCGGTAGGTCATCCAAATAGTCTATTAGGCCACTAGCTCCTAGGCATTGTGGTTCATGTTCAAAAGCAAAAGCAATACCTTTTACGGACATGGACTTCATTGTCACATTTTTCTTATGTTGAAAGTAGTTTCTTGGTTGGGAAATGGTGAATGAGGCATCTCAGAAGTCCATAGATGATAGTGATGAAGCATGGCAGATGGGGAGGCAAACCCATATGTAAGATAAGCTTTATTACAGTGATGATAATTTTATTTCTCCTCTAAGATAGAAGGGACCCAATGTCATAAACCTGCCCCCAGGAAGCTAGCTAGTCTCCCCAGACAATGATGGATAGAAAGGGCTCCATGTTGGCTTTTAGTTTTGGCAGTTTAGACACTCAGTTCTAGTAGTAGGCAGATTAGCTTCATGAGAAATGGCCCATGCCACTGAGTTTACACATAGCCTCTATTCCTGGCACCATTGCCAGTTATACACAGGTCCCTGAGTAATCTCTAGAGTAGCTAAGGAAAAAGGGTGATGGATATCCATAGGATGGAGTTTCTTTTTGTTCGTGTAAGTATTAAGAACCTTTCTTGAAGTAGATGACCTTTAGTGATTATTCACATGCCCACAGATATTCTCACCTTGTGTGTTCATTCTGAGAGATCCATCCATATATGCTTTCCCTAGACCTTTACAAGTCTCTGAACAACTGGAAAAACCATTAGCTACTTTCTATAAATCATTGTATAGCCATACATCCAGCCATGTCTCCTTCCACCCAAAGCTACATTCAGATATATTGATCAAAGTTCTCAGATTATAGTGTGGCTCACTTTCAGCAGGTGCCAGCATTTCATGCAGACCCATTCATAAACCAAGCTGACATTGTTCCATTCTTCATCATCTGCTCTTAGGTAATTCTTTTTTTTTTTTTTTGATAATCATATAACAGACTCTTATTTATTATACGACACATAAGAAATTCTTATTTATATTCAAATGCTATTTGATATATACATCTGTATAAAATTACTTAAAACAAAGACAACACATAAATCACATATTCTTATTTTGAAACATGAAATATGCATTGTATTATTTAAAAAGGACAAAGCTGAAGCGGTAGATGGCAGCATTGTTGCATATTTTATTATTTGTTATAAAGCAATTGCTCACCTTTGTTCTTCACCCAGCAGCCTTCATTACTTTCTACAGTTTTATAAACCAATATCTGAAGATCTTGAAACGTTAATTTGAAGATTTTTTGATTTAAGGATATTATGGGGGTACAAGCATTTTGGTTACATGTTATGACTTTGCCACACCCAAACCATGATTTGACGCATGTCCTTTCCCCCACTACAATGCTCACCATGTCCATTAGGTAATTCTTTACAGGCCTTAGGGGTATCCTGCTGAAAGTAAAGCAGTGCAGAAGGAGCAAGTACTATCAGAGCCTACACCTCACACTCACTCAAATTACTTGTGAATCTATGCTTGCTGGAGTGTAATCTTATACATCTCATCTCCAGTTGATAAGGAATTGCTGCTGCTGCCTTCACCCAACTTGATAAAACAGTACTGAGCTTATGATAGGCATCTCAGGTGAAATAATCAGTGTCCCATGATCAGGGGGCCATTAGCAGTTGGGGATTTGTTTTTCAAAAGAAAAATATTTATCAGCATGTGGGGCTGTGACATTGTACTAAACCCTTGAGATTCTTTGTATGAGTTCTTTATTGGAGCTTTTTAGAAGGTCTATTCAGGATCTCTGAGACATTACGGATTCGAATCTGTTGATTCTTAAGTACCAAGTGGCAGATCGGCTTTCACTGTAGCCCAAACTTGCTGTGTCAGGCAAACGTGATAACCATTACATTACAGAAACTCACTTGGAATTGCTATGGAGCATTCGCTTTCTCTAGTTTCTCAACAATAGGTGAGGGTGAGTTAGCCTAGGGAGAAGGTTCAGCTTATAGCAAGAGGAATAAAGAACATAGGACTGAATCTTGAGGAACTCCAGCATTTGGGGCAGCCAGATAGAGAGAAATAAAGTGATAGGGAAGGCAAGTGTAGGTGTACTATAGGAGAAAAACTGGGAAAGTTTGGTGTCATTGAAGGCAATGCTCATAATAGGATGGTAGCAGTAGAGGTGGGGAGAAGTAGATAAATTTGAGATTATTTAGATGGTAGAATAAATAAGTCTTAGTAGTTGTTTAGACAGAAGGCTGAGGGAAAAGGAGATGTTAAGATGCCTCTTAAGGCTTTGAGGACTAGTGCCAATAATTATAAAAGTATATTGTTTGGCAGACTCACAAATATATAATATATGTTATTGCCAAAGAAAGAGGAAGAAAATGAAGCTCTAATGGAACAAAATATTTGTGTTTTAGTAGAATTAACTTTGTATTAATCTGAAGCATACTATGATAAATGAATGTGCATATTGTAATCCCTAGAGCAACAACAAAGAAAATAACTAAAACATATATGTAAATAATGGTACAATAAAAGATATCTATTCCACACACAAACAAACAAAAAGGCAGCCAGGCGCCGTGGCTCACGCCTATAATCCTAGCACTCTGGGATGCTGAGGCAGGAAGATTGCTCAAGGTCTGGAGTTCAAGACCAGCCTGAACAAGAGCAAGACCC
>VBSM01000259.1:79354-96435 GCA_008086735.1 Cheirogaleus medius
GGCCTCATCTTTCTTCTTGGCATTCTGCACCGCCTCCAGGTGGTGTCAAGCACTTTCATAGTCCATGAGTTTCCATTGCCACTTGGCGATTCTCTCCTTAATCTCGCTGAACTGGATTACATAGTTTTCCATGGTTCTCACAGCCTGGTCAACCAGTTTCTCTTCTTAGTCTTCCCAAAGGAGATCATTATTCCCTACAATGGCCTTCAGCTCCTGGTGACCATCCCACTCGCTGCTATAGATCTCCTGTAGGGTTTCTGACACTCTCTTTGAACTTTTGTGCATCACTTTGACTGCACTAAGGAAGTTCTTCAGGTCCCTGTATAGCTTGTAGCCTTCTGTCTGTTGTTGGTAGAAGTTGCTGGCACTTTGTTCAAATCGCTCATCTTTGGTTTCTACAGTTTTTCCCAATTTCTGCAGTACCTTCTCCTGGGCCCTGCTGAACTTCTTCTGCACCTGCTTGGCAAAGAGGCCGGCTGCGCAGACCGCCTTGCCCTCGGCCATCCTGCTGGCTCCCTGGGGGCGGCTGCCTTGACAGGGGCCCTGTAGTTTTCTAGAGTCCCCTGAGGAGGAAGTGCGGACTCCCGGCATGCCTCGCATCCCAAGGTGGCGGGCGGCCTGTCCTCCCGCCCACCGGCAGCCGTCTGCCGCCCCCCGACCCCAGGTACGAGCCCAGGCCCACACGACGGCCACGATGAGGCCCGCCCCACAGCCCAGCTCAGGAGTGCAGCCCAGAGCGGGCAGGCTGGGGTCCTGGCTGCGACGCTATCTTCTTGTTGAATTGCTCCCTTTACCATATGATGACCATCTTTGATTGTTTTGGGGGTTTTTTTTCCACAATTATTGATTTAAAGTCTATTTTATATGATATGAGAATGGCTAACATGTGCTCCCTTTTGGTTTCCGTAATCATGGAATATTTTTTTCCATCCCTTTACCTTGAGTCTGTTCTAGTCCTTGTGAGTTAGATAGGTTTCTTGGGGACAGTATATACTTGGGTTGTGTTTTTTCATTCATTCAACCAGTCTGTGTCTTATAAGTGGGGCAGTAAGACTGTTCACATTCAGTTTTAATATTGATATGTGGGATACTCTTCTATTCACTATGTTCAATGATGCCTTGTTGTTTTGTTTTTCCTCTTGTGCTATTGTTTTATAAGAGCTGTGAGTTTTTACTTTCTTGCATTTTACACTGGTGGGTATCTCTTGTAGCTGTTCCATGTACAGCGTATTACTGAGCATTTCCTATACATCAAGTCTAGTAGTGACAAATTCCCTCAGTGTTTTGGCTTGTCTAGAAAAGTCTTTATTTCTCCATCATTTACGAAACTTAGTTTTGCAGGATACAAAATCCTTGGCTGACAGTTATTCTCCTTAAAACTGAAGATGGGACCCCAATCCTTTCTGGCTTGCAAAGTTTCTGCTGAGAAGTCTGCTGTTAGTCTGATGGGGTTCCCTGTAAGTTACTCTATGCTTTCATCTCACAACTTTTAGGGTTTTTTCCTTAACTTTGACTGTGACCAGACTGATGACTTCATGCCTTGGTGATGTCCTATTTGGAATGAATTTTCCAGGAGTTCAATGACCTTTTTGTATATGGATGTCTAAATCTCTAGAAAAACCAGGGAAGTTTTCCTCCATCATTCCCTCAAAAAGATTTTCCATGCTTTTTTCCTTTTCTTCTTCTCCCTCAGGGATATCTATGATTTTCATGTTTGGGCATGTCACATAATCACATTTCTCATAGACATTTTTTATTTCTCTTGATTCTTTTCTTTTTTAATTTTTGACCAACAGGGTTAATTCAAAAGCCTTGTCTTCAAGTTCTGCAATTCTTTCTTCTGCTTAGTCTATTCTGTTGTTAAAACTTTCCACTACATTTTGAAATTCTCTGAATAACTCTTTCATTTCCATAAGTTCTGTTATGTTCTATTTTTAAAAATCTGTCTCTTTAGTGATTTTTTTCATTCATGTCCTGAATTATTTTTGTGGTTTCTTTGGTTTGGTATTTAATGTTCTCATTGATGCCATTGACCCTGTTTGTGATCTGTATTTTGAATTCATATCTGACATTTCAAAAATTTCCTTTTGGCTGGACTCCATTGTTTGAGAGCTAGTATGATGCATTGTGGGTGCTGAAACAGCCTATTTCTTACATATTGCCAGAGTTCTTATGCTGGTTTCTTCTCATCTGGGACCTCTTCCCTCAGCTCAAAACAGTTGTCTTTGTGATTCATGTGTTCTCTGCTGATGACTCTGCTGCTCATGGTAAAGAGGGAGAGGTAGTTGCCTTTCAGCACATGCAGGTGGGTACCCACTGTGGTGTTGCTGGAAATTTGGGTGGATTGTACCTCAGACCCCTGGGAGAGTGTTCAGGTGCCAGTGGTGGTGGACCACTTTAGGGAATCCCCAATCCCCAGGCCCCTGTATGGCACACTTGAGTCCTAGGGGGACCAGACTGAGACCAAGCTGGCAAACATGCCCTCTAACCTCCCTATGTTCAGGCACTGCCTGTGATAGTGAAGTTTGCATTGACCTCCTGGTCTGATGGAATGTTCAGGCAGGAGGAGGGTCATTGCACTCTGAGCCTGTGACAGGAAAGGCAGGTCCCTCTAGATGAGTTTAGCAGAGGTAGGCAGCTGTGGGGTGCTCAATCTGCTCATATTTCCCTCTCTTGGCAGTGACAGTGGTCTCTGTCCTTTGGGGCACAAAAGCACCTAGATTCCCAGTTCCCACTCTGGCCCAGCTGCAGCAGAGGCAGCTCAGCTCACTGTGTTCAGGGCTACAAGACTGGCTGTGGGCTGTGGCTGAAATGCTCTGGTGGAGGAGTTGTGGTTGTGCCAGGGACTTGCCTCCAGGGAGGTTTGGCTCCTCCCAGAGGGACAGGAGGTTGAAGAGAGGACTGCTAGCACTTCGCTCCCTCAGTGAAGGCAGGAGTTTTTGCCTGGATGCAGGTAGTAGCAGCAATGGACCAAGTGGGTGAGTGATTTCCAGTAGCAGTGGCTGGATGATCCTCTAGATCTCAAGTGGTGCCAGCGAGTATTGGCAGTGGCTGCAGCATGGCGATGCCACCCACATCCCCAAACATGCAGCTCTCAGGCACTCCTGCTCTCTGTAGCCCCAGCACCACAGCACCACTCAGATGGCAGAGTGGGTTCCGGCACTTCATCCACAAGCCTCAGGCACAGATGCCTAGGGTCAGAGTCACCATTTAGAGCTCCACTCAGGCAGCCCTCTGGCTTGCCTGCCCAGCCTGCACTTCAAACAGCAGCAGTATATGGGCCTGTAGAGGTGTGCAGAGGGGGAGAAGGAGTCGTGTTCTCTACCTATGATCCAGAGCACAGAGGACACCGTGCTGGTGAAAGGAAATTTCACTCTCCGTGGGTGAGGCAGAGTGCAGAGTTTATGCCACTGCTGGGGGCAGAATCACTTTTCACAGCACCAGGCAAGGAGCGCTCTCAGGCTCTGGAAAGTATGCACTTTGGTTTCCTTTCTCTCCAGGGCCATCTTTTAGGTGCACTGTACCATCCTTTCCATGGGGGTAGTGTACCTTATGGACTAGAGCCCCAGGGATGCTGAAGGACCCCTGGGTCCAGGCAGTGCTCTCTGCAGCCCTATTAGTGGACACTGGTAAATGTCAGCAGTAATTCCTGGAGCGTGGAGACAGGGAGGTTATGGTTCCCAAGGGAGTGTGCAGTCCTGAGACAATGCGTTCTCACACTGGCACCCTCCTGCAGCTGCTTAGCTGTGGCATGGTGAGGTGAGTGACCAAACTCGAGTTCCCAGTCCATTTCAATGCCCTCTGGGTGTGTCCAAATCACTGCCCACACTAACATGAGGGTTTGTGTAGGTAGGAGAGCTCTCCACAGTGACCGCTTCACTTCCTTGACTGTAAAATATGCTGCTTGATCAGGAGCAATGCAGTGTAGATATACACGATTATGGATACGGCATTCTGAGAGTGCACAGATGGTTATTTTGGCAAAAACATTACACTCAGGGAAGGCAAGTTCATATCCAGAGCAAGTATCTATTATTATAAATAAGATTATTATAAATAAGATATCATGATGGAAGTGGTCCAATGTAATGAACCTGCCAACAGACAGCTGACTGATCACCCCAGGGAATACTACCATGTGGGGCCACTATTGGTCTCTGCTGCTTGTAGATGGAACACTCATCAGTGTGGATAGCCAGGCTGGCCTGGGTGAGTGGAAGACCGTGTTTCTAAGCCCATGCATAACCTCCATCCCTGCCATCATGGCCACTTTTTCATGAGCCTATTGTGCAATGACAGGGTGGCTGAGGAAAGAGGCTAAATCATGTCCATATAACTGGTCATCATATCCACTTGATTATTAAAATACTACTCTGCTGAGCTCACCATTTAGTAAGCACTCAATGGGACATATCTTTATATTTTTGCCCATTCAGAGAGGTCTGTCCACATACTTCTTCTCCAGACTTCCTTGTCACCAGTTTTTCAATCAGTTCCTACTAAGTCCATGATCATCCAGCCAAACCATTGGTCAAAGCCCTTGAACAACCATGTGTACTTCTCAATGCTCTGCCCACCTGGGGGATTTACCTTCACACATGTCATTCAGGGATGTCTCAGAGAGGGGCTACTGTGATGTGGCCCTCCACTTTTGGGTGGTGCCTGGTATATCTGCACAGCCATCTGTAAACCAGCCCTGGTTTTCCCTACCTCAATCACCTGATCACAGGAAAGTCCACCCTGAGGCTAGAAGTGCAAGCTGGGAGGGAGAAGGTGATGCAGCAGGAGCAAGGACTGTGGGCATTAGGGCCACTTCGTCACATAGCTTATGCCTTCAGAGCTGGCTCAGGCCAGATCTCATATACACCACAAACATTCGATGATGGAGTGCTGCTGTACACGCCCAACTTCGTGTCCTGGAGGGTCAGACAATACCAAATTCATCATGGGCAGCTCAGGTCCCATGGCAACTTGGTAGTTTATGGGTAAGCATGCAGTCTCTGCTAAGGTGCAGCAGCAAGCCAAAAGCTCTTTCTCAAAAGGAGAGTAGTTATCTGGGAGATGGCAGGGCTTTGCTTCAAAATCCCACTATATCAATAATAGCAACAAGTGAATTGAAATGGATTAAATATTTCAATCAAAAAGCAGATATAATAAGACTGGATAGAAAAAGAAGATGCAACTGTGTGCAGTTTATAGGAGGAACACTAGAGTCAATGATGCAGAGGAATTGAGAGTAAAAAGATAGAAAAAGACATATCATGTAAACAGCAACTACAATAAAGCTGGAATGGCTATAATAATATCAGACAAATACACTTTAAAACAAAAATATGTTACTTCAAGTAAAAAGGGACATTTTTAATGCTAAAATGGTCAATTCATCAAAGACATAACAATTATAAACATACATCCTGCCAAGAACAGACACCAACATTCATGGAGTAAAAACAACAGAAACGTAGGAAGAAATAGACAATTGAACAATAATAATAGGAAATTCCAATATTCCACTCTCAATAATGCATAGAAGAACTAAGCCAGAAATCAACAAGGAAAGAGAAGATTTGAACAGCAGTATAAACCAAATAGACTTAACAGACATCTATTTAACATTATACCCAAAGCCAACAGAACATAAATTCTCAACAAGTTAGTATGGGACATTCTCCAGGATAGACCATATAGTAGCTCATGAAACAAAAGTCAATAAATTTAAAATGATTAAAGTAATATAAACTGTGTTTTCATCAAAAAGCAATAAAATTAGAAAGTAATAACAGAAAGAAACTGGGGAAAATTACAAACGTGGTAACTGAAAAATATTCTAAAACAGTCAATGAATCAGGAGTCTGAATCTGAACAAATAAATTAATTACTTTAATTAAATAATCCAGGTGCAATGGCTCATGCTTGTAATTCTAGCACTTTGGGAGACCCAGGAAGGAAGATCACTTGAAGCCAGGAGCTCAAGATCAGTCTGGGCAACATAAAAATACCCCATCTCTACAAAAAATAAAAGGCTTTAGTGATGCAGGCCAGTGGTCTTAGCTACTAGGGAGTCTGAGCCAGGAGGATTGCTTGAGCCCAGGAGCTTGGGGTTACAGTGAGCTGTGATCGCAACACTGCACACTTAGCCAGTGTGTGGCTAACAAAGTAAGACTGTCTCAAAAAAAATAAAAATAAAAATAAAATAGAATAAAACAAAATGATCACTGTGGCAATGAAGAAATCACAAGGGAAATTAGAAAATACTTTGATATGAATGAAAATCATACCATAACATACCAAAACTTACGGGATACACCTAAAACAGTGCTCAGAGGGAACTTTAGAACTATAAATGCCTATTTTTTTCAAAAAGAGAATTACATCATAAAAATAGTGTGTTGGGCAACTCTAAGCTATCATTCCTCTATAGAATTATAGAAAAACAAGCAGTAACTGTCAGGTCAATTTGGTCAGGACTCTGGAAATAGTCAACTATTTACAGCAAATGCTAAAATAAGAAAAAGAAATCTTGAAAACACTAGGAAAATGCTGCAATATTTTTACTTGCCCTTTACCCACTCCCACCCTTTCTAGCAGCAATCTTGAATTGGTGGTAGCCTGTGTTCACAGTGCGGCACCTTAGTCCCTGGTTCCAGAGGGAGCAGAGCACATCCAATTCACAAATCATTGGGTATGCCTATTGTAACAATTTTGGGGTTTACCTGAAGGGGTGATGCAAGGTGCTCACCTTTGTTTTTTTTCTAACTTGGAACTCATCCTGAAAGGCAGTGGACATTGCAAAAACACTGCAAAGCAAACTAAAAACCTACAGGTCCTTGGGACAAAAGATTGTGTTTTAAACATAGAATTAGACTGCCTAATCTGCAAGAAAAAATTCTGGGAAAGATTCTTTTGGCAATGAGGACATTCAAAAGCACCCATGTGTACAGGGAAATTTAGAAAGACACACACATGCCCAGGGCAATACACATTATCACAAAAGACCAGAGAAGACCCTACATTTTTACCTCAGGCTGATCCCTAGTTTCAGTGCAAACCTGGCTAAGTGTTCAAGTGTTCTATCCCAAAGTTAACCTGAAAAGAATGAAAAAGTATTTGCTCTGATTTCTTTATATATTTGCTCAAGACATACAAGAAAATTTCTATCAAAACACTAGCTAAACATGAGCTAAAGGAAGAGCGACTTCAACGATCACACCCAAAGAGGAATACAGGTTTTTTTAAAAATAGTGTGGGGAAAAGATCTAAACAAATAAACTATTATAGTCTTCAAAAACAAAAAAGAAAAATCAGCTCAGCAAAGCCTAAGAAAGGAGTAGAATTTGAGTTAAAGGGTTACTACATTATAATATTCAAGTGCCCAGTTTGCAACAAAATAATCAAAAGGCATACAAAGAAATAGGGAAGTATATCCCATTCATAAGGTCAAAATAAATGAACAGAAACCATCCCTGAGACAGCCCAGCCATTGGACTTAAAGGACAAAATCTTCAAAACAACTGTGTTTAAGTTTAAAGAGCTAAAGTAAAACATGGACAAATAATTGTAGAACATTGGTAAAATAACACATGGACAAAATGCGAACATTAATAAAGAGACAGAAAGTATAAATTTGGAACCAAACAGAAATTCTGGAGCTAAAAAGTATAACAACAAAAATAAAAAATTTTCTAGACAGGTTCAACAGCACATTTGAGTTAGAAGAAAGAATCAGCAAACCTTAAGACTATGGTGCTCAAAGGGTGGTAGTGTACACCAGGGTTTCGGGAGGGGGGGCAAGACCCACATCATAGGGATGTGGCGAGCATTGGGGGGGGGAAGGGCATACCTCTAACCCTTCTTAGGGAGAGGCAAAGTTATACAATGTATCCAGAGTATAAAAAAAAAATCTTTTGTTGGATGGAGGGCAGGCGGGACGGGGGAGGAAGTGTAGAGTTACATAATGTGTGCCGTGCGCGCCACCTGGGGATTGGACTCGCTTGGAGCTCTGGCGTGTGGGGGTGGGGGAGGGGTGGTAGGGGCAATGTATGTAACCCTAACAATATTTGTACTCCCATTATTTGATGAAATAAAAAAAATTAAAAAAATTAAAAAAAGACAACACATTGAAATGATCACGTACAAGGAGCAAAAAGAAAAAATAAGAAAAGTGAACAGAACCTAGAGAATCTTATGGTATGCCATCAAGAGGAATAATATATGTATTATGTAACTTTCAGGACAAGAGGATAGAGAGAAACTGTCCCTAAGATTATTTAAAGGAATAAAGGCTGAAAAATTCACAAATTTGGGGCAATACATGGATCTACAAATCTACAAATTTCTAAAAATTCCAACCAGGATAAACCCAAAGTGACTCATGCTGAGATACCCTATAATCAAACTGTTGAAGGACAGAGGCAAAGAGAATCATTAAAGCAGCAAGGAAGAGTGATGTGTCATGTACAGCCACCTTGAATGAGATTATCAACAGATTTTTCAGCAGCAATCTTGGAGGCCAGAAGGCAGTAGGATGATATATTTAAAGGATCAAAAGGAAAAAACCCTGACAACTAAAATTCTATATCTGGAAAAACTACCCTACCAAAGTGAGGAAGAAATTAAGACATTCCCAGATAAATAAAAGCTGAGAATGTATTGCCATTAGACATGTCCTACAAGAAATGCTAAAGGAAGTTTTTTAGGTTTAAATGAATGGATGATAGATAATAATTTAAAGCCGTATAAAGATATAATGGGCCGGGCCCAGTGGCTCATTCCTATAATCCTAGCACTCTGGGCGGCCAAGGCGGGCGGATTGTTTGAGCTCAGGAGTTCGAGACCAGCCTGAGCAAGAGTGAGACCCTGTCTCTACTAAAAATAGAAAGAAATTAGCTGGACAACTACAAATATATAGAAAAAAATTAGCCAGGCATGGTGGCGCATGCCTGTAGTCCCAGCTACTTGGGAGGCTGAGGCAGGAGGATCGCTTGAGCCCAGGACTTTGAGGTTGCTGTGAGCTAGGCTGACACCACAACACTCTAGCCCAGGCAACAGAGACTCTGTCTCAAAAAAAAAAAAAAAAATAGGAAGATATAATGATCTCTAGTAAAGGAAAATACATAGACAAGTATAAAAACCAGTATTATTATAACTTTGGTTTCTATTCCATTTTTTACTTCTATAATATTTAAAAGAAAAATTCATAAAAATAATTATAAATCTATGTTAATGGGTACATAATATATAAAGATTTAATATGTGATATCTACAACATAAAGAAAGAGAAAGAGTTAGATGTGCCTTTAATAAGTTTTCACATTCAATTGAAGTTAACTTGGGATAAATACAAAATATTGTTAAACCTTTAGAATGTTATATGGAACCCCATGATAACCACAAAGAAAATATCTCTAAAATGTAAATACATAAAATGATAAAGGTATCAAAATATGTCACTGTGAAATATCAACTGAACACAGAGGAAAGTAGTAATAGAGAAAATGAACAGAAACCATAGAGAAAATGAAGGACAGAAAAGCTTTGAGACATACAGAATCTCAGTTGACTAATTTCAAGAAGTTTGGCACATTTTTATAACAAAAACACTCAAAGAAAAAAAAACACTCAAAGTATTAGGAAGAGGAAAAGATCCTTCATCATAATAAAAGCCGTATATTAAAAAACCCACAGGTAACATCATACTCAATGGTGAAAAACTGAAAGATTCTCCTCTAAGAACAGGAATATGAGAAGGATGTCCACTTTTGTCACTTCAGTGCAATATAGGAAGTTCTAGCCAGAGAAATTAGACAAAATAAATAAATAAAAGGCTTCCCGATTGGAAAGGAAAAAGTAAAACACATCTCTTTGCAGAAGACACGATCTTATATGTAAAAAGTCCTAAGTATCCCACAAAAAAAACAACCCTTTGAACACTAATAAACAAATCAGCAAAATTACAGGATACAAAATAAACACACAGAAATTAACAGGGTCTCTATACATTAGCAATGAATAATTCAAAATGAAATTAAACAATTTCATTTATAGTAGCATCCAAAAGAATAAAATACATAGAAATAAACTTAACCAAGGAAGTGAATGACTTGTACACTGAAAACTACAAAATGAATCTCTTGAAAGAAATTTCAAAAGATATAAATAAATGGAAAGACATCCGACATACATGAATTCGAACACCTGACAGCGTTACAATAGCAATACTACTCAAAGTGATCTACAGATTCAATGAAATCCATATTAAAATCCCAATGATTTTTTTTTGCAGATGTAGAAAAATTTAGCCTAGAATTCATATATAATCTCAAAGCAAACCAAATAGCCACAACAATCTTGAGAAAGGACAAAGTTGGAGGATTCAAACTTCCTGACTTCAAAACTTACTACAAAGCTACAGTAATAAAAACAATGTGGTGTTGGCATAAAGACAGACATATAGACCAATGGAATAGAATAGAAATATGAAATAAATACCCATATAAATGATCGGAGTTTTTTAAAAAAATTATCAAGACTATTCAATGTAGAAAGGAGAGACTTTTCAGCAAACAATGCTGGAGAAACTGGATATCTAGGTGCAAAAGAATCACATTGGACTCATATTTACACTAGATTAATTCAAAATAAACCTAAACATACACGCTTAAAACTCTGACTTGGGTGGGGCAAAGGCAATATACGTAACCTAAACATTTGTACCCCCATAATATGCTGAAATTTAAAAAATGGAAAAAAGAGCTAATTATATAAGACCTTAAAAGACACATAGCTGTAAAGCTTCATGACACTGGATTTAGTAATGATTTCTTGAATATGACACCAACAGGCAACAAAAGCAAAAATAGATAAATGGGACTATATCAGACCTAAAAGCTTTTGTGTATAAAATGACACCATCAAGAGAGTGAAAAGGCAACCCAAAAAATGGGAGATAATATTTTTAAATCATGGCAAGGCATGGTGGCTCACGCCTGTAATCCTAGCACTCTGGGAGTCCAAAGCAGGAGGATTGCTTGAGCTCAAGAGTCTGAGACCAGCCTGAGCAAGAGCAAGACCCATCTCTACCAAAAATAGAAAATATTAGCCAAGCATGGTGGCACACACCTGTAGTTCCAGTTACTCAGAAGGCTGAGGTAGGAGGATTATTTGAGCACAGGATTTTGAAGTTGCTGTGAGTTAGAGTGATGCCACAGCACTCTAGTCGGAACAACAGTGAGACTGTCTCAAAAAATATATTTTTAATCATATATACGATAAGGAATTAATATCCGGAATCTATATAAAAAAAAACTCCTACAATTCAACAAAAAACAACTCAACCTTAAGAATTCTAGAAGAAAATGTTGAGAAAACTCTTATAAACATTGGCCTAGGCAAAAATTTATAAAGAAGACCCCAAAGCAATCACAGCAGCAACAAAAATAAATAAATGGGACACAATCAAATTAAAAAGCTTCTGCACAAAAAAGGAAACTATCATTAGAACAAATAGACAACCTACAGAATGGGAGAATATATTTGCATACTATACATCTGATAAAGGACTGATAACAGGAATCTATATAGAACTTAAGAAAATTAACAAGAAAAAATCAAACAACCCCATCGAAAAGTGGACAAAGGACATGAACAGAAATTTTTCAAAAGACAGACTAATGGCCAGCAAGCATATAAAAAAGTACTCAACATCTCTAATCATTAGGGAAAAGCAAATCAAAACCACAATGAGATATCACCTAACTCCAGTAAGAATGGCCTTTATCAAAAAGTCTCAAAACAACAAATGCTGGTGTGGATGTGGAGAGATAGGAACACTCTTACACTGCTAGTGGGACTGCAAATTAGTACAACTCCTGTGGAAAATAATTTGGAGATATCTCAAAGAGCTAAAAATAGCACTACCATTTGATTCAGCAAACCCACTACTAGTCATCCACCCAAAGGAAAAAAAGTCATTCTATAATAAAGACACCTGCACTTGAATGTTTATAGCAGCACAGTTCACAATTACAAAGATGTGGAAACAACCCAGGTGCCCATCAATACATGAGTGGATTAACAAAATGTGGTATATGTATACCATGGAGTACTACTCAGCCACAAAAAACAGTGGTGATCTAGCACCTCTTGTATTATCCTGGATAGAGCTGGAGCCCATCCTTCAAAGAGAGGTATCACAAGAAGGGAAAAACAAGCACCAGGAGATAGACGGATGATGTTGTGAAAGAGAGAAAGGGGAGCTTGTCAGACAAAAGTGGGTTGAATACTGACTCTGCCACTCACATGGAGAGAAACAAAGCCAAGCTCTAGTTTAGAGTATTAAGGGCAGATTTTAATCAGTAACTATTGCAATACAGAAGAGTCCAGCATGAACTGAACTGAACTTCTATTTGTACAGACTTTGAATTTTAAGGGGTGATTAAAGGAGTAGGGAGAGGGTTGAGGGAAGCTCAGTAGAGTCAGGGAAGTGAAAAATCACCAAGGATTGGTGTAAATGCCGGGGGCCAGCTGTGCCTGCTCGCTAGAAATTGCCCAAGCTAGGATCCTACCCTCACACAGAGGCTGGGAGAAGAGGCTCTGTCCTCAGGTATTGGCTGGAACAAACAGTAAATTCTTTTGGCAGCCTAGAGTTTCCCCAAGCAGGCACATTTATGTGGGAGGGGCGGGGGGAGTTTCGTCCTAGGGATGTGGCTTCTAGAAGTTAGAAACTCTTGTTTTGTTCAAGTCTTTATAGGCCAAGGTTGAGGCCAGTGGAAAAGAGGGCTAAGAGGAGCCTGGTCAAGGAGAGAATCTTTGTCAACCTAGCAAGTTAATTGGGCCCTGGAAGGCTCATCTTCTAGGCTGAGGACAGGAAGAAAAGTGCGCCAGGAAGCCCCCCCACCTCCACGCCCCGCCCCCAGCAGGGCCAGAGCTGGGGCTTGTCCCCGCGCGTCCTTCCACATCTTGATGCTTCTCTGCCCTGGGAAGCCACGGGCTGAGAGTGACCCCAGGGGAGACCCTGCGCGCCGCGCCCACGCGGACTCCAGGCGCGTCCGGCCGGGGGCGCCAGTGCGGGAGCCGAGGTCCCGCGGACCCGGGAGGGAGGACCCAGTGGCTGCTTCCCACCCGGGGCGAGGTCCCGCAGCCCCCGGCTCCGTGGCTGCCTTCTGACCGACTGTGCCCACTCCGGGCCCGGAGCGAATGGCTCCGGAGCAGCGTCCTGCGCCCGATCCCGCGGGCTCTCCGAGACCTGGCGGGTGAAGGGGTGGCCCTGCCCCAGACTCGCCCCGCGCTGCACACACGCCCCGCCCCAGGCAGGAAGCCCGGATTGGCGCCGTCAGCGGCTGCGCCGGGTCCCCCTCCGGGTTCCAACCGACCAAGTGAGCTGAAGGCGACAAAAATGACTGAGAAACCTGAGTCCCCGCCCCAGGGTACTGAGGCCCTTCACCGGCTCAGACTCCCGGCTGAGGGTCCTGGAGAGGCTGTGACCGCAGGACGGCGACAGGGAAACAGTGTCTGCTTGTGGCTGAAGCGTGGCGGCCTCCACGCTGGCAGCGACACCTCAGAGGCTGCCGGCACGGCGCGCAGGGAGCGCGAGGCCGGCGCCGCGGAGCCGATGAGGAGCCAGAGCGCCGGGTGCCGTTTCTCCCGCAGCCTGGGAAACGCGAGAAACGGCGCCCCGTGTTGGCGGAAGCGCGCGGGGACTGGGGCTGTCACAAACTGCCAGAAGAGAAAGGAGAACGGGCCGCTCGCCCTGGGAGCCTTTGACTCTAGGAGTCAAAAGTCTTTCTCAAAACTGCATCCACTTTGATCTAGCTATTCCACTGTTAGAAATTTATCCTTAAGACTCTGACAAGTAGGAGAAGGTACGATAAAGGATTATATAGAAGCATTCCTTATCATAGCAAACGTAAGAAAAAATGTGCAATTGTTTATAAACATGTTAAGATCCATGTAATAGACTACTATTCAAATATTAAAAATGATAATGTCACTATTTTGTCATTGAAATGACTTGTCGAAATACTGCTAAATTAACTAAAATGAGGGTTTAAAACAATACGTGCTCTCTGTGTCACAGCCCAGGTGCTCCAGAGCAGAGGATGGAGAGCCAGGGGCATGCGGGAGATATATCAGGGAAGAATAGCTATGAAAGAAGCAAGCAGAAAAAAGCTGGGGCTGAGGGAGAAGTCAAACCACCATGCAGGCTCAACAAAACCTCAGCCAAACTAACAGGACTCCAGAACTAGCCTCACCTGTCAGAGTTGTCCCTGCTGAGATGAAGTGGCCAGACCTTTACACCCACAACTGTTTCTCAGGCTCCAGGGAAGGGCCTGACATCAGCAGGCATCTCTCTTCAGCTCAGGCAGACCCTGAAGCTGACAGCCAAAGGCTGTTGACTAAACAAACTCCTCACAACTGGGCGGCAAGTCCTTCCTTGAACAGCCATCCGTCCAGGCAGTATGTCTCTGTACCCTCCACACTCTGATACTGTGTGTTTTCAAAAAATAAATTTCACCTGTCTATCCAATAAAAAGATAAGTACGTGACATCCGTAAGTGTAAATATTTATAAGCTACTTAGAAATTTTTAAAAATGGTTAGCATAAATAGATATTTAAATTCCTAGGATAAATCTCTCTTGGTCATTGTATTAGCAAGGGTTCTCCAAAGAAACAGAACCCAATAGGATATACAGGTTGGTATCCTTTATCCCATATGCTTGAGACCAGAAGTGTTTCAGATTTCAGATTTTTTTTTATTATTTTGGAATACTATTTGTGTATACATAATGAAATATCATTGGATAGAAGCAAAATCTAAACACAAAATTCATTTATGTTTCACCTATATCTTAAACACATAGCCTGAAGGCAATTTTATACAATATTTTTAATAATTTTGGACCTGAAACAAAGTGCATGTACATTGAACCATCAGAGAAAGCAAAGATGTCACATAAATGCTCAAAAGTTTTGTATTTTGAAGCATTTTGGATTTTCCACCAGTCTGACAATCCAAAATCAGAGAGAGATTTATTTTAACCACTTCGGTCCGGCACTCGCTGGCCGCGAAGCCTCGCCCACAGCCGACGCTCACAGTCCGCACGGCAGTGTGTGCTGCGCATTGACGACGCGTCCGTTTTGCTCTCGTGTGATGAGGAAAGCTTTAAAGCGCTGAAAGCTTGTTTTACTTTACAGGCAGCTTTACTTGTAATGTAAATCAGCATAGGTAACATATACATATATGTTTTCATTATGTTATTTTTAAATGTTCACAATTGAAAAATTAGAAAAGTCCTATCACGGCTGTGAGCTAAAGTCGCTGTGCGCGTTCATCTGTGGCCGTCGACTACAGTCAACACTGGTATCGAAGTGGTTAAGGAATTGGCTGACTCCACTGTGGAGAGGTTGGCAAGTCCAAAATCTGCAAGGCAGGCCAGAAGGCTGTAGATTCATGGAAGAGTTGATGCTGTAGTTCAAGTTTAAGGTAGTCTGCTACTCGAGTGCACAGGCACCTAGCGGTTACCGGTCTCACCATGGAACGGAAAGTGCTTGCACTCCAGGCCCGAAAGAAAAGAACCAAGGCCAAGAAGGACAAAGCCCAAAGGAAATCTGAAACACAACACCAAGGCTCTGCTCCCCACTCTGAGAGTGATCTACCAGAGCAGGAAGAGGAGATTCTGGGATCTGATGATGATGAGCAGGAAGATCCCAATGATTATTGTAAAGGAGGTTATCATCTTGTGAAAATCGGAGATCTGTTCAATGGGAGATATCATGTGATCTGAAAGTTGGGCTGGGGACACTTTTCAATAGTGTAGTTATCATGGGATATTCAGGGGAAGAAATTTGTGGCAATGAAAGTAGTTAAAAGTGCTGAACATTATACTGAAACTGTACTAGATGAAATCTGGTTACTGAAATCAGTTCGCAATTCAGACCCTAATGATCCAAATAGAGAAATGGTTGTTCAACTACTAGATGACTTTAAAATATCAGGAGTTAATGGAACACATATCTGCATGGTATTTGAAGTTTTGGGGCATCATCTGCTCAAGTGGATCATCAAGTCCAGCTACCAGGGGCTTCCACTGCCTTGTGTCAAAAAAATTATTCAGCAAGTGTTACAGGGTCTGGATTATTCACACACCAAGTGCCGTATCGCCCACACTGACATTAAACCAGAGAACATCTTGCTGTCAGTGAGCAGACAGTACATTCGGAGGCTAGCTGCAGAAGCAACAGAATGGCAGCAATCTGGAGCTCCTCCACCTTCCGGATCTGCAGTCAGTGCTGCTTCATGGCCTAAACCAGCTGACAAAGTGTCAGAGAATAAGAAGAAGAAGTTGAAGAAGAAGCAGAAGCGCCAGGCAGAATTACTAGAGAAGCGAATGCAGGAAATTGAGGAAATGGAGAAAGAGTCGGGCCCTGGGCAAAAAAGACCAAACAAGCAAGAAGAATCAGAGAGTCCTGTTGAAAGACCCTTGAAAGAGAACCCACCTAATAAAATGACCCAAGAAAAACTTGAAGAATCAAGTACCATGGGCCAGGATCAAACACTTATGGAAGGTGGTGTAGAGGGTGGTGCAGCAGAAATTAATTGCAATGGAGTAATTGAAATTGTTAATTATACTGAGAACAGTAATAATGAAACATTGAGGCTTAAAGAGGATCTGCATAATGCTAATGACTGTGATGTCCAAAATTTGAAGCAGGAACTTAGTTTCCTAAGCTCCCAGAATGGAGACAGCAGCTCATCTCAAGAAATAGACTATTGTACACCTATAACCTCTGAGGTGTCAGATACCATGTTATGCCAGTCTTCCTCAACTGTAGATCAGTCATTCAGTGAACAGTACATCAGCCAGCTTCAGGAAAGCATTCGGGCAGAGCTACCCTGTGAAGATGGACAAGAGCAAGAACATAATGGACCACTGGGCAACAAAGGAAAATCCACTGCTGGAAATGTTCTTGTTAATCCCCTTGAGCCAAAAAATACTGAAAAACTAAAGGTGAAGATTGCCGATCTTGGAAATGCCTGTTGGGTGCACAAACATTTCACTGAAGATATTCAAACAAGGCAGTA
>VBSM01000259.1:96535-109561 GCA_008086735.1 Cheirogaleus medius
ATCATAAGAATGGAAAAACAAGCACCACATGTACTCACCATCAAATTGGTACTACCTGATCAACACTTGGATACACACATGGAAGTAATATTCACTGGCTGCTGGGAATGTGGGAGGGGGGTGGAAAGGATGGGTAAATTCACAACTAATGGGTGCAGAACATGCCAGGGGATGGGCACACTTATAGCTCTCGCTTGCGTGATGCAAAGGCAATATACGTAACCAAAATGTTTGTACCTCCATAATATTCTGAAATTAAAAAAAAACTATCTTCTATCATGAACACATGTAAAGTTTTTTTTTCTTTTGAGTATAATCAATTAGCAAACACAGATGGCCTTGCCAATTACCAGGTGAATTTAGGGTGAACTATAGCACAAACGGTGCTGTCAAGTCTTCTAATTGAGGTGACTAATTATGGTGACTTTTCTTTTTTCTTTGCAATCTCTTAGCAGCTGTCTGAGATGCACATCACATTCTGGTATAAATGTGTAATAAAACAGTTGTCTTTCTCTTCTGAAAAAAAGGATTTTATGTCTATTTATGAGTGATGTTGGTCTTTAGTTGTTTCTTTTTTTTCCCCTTTGTAATATATTCACCTGGTTTTAGATAGAGCAATACTGGCTTCATTAAATGTGTCATTTGTTTTCTGAAAGAGTTTGTGTAGGAAAGATAATATTTATTCCTTAAATGTAACTCACCTAAGTAAAGCTACTTGAATCTGGAACTTTTTTGTGGAAAGGAATTCAATTTCTTCAATAGATTATAAAACTATATAAAGGTTTTTTTCCTTGTGTCAATTTAGGCCTAGACAGTATTTGCAAATTGTATTGATATTTTCAAAGAACCAGCTTTTGGTTTTACTGATTTTTCTCTATTCTCTGTTTTATGTATCATTAATTTTCACTTCAATCTTCATTATTTCTTTTCTTCTGCTTGTTTGGCATTTAATTTGGCACCTTTTTCTACCTTCCTAAGGTAGAAGCTTTGATCGTTGATCTTGACTTTTCTTGTTTCCTAATGTAAGCATGCAAAGTTATAAATTCTCCCCTAAGATTTAGCAGCAACCCACAAATTCTAATATGTTGTGTTTTCATTATCATTTGTTTCAAATCCTTTTCTCTTTTACCTTGGGACTTTTTTCCCCTGACCCATGGGTTGTTTCATAGTGTATTTTAAAATTTTCAAGTATTTTATGCTTTTTTTATATGTCTATAGAATTTCAATCACTTGAAACCTATAGAGACTTGTTTATGGCCCAGCATATAATCTACCTTGGTAAATGACACATATGCACTTTTAAAAATGTGTTCTGCAGTCATTGATGGAAATGTCCTAGAAATGTCAATTAGGTTTAGGTAATGGATACTGTCACTTAGACAAAAAACTCTTAGTAGTTTTTTGTCTAGTTCTGCTATTAAAATCTCCAACTATGGTTTTATCTATTTCTCCCTTTAAGTTTTTGCTTAATGTATTTTAAAGCCCTATTACCATCTGTGTATACATTTGTAATTGTTACATCTTCCTGCTGTATTGACCCCTTCATCACTATGGAGCATCCCTCTTTATCTCTAGAAATACACTTCAGCTAAAAATCTACTTTGTCTTAACCACACACTGATCTTTTCTCTCTCTGTGGGGCTCTGCTTCTGTTTCCCTCTTTTGCCTTCACTCGCTTTTCTCCTGCTTTGTCTTTACACTTTACTAATATAATTATTAGGTATTTATAAGAAATTAATAATCAGGGATTAATAAGTGAAAACATTATGGAGGTGAAGTAGGAATTCCAAGTAAGCTCACAGCCTGATTTCCCTCCCCAGGTACAAGCCCAGAAACCATCACTGCCTCTCAGTACCAGGGACCCTGAGGAAGGAGCAGGCAGCTAAGATGAGGAGGCTTGCTTTATGTTTCAAAGCTATCTCTTGGGCAAGTCACATCCTTCATATATTGAGGATTTCCCATTCTGTAGGACAGGTACCACTGGCATAGGCAAGATTTTTTAGGATATGCACTTGTTATTTTAATTAGGAAGTTACCATAAGGGACTAATCTAATATTTAATGTCCATATCCATATTCCATAGTGGCAAGTGATCTGGAAAGACCTGAGGGAATATAGAAGTATTTAGGAGACAAATGTCAAAACTTGATGTTAGATTAGATGTGGGAGGTAAGGAAACGATAGCCAAGAGGCCTCCCTGGTAGGGTGGGGTTGAGTAAGATGAAGGTAGAACAGTGCCAGGTACTTGATGAGGGAGAGTTGCATGTATAGGAATACCGCAGGCAGTAGCTTTAGGAAGACCAAGAGAATATCACTACTTTGCAATTACATATGAAAAGGGGATCTAGGCAATAATCCTCCATGGCACCAATGCAATAAAAAGAAAGACAACAGACACTATGTGCTTTCTGATGGAAGCCACAGCCCAGCCTACAAAGTAGTCTCTGCAAAAACTCAAACCTCAATCTGATCCAGCTCCTGGACCCATCATCCGGTGCTGAGGACAGCAACCCTGTCAAAGAACACTGTGGGCTGCGCTCGGCCACCTCTAGAGAGGTGACAGGTATCCCTAGGGGAGTAGTCCCTGGAAAGGTGGGGGTGGCAAGGACAGAGGCTGTTGGGATGACCCAGCCGCCCAGGGGCCTGCCCCAGCAAGAGCTGCCTGATATGGGACAAGGTGCTCTCTGAGGTCTCTGGACTCCAGTTCTTGGATCCTCGTTCCCCACCTCTGGCCAGGTAGCCAGTTTAAGACCAGCAAAGACAGGGTATGTGCATGCCGCAGTGGTGTCCTGGTTCTGTGCTGCCACGTCCAGGGGAGGAGGAGCAGGGCTGCAGGAGCCCAGCACTGCACTCGACTGTGCACCATGGCTTCCTCATCTTGCCAACGCAGGAATCATCCATTAGGCAGGAATCTATGGAGTAATGATTACTACTCATCCATGTGTTAGTGAGGTGCCTGCTGGCTCTAGTACTTTGCTTCTGGGAGGCTAAATCCAGTGACCCCCGTAGGACTTAGAAGAGGCATCCCTCGCCTCCACGGCAGCCCCCCGCATCCGCTGCCTTGAGAACCATCCCACCAGGGGACCCGGTGGGAATCCCTCTCCTTCCCAGGCAGCGCTGACTCCTAGGCAAGGCCTTGCTTCCGGAGGCTTCTGAGCGGGGCACCCAGTCCTCCGGAGCTGCAGAGGCTTGGCTAGCCCAGAATGGAGGGATGCGCAGACTTCCCCAGGAAGGCTGTATGCGCTGCAGCCGGGATTCAGGAGAAGGGGTAGAGATGCAGGAGAGGAAGTAGCAGTTCCACCTGGAGGTCGTTGGGGTAAGGTGAGGGGACATCCTGGACCGCCAGCCCTCCCAGACCCGAGACGGAGATTTGGCGCTCTGTGGACCGGCTGCCGGCTGCCCTGGCGCGTGGCGGGGATGGGGGGCCGCTGGTAGAGCGCCGGTGGAAGGAAGATGGTGGGGGCTCCGCCCTGGATCCTGAGACCCGGGCCGAACAGGCCCACTGCCCGGAGTTCCGCTTCCTGTAGGACAACTAAATGGGTGTCTTAAAGATAAAGGGCCAGAAAAAGGACCAGGACAGCGAAGGACAGAGGGGACTGGGATGGTCTAGGCGAGAATGTCTATGAGGGGAAGTGGGGGAAAGTGAAAGAGGAGAAGGTAGGAAAGGAGGCAAGAGGGGGAGCGGTGGGAATGGGGCCCTGGGTAACTCGGTGGAGGCCCAGTGTACCTGAACTGGGACTTCTGACCTCCAGAACTATTAATACAAGAGAATGTGTGTTTTAAGCCACTAAATTTGTGGCAGTTCATTAAAGCGGCAAACAGAGACTCAAACATCCTCCCAGGAGCATTGGGAAGGATGCCCTGTCCTTCCTCTCCAGGTACCTGGATCTCCACCTCCGCTGATCTGCCGCTAAGGCTCTCTGTTCCTGTTCAGCAGGGTCCTGACCGGCCTGGGGAGGACGGTGGCGGCCAGCCTCTCTGCACCAGACCCAGCAGAGCCCCAGGCCTCAGCAAGCTCTCCCGGCCCTGCCTGCTGGCCAGCAGCTGCCTTGCCAGAGGGAGCCCTGTCGGACTGAGGTGGTGGAGGAGACCAGAGAGCATCCAAGCTGCAGTGAAGGTTGAGTAAAAGTGTTTGGCTTCAAAACCTTATAAACATCTTGGATTTTTCTCCCATATGTTTTGAGTCACGTAGGTCTGCCCTGTGCCCAGGCTCAGCCCGGCTCACCCCTCTTTCCAGCCTTTAGTCCTTTTACCTGGTCCTCTCTCATTGCCTTCCCCGTTTTCTTCCCCCCCCCCCACGGGAGAGAAGCTGAAATAGATGCCAGCCACACATTTTGGGAGTGTCCCTGAGGGCACTGAGGGTTAAAGGACCCAGGCATGGACTGTGCCTCCTCTTTCTGGGAGCCCTCCAGGGTGAGTGTTCTCATCCCAGACAAGCAGGAAGAGTCCTCTCTGGCCCCTCTGGGAGCTCGCACCGCCAGGCTCCCCAGGCCCCTGCTTCCCTCAGGGCCGAGCCCCAACCTCCTTGAACCGCTGGTGACCCTCCTTGGTCACTGTCCTAGGCTTCCTCTCTGCTCCCTCTTCCCAAGTGTGACTCCCGCGGGGGAGGCCGGTCGCCCACCGGGTGGACCCCCCACTAGCGGCTGTCGCAAGGCGCGGGAGTGGGGAGGCGGCACCCCGCTTCTTCGTCCTGCGCCCTCTTCGCGCTCCGACGCCAGTCCTCTTCCTGGCCATTACTCCTTTACTCCTTTTACCTGGTTCTCTCTCGTCGCCTCCGCATTTCCTTTTCTACGAACTCTCCACTTTTCTCTATTTTCAGATGCTCTGAAAATGGGTTTGTTCCGCGTGTCAATGCAGCCCAGCGCTTTCGGAAAGGGGGATTGCAGTCCTGGGACAGCCCTCTTCCCTCCTCGTGTCCTCCTCTGGCGAGAACACCCCTGCCGCAGACCTCTGCGCCTTGGCGCTGAGGGCGAATTCGGAGACGGAGGAATTCGGTGGGAATTCAGCCCGGACCTGGGTCTGCGGGGGCGGGGCGTATGCAAATGAGCAGGACCGCTCTCCGAGCTCCCGCGGGCCCCGCCCCCGCCGGAGCGCAGACTCGGGTGTTGTGGACCCCACTGCAGGGAGCCAGGTTCAGCTCCTGGTTCCTGCCGCGTCTCCCCGATTCCTGTGTCCTTTTCCACGATCCCTGTAGTTTCTTTCAGGTTTCTGCCCGTTCTGGCCCCATTCTTTCTTGCCAAATTCTGCCCCTTCTTGCTTGGATTTCCCACCCCCAATAAAACATTTGTTTTCATTTTTGACAGGAAAGGCGCCTCACTTAGAGGTGCAGTCTCCGCCCCCAGCATCCCCTGGCCTGGTCCGGCTGGGCTCACTGGGGACCCACCCGATGGTAGGACCCGGGAGGTCTCATGGCAGAAGTCAAGAGAGGAAGAGTCAGCGTCCTGCTCAACCTGCCGGCCGGCCGCCTGTCCTGGCCTCTGACCCTCGAGGGCCTCACTCACTTCCACGGGAGGCCCGTAGGGACCCACGGAGAACTTTAGCACGGGTGTCAGAATCTCCTCTTCCCAAGCCTCCTTCCTTTCTGCCCATGCAGATCTCAGGAAGAGTTCCTACCCCCACCCAAGTCCTTTTAGGTTTGGGAATGAATGAGTGGCCACTTGTTCTCCCACCCACCTCCCCTGGTCAATGGTTACTTTAAATGGGGACAAGTGCTAAGTGATAAATCCTATTTCTGGGGATGATGCAGGAAAATGGGACCTCTCATATGTTACAGAAGGAAACATGTTTCAGTTTTTCTGGAAAACAATCTTGCAATGTCCAATAGCTGTAAAATACATCCACCCTTATACCCAGTAATCTCCTTCCTGGTAATCCATTCCAAGGAAATAAAATAATCATTAAGAAAAGATCACATAGAAAGATGTTCTGCGAAATATTTCCTGGTGCCTCTCAATAGTAAGCAGCAGAGTGAATAGGAGTTTATTTCACCATGGATTAGGGCCTCCGAGTTAAGAGTCAGGGTTTGTGGGACCTGGGGATGAGGATCAGTGTTGCAGTGAGGGCCCTGGTGTCACAGCTGGAGTTAGCACTGAGTAAAGCCTCTGGGTTGCAGCCTTAGGGTTAAAGGCCTCAGATCCAAAACCCTAGGGTTAGGCTTTGGGTTAGTGCCTCAGAGTTAAGATTAGGGTTTTAAAAGAATGTGCTAGATTTCTATCAGCTGACTGGTACAGATCTCTTGGATGTGTTGTTAAGGGAGCAAAGTTAAATGCAGAGAAATGAATACATTATCATCCCACTCCTGTAAAATCAACTTCTTCTGGCTATATGTTTATACATATACACTCATATGGGAAAGTTTTAACATTGGATAAAAAGCAGGGAGAGAAGGGGGAATAGAAGTTTTTTAAAAGCTATATTTGACCTCTTTTGACCCCACTGACCCCAAGGGAAATAAACATTGGTCCCCAAGCCCAGTCAGCCTACTACCTGCCTCCAGTGAAGCCTAATTCCTGAAGACCTCTGAATACTGATCCTTCCCATGTTCTCGAATCATATGAACAGCCCTCCAAACTCCGACTTCCATAGACCAGCTCAGACCCCTAATCACTGAGGCCCACAGACCCATAATTCCTAAGGACTCTCTAAGGGACTGTGTGAACCATAGCTGGGGCTGACAAGGAGGTCATAGTCATGATAAGAGACCGCAGTACCCAACACTGAAGCATACACCAGACACTACAGCTAGCACTCTAGATGATTATCTTATTTAAGTATCAAAATGACCCTACGTGGAATATGATATTGCACTACAGGTGCAGAGTACAGACTAGGCGCTCAGGCTGAGTGTGACCATTATTTAATTGCTCTGGGTCTTAGCTCCGTCATCTGTAAAAGACAAAAATAATAGTGATTACGAACGGGGTATTGAGGGCAAAAAGCATGTGGCATCACAGAGGGCACACAAAAGCACTCTGTAACCCTTGCTCTTCCTGAACATCCCCCATTTTACATGTAAGAAAACAGAGGATCCATAACTTAACCAAGACACATACCGCTCTTATGAGAGTTGACATTTGAATGACTAACTCTCTGGCAACAGAACACAAAGTCTTACCCATGGAAATGTACTTGCCCAAAACTTGCTGTGTCTTCCGATGACCATGTCCTAATGTCAGGGTGGTAAGGGGGCTTATATGTCAACCTGGAAACTTTACACCTATCCATATTATCTTTCAAAAGTGAGGGCTAAATAAAGTTACCGAAGACATAGAATGATTAAGAGTGTTCACCCTTCTATCTAGCCTCATTAAAAGAATTATTGAAAGAATTATTTCAGCAAAAATAAAGGTAGGCCTTGAGAAAAGACCAAGAATACAATAAAAATGATCACAGAAATGTATAATTTTACAATGTAATTCATTTCTTTAACCATTTTAAAAACACAAATGTCTAACAATAAAAATATCATGGGAGTAGTCAAGGATATCTTGACTGTGCTAGGACCCTCGTGAGGAGGACATAAATATGCAACCCATATAACTTTTGTAAGAACATTTATCATTAAGCTGATTTTAGGATTTCAGGCTTCCAGAATGGCTGAGTAAAGTCAGCAAATCCTCTCTTGAAAGAGCACTGGTAGAGTCACTGGCTCCACAAGAACATGCTGTAGACCAACTTGTCTTGCTCCTCCCCTCCAAAACAACTAAATACCTTAGAAATTATTAAACAGACAACAATAATAAGACTCTGAAAGCTAGAAAGAAGAAAACAGACTGATAAGGAACCTCGAGACTTGAGGAATGACAGGTAATATGTTCCCTGTGGGTTTTTTCCCATCTCCCACATACCAAAGACCTGGTACTAGAGAGGCCTGCAACCTAGAACCTAAAGGGGAAGCTCAACAGAGACCTAGTGGAGAACCCCAACCCCCACTCCACAACAAGGTCACCAACAAGCATCCCCAACTGCCCACAGCAGCAGCAACAGCAGAGGCCCATGTCTCCTGCCCCTCACCAGTGGCATGGGGAGATCCCAGCACAGTGGCTTCTGACCCCCCTCAACAAAGGGAATCTTGTGATGATGGTATAGTTACATATCTTAAGTGTAGTAGTTTTTACATGAAGCTATACATGTGATAAAACTGCATAGAGCTATAGAGCAGCGGTCCCCAACCTCTTTGGCACCAGGGACTGGTTTCATGGAAGACAATTTTCCAGGGACCAGGGGGTGGGAGGATGGTTTGGGGATGATTCAAGCACATTACATTTATTGTGCAGTCAAACCTCTCTGCTAATGATAATCTATATTTGCAGCCGCTCCCCAGTCACCGCCTCAGCTCCACCTCTTATCATCAGGCATTGGACTCTCATAGTGCGTACCAACCTAGATCCCTCGCATGCACAGTTCACAGTAGGGTTTGTGCTCTTCTCAGAATCTAATGCCACCGCTGATCTGACAGGAGGTGGAGCTCAGACAATGATGCAAGTGATGGAAAGTCGCTATAAATACAGATGAGGCTTCACTCACTCGCCCACCGCTCACTTCCTGCTGTGCAGCCTGGTTCCTAACAGGCCACAGACTGGTACTGGTTCTTGGCCTGGGGTTTGGGGACCACAGCTATAGAGAATATACAGAATGAATGCATGTGTAATTGTGAAATCTGAATCAGCTCTATGGATGTTGCCAATGTCCATTTTCTGTTTTTTATATCATATTATAGTTAGTTATTCACAATGACAACACTGGAGGAAAGGTGCACAGGACCTCCCTGTACATTTCTGTGGTATATCACTAATCCCAAATTAAAAATTTTAAAGCAATAAAACTGGACAAGGTTGTCATAAATAACAGTATGAAAACTAGGAAAATGATATGGGTACTGTTGAGAAATATGATTGAGGAATTAATGAAACGTGGCTTATATGATCATTATTCTATCCTATAACCCAATATTATTATATTAAAGACAGAAACAGGAGTTTGCAGGGTTTTGCCCTGAAGGAATGTGTGGACTCAATGGTTCACTTATTAGAGGCTGCTATCATGGGAGAGCTCTCTAATCTCTAGTGGGGATGTTTTCCAGGAAGGCTTCCTGGTATCTCAAAATCTGTGAGCTTCCCTGTGTCTTGAAAGACAAGGCAAGGCAAATATGGCCCACAGGATGGGAGCCAGAGACAATGAGTTCACTTTGCCCAGAGATGCACCCCGGTGGTTATAAACAACCTGTTTTATTAGAGATGGGCTTCCTACTCTCTCCTGTCTGTCTATCTTTAAGTCTACCATAACTAATCAAAGAAACATTGAGTCACTATACTTCTTTTGTTTTACCTCTGTTAATTGACAACTACCTCTTAGAACTTAGAAGCTAGCCCCTAAAAGACTTTGTACCTGTTTGTTCACCTAAATAAATTAGAAGCCCCTTGAGAGGTCTTTTGACCCTAACCCATTACCTGTATCCCCTAGCAACTGCATTCCCTGATATGCAAATATGTTACCCTGACAACTGGTAATTGATGTCTGTGATTATAAAAACCTGTATGAATCTAACCATATTGCTGGCGTTTATGGAGATACGCCAGTCTCCTAGGTACCCCTGCTGTGTTATATCTGATCTTTTTATATATATAAAACTATAAACTATACCTTAGTCTCTGTGTATTCTTTCATTTCTCTCTGCTGCCTATCAATTTCCTTATCCTCTGTGGCGACCCCTATCTTAGGGACTTGGCACTGTGGGGAGATCTCCTCATGGGCCTGCCTCAGCTACTCTCGCCCCGCAGGATACAAACTACAAACCTTATTCAAATTTCGGTAGTTTTACATGCATTCATTGTTTGAATGTGTATGTATGGATAGTTCTATGCAATTTTACTGTATGTGCATTCATGTAACCACCACCGCAATCAATGCACAGCACTGATCCATCACCGAAAGTCTCCCTTGCAACATCTCTTTATAGCCATACCCATCTGTTCCCCCTCCTTCCCCAACCCCTGTCGACCCTGTTCTCCATTTCTATAATTATTATGTTATTTCAAGAAGGTTACTTAAATGGAATCATAGCTATGTAACCTTTTGGGATCGGCTTTATCTACTCATCACAATTCCCTTGAGATTCATCCAAGTTGTCTGTATTAACAGCTTGTTTCTTTTTCTTGCTGAAGAGTATCCCATGGTATGTAGGTAGCACAGTTGTTTAACCCACCAAAGGATATTTTCCAGTTTGGGGCTGTTACAAATAAAGCTGCTATGAACACTTGTGAACAAGTTTCACATGAAACTTATTTTTTACTTGAAAAAAGTAAAAAAGGAGGTGAATCAAAATGATACACTAAGAAAATTATTTAACATAAACAAAGACAGTATAGGAGGAACAGAGGAGCAAAAGAGATAAAAGTAATGAGATAAATAGAAAATAAATAGCAAAATGGAAAAGTTAAATACAACCATAACAATAATTACATTAAATCTAAATATATTAAAATGGTCAATAAAAAGGCAGAAATTAGATTTTTTTAAAAGCAAAATCCAATTATATGCAGACTTAAGAAAAACAATTTAGGTTAAAAAATACAAATATGCTAAAACTAAAAAACTGGAAAAAGATATTAATTTCAAACAGTATCCACAAGGGAGCCAAAGTAGCTGTGGTAATATTTGGCAAAGCTGACTTTAAAGCTTTATTACTACATAGAAAGAGAGATATTTCATAATGATAAAAGGATCAATAATCAGGAAGATATAGCAATTGAAAACTTATATGCAGCTAACAACAGAGCCCCAATATCCATGGTGCCAAGATTGACAGAATTGAAATGTGAAATAGACAATAAGACAATTATAGTTGAATTTTTGAAGGCCCAGTCACAATAACTGATTGAAAACAACTGGACAGGATATGGTAAGGATAAGAAAAACTGGACATCACTATCCAAAAACTTGACCTAACTAACATAGAACGTTCTGCCCCAAAACAGTAAAACACACTTTCAAGGACATATGAAACATTTTCCAGGAAAAATATATGTTTGGGCATTAAAATATCCCAATAAATTTTAAAGAATTGAAATAATTAAAAGTAGGTTTAAGGCCACAATGGAATAAAATTACAAATCAAATAAAGAAAGAAATGTGGGAAAATCGCCAAATACTTGGAAGTTAAAGAACACATTTCTAAATGTATAGATCAAAGAAAAAATCACAAGGGAAATTAGAAAATATATTGAACAGAATGTAATCTAAACATAACATATCAGCATTTTTGAGGTGTCAATAAAGCAGTGCTTAGAGGGAAATTTATAGCTTTAAACATCATTACAAAAGAGAAGGTCTCAAATCCATAGCCTAATCTTCTATCTTAAAAAACTGACACACAACAAAAGAGCAAACTAAACCCAAAGGGAGCAGAAACAATGAAATAATATTTTTTAAAAATAAGAGCCTGAATGAATTAGAACAGTGGTCCTCAACCTTTTTGGCACCAGGGATTGGTTTCATGGAAGACAATTTTTCCATTGACCAGGGAGGGGTGGTTTCAGGATGATTCAAGCGCATTACATGTATTGTGCAGTCAAACCTCTCTGCTAATGATAATCTATATTTGCAGCCGCTCCCCAGCGCTAGCCTCACCACCTCAGCTCCACCTCAGAGCATCAGGCATTAGATTCTCACAAGGAGCACCTAGATCCCTCACATGTGCAGTTTACAGTAGGGTCCGTGCTCCTATGAGAATCTAATGGCGCTGCTGATCTGACAGGAGGCAGAGCTCGGTGGTGATGCAAGTGATGGGGATGGCTGTAAACACAGGTAAAGCTTCACTCACTCACCGCTGCTCACATCCTGCTGTGCAGCCTGGTTCCTGACAGGCCACAGACGGGTACCAGTCTGGGGCCCAGGAGTTGGGGACCACAGATCTAACCCACAGTAAGGTCAAGTGGGCAGGTGAGAAGCAGAAGGAAGAGGCCTGTACATGGCTTGCCATCCCCTACACTCAAGATGCAGAAATCAGGAGTCAATACCTAGAGCCAGAAAGTGGTATGACTGTCCTATTCATTGGGCCACAGAAAGCGTAACACAGTTAATTTGGCTAAAAGTGCCACCACACATATATTAATAATTCAGGCCGGGCATGGTGGCTCATGCCTGTAATTCTAGCACTCTGGGAGGCCGAGGCAGGTGGATCGCTCAAGGTCAGGAGTTTGAGACCCAGCCTGAGCAAGAGTGAGACCCCGTCTCTACTAAAAAATAGAAAGAAATTATCTGGACAATTAAAAAAGTATATATAGAAAAAATTAATGAATCAGGATCCCTACCTCTCACCTCTCCCAAAGATCTACTCAAGATGGATAACAGATTTAAATCTAAGGCATGAAACCTTAAGAATCCTAGAAGGAGAGGTTAGGAAAACCCTCTCAGACATTGGCCTAGGCAAAGAATTCTTGAAGAAGACACCCAAAGCAATCAACACAGCAACAAAAATAAACAAATGGAACCTGATTAAATTAAAAATCTTCTGCAAAGCCAAGGAAACTATCATTAGAGTAAATAGACAACCTACAGAATGGGAGAAAATATTTGCTCTCTACACTTCCAATAAAGGTCTGATAACAAGAATCTATCTAGAGCTCAAAACAATTAACAAGGAAAAATCAAACAACCCCGTCAAGAAATGGGCAATGGAAATGAACAGAAACTTTTCTAAAGAAGACTGAATAATGGCCAGCAAACATATAAAAAAAATGCTCAACATCGCTAATCATTAAAGAAATGCAAATCAAAACCACAATTAGATATCATCTAATCTCAGTGAGATTGGCCTGTATCAAGAAATCCCAAAACAACAAATGCTGGCAAGGATGTGGAGAGACAGGAACACTCTTACACTGCTGGTGGGACTGCAAATTAGTGCAACCTTTGTGGAAAAGAATTTGGAGACATCTCAAAGAGCTAAAAATAGAAATACCATACGACCCAGCAATAGCATTACTAGGTATCTACCCAAAAGAGCATAAGACATTCTATTATAAA
>VBSM01000259.1:117777-133467 GCA_008086735.1 Cheirogaleus medius
AACCGTAATATTTGTACCCCCATAATATGCTGAAATAAAAAATAAAAAAAAATGGCCTGAATCTGTAGATCAACTTTGGAAATATTACCATCTTACGAATATTGTCTCTGATCATAAATATGAGCTATCTTTCCATTTATTTAGATCTTCTTTAACTTTTGGCACCAACGTTTTGTAGGCTTCAGGGTGTAAGTCCTGCACACCTTTGTTAAAGTTATTTGTAAGTATTTTATTCTTCTTAAATTGTGAACAGAATTATTTTTCTTAATTCCATTTTTGTACTATTCATTGCTGGTTCATAGAAATACAGTTAATTTTTGTATATATATCTTCTATCTTACAACTTTCTTGAACTCTTCTAAAAACTTGTAGAATTGTGCAAATGTGTGTGCATGCATGTGAATAAAAAAACTTATTTGTTTTCCAATGCGGACATTTTTTCTTCTTGAATTGCACTAAATAGAGCCCCAAAGTTGAATAGAAGTGGTAAGAATGGACTTTCTTCTCTTGTTCCTGATTTTAGGGAGAAAATATTTAGTCTTTCACTATTAAGACCACTAAGTATGATGTCAGCTGTGGGATTTTTGCAATTTCCCTTTATTGCTTGAAAAAAAAATTCTCTTCTGTTCCTGGTTTGTGGAGAGTTTTATTATGAGTAGATGGTGGATTTTGTGAAACCTTTTTTTTGCAATCCTAGGAAATAGTGAAATATTTTTATGCATCTATTGAGATGATCATGTAGTGTCTGTCCTGTATTCTATTAATATTGTGAATTATATTAATTGATTTTAAGATACTAAAAATATTAAACTAACCTTACATACTTTGGCTAAATCCCACTTGCCATGGCATATAATCATTTTTATATTTTGCCAGATTTGGTTTGCCTGTATTTTGTTGAGGTTTTTTGCATCTAAATTCATGAGACATATTGGTATATAGTTTTCTTGTGATGTCTTATTTGGGCTTGGTATTCAGGATAATAATGGCCTCATAGAATGAGTTGGAAAATGTTTTCTCTTCTTCAATTTTCTGAAGAGTTTGTGAAGGATTGTTCTTATTTCCTATTTAAATTATTGGCAGAATTTACCATCGAAGCTATCTGGGCCTGGGATTTTTTATTGTGGGAAGATTTTTTTTAACTTTTTATTTTCAAATAACTATACATTCACAGAAAGTTGCAAAAAACAATGTACAGAGAGGTCCTATGTACCAGTTTCCCTAAATGGTAATATATTGCACAGTTATCATACAGTATTAAAGCCAGGAAATTGACATTGGTACAATGTACAGAATCTATTCAGATTTTACCACATTACATGTACTCATTTGTGTGCATGGTTCTATGACATTGTATCACATGTGTAAGTATGTGTAGATTCACATAACCATCATACACTGAGATTCAGAACTCTACTATCACCACAAGGCCTTCTAATGTGTCCCCCAGTAGCTATATCCACACTCTAATTACTATCAATCTACATCTTACAGGTCTGTGTAGATTTTCTATTTCTTCTGGATTCAGTTTTGGCAACTTGTGTCCTCCTAGGAATTTTCTATTTCATCTTAGGGATCTAATTTGTTGGAATAAAGTCATTTTTGGTATTCCCTTTAAATCATTTAAATTTCTGCAAGGTTGGTAGTGATATCCCTCTTTGATCCAGATTTTAGCAATTCGTGTCTTTTCTCATCTTTCTTGATTAATCCAGCTAAAGGTTTGTCAAAATTTTTTAATGTTTTCAAAGAACTTTTAGTTTCATTGATTTTTTCTTTTCTTGTTTTCTATTTCACTTGTTTCCACTACAATCTTCATTATTTTCTTCCTTCTGCTTGCTTTGGATTTAGTTTCCTCTTCTTTTTCTAGTCTCTTAAGATGGAATATTAGGTTATTGATTTGAAATCTTCTTTTTTAATATATGCATTGCAAACTATAAATTTCCTTCTAAACACTATTTCATCTGCACTCCATAAATTCAAGATGTTATATTTTTTATTTAATTCAGCTCAAACATTTTCGAACTTCTGTTGTGATTTCTTTTCATGCTCATTGGTACGTAATAGTATTTTACTTAATTTCCACATATTAGTGGATTTCCTAAATTTCCTTTTGTTGATATCTATAAATTTATTTCATTTATTTATGTAATTACACTTAATGAGAATTGTTCTATGGTATACCATATGGTATGTCCTGAAGATTGTTCCATGTACCCTTGAGAAGAGTATGCATTATGGTGTTGTTGAGTGGAGTATTCAGTAGATTTCAGCTAGGTGTACTTTATAGATAACATTGTTCAAATATTCTACATCCTTGCTGATTTTCTGTCTAATTGTTCTATACATTATAAGGAGTGAGGTATTAAAGACTCCAACTATTATAGTTGAGTTTTTGTGTCCCTTCAATCTGGCCATTTTGTCTTATGTATTTTAGGGCACTGTTGTTGGAATCATATTTTTTTTTATTAATTCTAACTTTAATCATTACAAATTATCTTTGTCTCTAGCAATATTTTTGTCTTAAAGTTTATTTTCTTTGACATTAAAATAATTTTGCCAGCTCTTTTATGGTTGCTGTTTGCATTACATATTTTTTCATAATTTTACTTCTAACTTATTTGTACATTTGAATCATAATTGTCTCCTGTGCACAACATACAGTTGGATCTTGTTTTTCTGTACAGTTTGTAAAATGTTTTCCCTTTTAATTGCTTAATCTATTCATATTTATTATTATTAATAAGGATAGAGCTATACCTACCGTTTTGCTATGTTTTCTGTATGTCTTATGGTGCTCATGTCACTGTTTCTCCTTCTGCTCACTTTTTTATATTAGGTGAAATCTTTCTAGCATATCATCTTAACTCTTTTGTTTATTTTTAAGCTATTTTCTTAGTTATTTTTATAATGGTTGCTCTACGGATTATAATATACACTTTAACTTATCAGAGTCTACATCATATTGATACTAACAATTCTAGTAAAATACAGAAACTTTATTTCAGTATAGCTCTATTTATTTCTCCTCCTTTCTGTTGCCATCTATATTATCTCTATATATGTTATAAACCAATAATACAGTGTTATAATTACTGCTTTATATAATTGCATGTATTTTATAGAAGCTAACAAAAGGAAAGAAAAAATATATTCATAGAGATTTAAGTATCAGTCTACTTATTTATCCTTCTCAGTACAGTGCATTTCTTCTTATGGATTCAATATACTATCTTGTTTCATTTTCTTGCTTGGATATAGCTTCATTCCCTACCTCCTACTTTATGCTATTATTGTCACATATTAGCACATCTGTATATGTTAAAAGGCCAATAATATAATTTATAATTATTGATTTATACAATTATTTTTAAATTAGGTAAGAAGAAAGGAGAAAAATATAATTGTACTATATAGTAACCTATCTACTTGCACTTATCAGTGTTCTTTCTCCATGTAGATTCAAATGAAATGTCACCTTTTTCAGAATAAAATAACCTGCTTTAGTATTTCATGTAATGTAGATATGCTAGCAATGAATTCTCTCAGTCTTTGTTCATCTGAGAATGTCTATATTTTACTTTCTTTTTTGAAAGATAGGTTTTTGTGTACAGCCATACCACCCTGCCCCTTCCTGATCTTTCCTTAAAGATAATTTTGCTGGATATAGTATTCTAGATTGAAAGGGATTTTTTTCTTTTAATATGTGGAATATGTTATTGCACATGTGTGCCCTCCATTGCTTCTGATGAAAAGTCAGCTGTTATTGTTACTCTGTACATGACGAGTCAATTTTATCTCACTGTTTTCAAAACTTTTGCATTGTCTTTGGCTTTCAAGAGTTTGGCTATGATGGGAATAAGTGTGGATTATTTTTAATATATCTTGGCATTTATTGAGCCTCTTGGATATATGATTAATGTTTTACATCAAATTTGGGAAGCCTTTGACCAATATTTCTTTAACTATTTTTTCTGCCATTTTCTCTCTTGCTCTTATTCTGATATTCCCATTATACATATGTTGATATACTTAATTGTGTCCCACAGGACTCAGAGACATGTTCATTTTTCTTCATGCTTTTTGCTTTCTGTTTTTCAGATTGGATAATCTTTATTTCTCTATCATCAAGTGCATCGATTATTTATTCTGCCAGCTCAAATCTACTGTTGAGCTATTCTAGAAATTTTTCATATCAATTATTTTACTTTTCAACTCCAAATTTTCCATTTGACTTCTTTTTAAAAATAATTTCTACTTCTTTATTGATAGTCTCCATTTAATGAGTCATTGTCACCTTAATTTTCTTTAATTGTTTAAATATGGTTTTCTTTCGTTCTTTGAACATATTTATACTAGCTGCTTTGAAGTCTGTTTGCTAAAGCCAACACCTGAGCCTTCTGAAGGTAGTTTTTTTGCCTGCCTTTTTTTTCTATGTATAGGTCACACATTCCTGTTTCTTTGCATGTTTCATAGTTTTTTGTTGAATACTGGACATTCTAGAAAATATATTGTAGCAACTCTGAATTTGTATCTCCCAGGGCTTATTGCTTTTGGTCTTTTGTTTGTTTGTTTCATGACTTTCCTGTGAAGTCTATTTGCCCTGTAGTGTTTAGCCTCTGATGTCACTGTTCATCACACTTAATAGTGAAATACTAAATGCCAACCCCTAGGATCAGAACAGAGCAAGAACATCTACTCGCACAACTTAAATTCAATATTGCACTAGTGGCTCCAGGCAGTGTGATAAGTCAAGATTAAAAAATCAAAGGCACCAAGATGGGAAAAGAAGTAAAACTCTCTATTCACAGAACACATGATCTTCTATGTAGAAATTTCCATGTAATCTTAAAAAACCAGATAGAACTAATAAGTGAGTTTAGCAAGGTTTCAGTATACAAGATCAATAAACTAAGATCAATTGCAGTTCTGTAGATTTTCAAAGGACCCATTGAAATTGAAAAAAAGAAACAGAATAATGATGTCTGAAAAAATACACAATAAAATATACGGTGTCAGTAAAGATATAGAAAAAGGAACCAAACAGAAATTCTGGATCTGAAGAGTAAAATAACTGAAATGAAAAATTTACTAAAGAGTTTCAACAGCAGAATTGAGTGGGCCAAAAAAAAAGAATTAGCACACATGAAAATAAATTGACTGAGTTAATCTACTCTAAGGAGCAGAAACAAAAAGGAATTTTTTAAAAAGAACAGATCTTTGGAGACTGTGAGACACATCATCAGCGTATCAACATATGTACCATAGTAGTTCCAGAAGGGGAAAGAGAGACAGAAAGGGATAGAAAGAATATTTGAAGACATAACATCCAAAAACTTCCCAAATTCCATGAAAGACATGATCTACACATCCAAGAAGCTCAAACTCCAAGTATGATAAAATCAAAGAGATCCACACTGATACACACAAATTGTCAAAGGAAAAGGCAAAGAAAAAATTGTAAAGGTGTCAAGAGAGAAGTGACTCTTCACATACAAAAGATCCTCAGTATGATTAACAGCTTTCTGCCCATGAGAAACCATGGAGGCCAGAAGCCAGGGGGATGACACAGTTAAAGTGCCAAATGAAAAAAACTGTCAAACAAGAAATCTACATCAATCAAAATTATCCTCCAAAACTGAAGGAGAAATTAAGACATTCTCAGATTAACAAAAGCTGAAGAAGTTCATCTCTGTCAAACCTGCCCTACAAGAAATGCTAAAAGGAGTACCTCAGGCTGAAATGAAAGGACTCTAGGCAATAATACATAGCTGCATGAAGAAATAAAGAACAGCAGTAAATATGCCCACATAGGTAAAGGCAAAAGTCAGTATTATTATATTTTTGGTTTTTATTTCCTCCTTTTTATTATATGTTTTTTTTGTTGTTTGTTTGTTTTTATCTTTTTTCCCACCCGACCCCCATGCTTGTATTTAGAGACAGGGTTTCACTCTGTCACACCGGGTTGGAGTGCAGTGGCATGATCATAGCTTATAGTTCTGGCGGCTACCAAGGCGAAGAGACATGTTAGTTACATATGCTTCACAAGGCCCCAGGCTCAAAACTAGTGTGAGTTAAATACAACTCACATGACAGTTAATGTGTTAAAAATAAAATTATATATTTAAAAATTTATAATAGAGATATGGTCCATGTTTATGGATTCAAAGAAACTGGGTTTTCCCCCAGATTGCTCATAGATTAATTATAACTCTAATCAAAATCCCAGCAAATCACATATGTGTAGAAACTGATAAAATGAATCTAAAATTTAAACAAAAATGCAACTTATGAAGAATTGCAAAGTAACTTTTGAAGAACAAGTTGAAAGAACTTACATTTCCAGATATGAAGATTTTTATAAAGCTATGTGGTCAATCAAGACATGTTAGTATTGGTACAAAAATTGACAACTAGACAAAGTCCAGAAAATGACCTACTCAATATGGACCCTTAATTTATGACCAAGGTAGAACTAGAGAACGGTATATATGTGTATATACTGTATGTATGTATATATACATATGTATACATATATATAATGATAAAGCCAGAATAGTGGGAAACTTTGGGGGTTTGTGATGGGAAGGGGAGGTTCTGGAATGCTAGTGCCATTCTAGATCCTTTGACCTGGGGGGTGGAAACATAGGCGTTTGCTTTAAAATTCACATTTATAATACACTGATATATACTTTCCATAAGTGTGTTATATCTCACAATAAATTTATTTTAAGATTTAAAAAATGGAAGAAAATCAATATGTAATTGACAAAAAAAAACCACCTCACTTCATTTATCATTTGATTGCCTAGTTCCCCAACATTATTCATTAAATTATTTAAAGTCTCCCCACTGATTTGTGATTCCAACTTAATAATATACCCTATTCTTCTTGTACATGAGAGAGTTGGTAATGGCTACCAAAAATCTGGTATTGGTTTTTGGCGAGGGTGAGTGGACTTTGGCGGGGATGGCGGAAGGGTGGAAAAAGTGTGAGCGAAGTAAAGTATTAGCAGGGCAGGGAAGCTGATACAGGCACAGTCATGGTATGTATTGTTCAATAGGGAAATTCTGGAGACAAACTGAAAAGAGAAAGGAAGTCTGTGAGAGGGTTGCCAAGTCAGCAAGCAAAGTGTCACTTAATTAAAAAGGACATGTGAACGATCTAGGAACAGAACGTCTGGGGGACGTATAAGGCGGGGGCCAGGCCTGCGGGGCGGGCCGGCTACAGGGTGCCTAAGCAGTCGATAAGGCCTGCCGCGCGCTTTCAAAGATTCAACAGGCTGCTATTTTTAAATTACATGTACTGCTTTTTGCTTACTCGAAAGGTATTTATTACTTGAGGAAATTACAAAAAAGTACGCGCTGCCACACTTTGTCCACCCTCGCCCGCCAGGCGGGCCCCCGCGCAGCGCACGAGGACAGCGCGGCGCCCTCCGCCCGCGGAGCCGCCCGGGAGGGCCGAAGGGCGCCGCCGGCTGGGACGCGCGGGCACCCTCGACGCCGGGGTGCCACGCGGGCCCTCTTCTCCTCCAGACGGCCGCGCCGCGGGCCGGGGGACGCAGAGGGGCCAGGGCGGTCAGAGGCGACCCTGGCCCGCCTCCCGAGGGCCGCCCCGCCCCGGCCCGGCCCGCCCCGGCCCCGCCCGCCGCGTCGCGCTCACTCGCAGCTCCGAGCCGCGGCCGCGAGGTGGGACGCGCGCCGCAGCGGCCGGAGATGCAGCGGGGCGCCGCGCCGGGCCTGCGCCTGTGGCTCTGCCTCGGACTCCTGGACGGTGAGCGGGCCTGGCCGCGACGGGGAGCTGCGCGCCTGGGGCGAGTGGTGGGGCCGCGCCGACAGCGGCTGGCTGGCGACGGCGCGGCCCGGAGCCCGGGCACGCACGCCGGATGGAGCGCGGCGGGTCGGGGCCGGGACCGCCGGGATGAAGAAAGGGCGGCGGGGACTGTCGCCGGGTTAGGGACAGGGCGGCCGGGTCGTGCCTCAGAGCAGGTAGAGCCCTCTGTGTCCCGCACTTCGCTCCTCCGTCTGTGGCTCGGATTTCTTGGAGCCTGGCCCCGTCGGGCTGCACCCTTAACCTGGATCCTTCGTTCCCTTACTCACGACCCCACGCGCGCCGCCACGTGGGCCCCGACCCGCGCGCAGCGGGGATCACTGCCCGGCGCCGAGGCGGCGATCCCGCCCCGCCCCAGACTCGGGTGCTCCTTTCCCGACGCCTCGCGTCTGCGCCCGAGTCGGTGCGGGGAGGTCCCCCAGAGGGCGCTCTGGGCGGGCGTCCGCCTCCCGCAGGCCGGGGACCTCGGGGCGGTGGCTCCGGGTCGGGCGCTGGAGGCGGAGAGGGCGCAGGTGCCTGTTGGGACTTAAGGCCAGTCTTGAGTTGACAACTCGTAAACTAGCACAGTCACAGAAGAGGCCTCCCGGGGTCCAAGGGGCCAGGAACCTTGAAGGCCAACGAGGAAGCCAGGCGGAGGCGGAGGCGGAGGCCACCATGAAGAGATAGACCTTAAGCACAGGAGAGGCAGGGTTAGGTTTGTGCTGGGAATATGGCTCTGGCGCCGGGAGACAGACCTGAGGCAGAGGCGGTGGGGTTGGAGCCAGGGACTGTGGAGGCTGAGGAGGGGGCCGAGGGGTTGGGCAGAGATGTAAGGGAGGAAGCGTGGGGGCAGGAGAGGATGAGCTGGACGTGCACACAAGATCTGGTGTCCCTGGAAATCAAAGGGTGAGAGGGGGGCTCACCGGTCCCCAGTGTTTGAAGGAGGAGTGCTGGGAGGAATGGGACCTCGATATTTTGCACACCATAGGAATTGAATACTGGCTTTGCATGCTTCATTTCTTAATTCTCACAGGGAGTGTTAGACCCATTTTACACATGGGGAAGCCCAGACCAAGGATATATGTAATTTCCCCAAGGTCCCCAGGAGGCCCGAAGTAAGAGACAAAAAAGCCCTGCTCTCTGCTCACCTTTGTACCTTCACAGGACTGAGGACAGGGGAGGGGAGGGATGTGTGGCTGAACCTGGGAGCGAGAGAAGAGGACATCTGTCTGGGCCTCTGAGCTGGGCAGGGTCTGCTCAGAGTGCTGCCCCTTGGCTGTTCCCTGCTCTCTGCCTGCACCCAGCCCAGGGCTGGGCTCTCATGGGTGTTCAGTACGGTTTGTTGAGTGACTGAATGAGTGTAGGGTAGGGGTGAATAGGGCCCTGGTTGGACTGCAGGGGTGAGGAATGAGAGAACCTCCACCTTGAGGAGACATTTGACAGGCAGCTGGGTTTAGTGCCTGAGGCTCAGGAGGGAGGCTGGGCTGGGTAGCTGGAGAGAGAGCAGAGTCCAGGAGGAGACCCTGCAGAGAGGGGCAGAGAGGAAGGGGGCTTCTGGGAGACAGGGAACATTCCACAGGTGTAAGGAGAACCAGGAGAGGCCAGCATCCTAGTGCTCCCAGGCGGAGGCGAGTGGGAGGTAGAGGAGCGAAGGGTGGTGAGGTCATTCCCTGCAGTGAGTGCAGGTGACCGTTACCAAACCAGACTAAGAAGGGGAAGAGAGAGGGTGTTAGCAGGGAGCCATGGATGGGTTGTCCCAGGCTGGGCCTGGGTGTGGTTGTCAGGGAGATGCCAGTGGAGACAGAGACCACCCCTGCCTCAGCCTTGCACCTTGCTCCACCCCCGTTGGGCTGAGGAGGACCCTGGGAGCTCCAGCCTGACAGGGCTACTACCACAGAAGCATACACCCTCGGGTGAGTCAAGCGTCAGGGCACCGCGTGGGAGGCAGGCAAGAGGCCTGGGAACCCTGAGGCTACCCTTAAAATTGTGCTGTAGGTCATAGAACCAGACTTTTGTCCTGGCTCTGCACCTGAAGCCCTTGCTGTGTGGCCTGGTACCCTCCCCTTTCCTCCCTGCACCTCAGTTTCCCCATGCACAGCAGTGGTGCAGGCTGGGCCCCTCCCTTCTCCTATCTGTGCCTCAGTTTCCCCATGCACAGCAGCGATGCAGGCTGGCAAGCACTGAGGGGCTGTGTGCTTGGGCTGGACTTCAAGGCTCAGGGTCCCAGTCCAGTTCCACAGTCTTGCCCCAGCAGTGTCCCTGAGGAGAGGGCCAATGGCAGATGGTCTTGGGGCCTCATCTAGAGAGAGGCTGTTTGCACCCCTGTCCTGCAGCCTGCCAGCTCAGCGACATCAGGGGAAGCAGAGACTGCTGGGAAACTGGGGTGGCCTGGTCAGAGGAGACTGGCCCTTGCCGTGGCTCTCATACACGGCCATCCTGCTTATCCCAGCCCTGAACCAGGCCAGGTAGGGACAGGTGTGTGGGGGTAGACAGGGATACAGGCAAGACATGGGGGCTGGGCCCACCTCCCTTGGTGCCTGTGGACCTTCCAGCCCTGGCTTGGTGCCTGGGGGACTCACATGCTGGTGCCGCTCATGCACCCACCAAGCCTGAGGCACACAGCCAGTGGGGGCTGAAGGGGCTCTGCCGTGCCACAGAGCAGTGTCGGCATGGCCAGGCCCCAGATGGGGTGCGAGATGTGACAAGTGGACTGTCTGGCAAATTCCCACCCTGGCACCCTGACCCAGAAAAGGAGACTGCAGTTCTGTGCAAGCCGCAAGCCATGGTACCTGCTCAGGGTGGCCCGGGGAGGATTTGGACCTGGCCCCATCCTGTAGGGGCTTCCTGAGTGCCAGACTGCAGGAACACAGACATGGCATCAGATGTCTGTAGCCCAGGGATGAAAGTGCTCCATGGCCCCAGTGAGGCCCAGCTGGTGGCTGTGAGCTACACAGGAAGGAAGGGCCCAGGCAGGACAGTCCAGATGGTGAATGTGGACAAGTGAGTGGTTGGGTGAGGCCAGAGCCTGGGAGGGGTGGGTGGGAGGTGGGAGAGACAGGACAGGAGAGGGCCACAGCAGCAGCAGCAGAGAGGCTATTGTCCAGGGAGGGCAAGCGCCGGGGAATCGCAGGTGGACAAACCCAGGAGAAAAAGCAGGGGTGGAAGAGTTAGTAACGGGTATGGAGGGCTAAGGGTTCTAGCTCAAGCAAACATGGCAGATCATGAGATAGTTTGTCCGATAGGGACCCTGGGAGGAGGCATGGCCTCCAGGTGGATGTGTCCAGCAGAATTTCCTGGGAGACCCCAGGTGATGCAACTAGGCCAAATAAGGAAGAAGGAAAGTTGGGAGTGTTTGAGTGATAGGGCAGAGGGGAGTCAGGGAACTCAGGGAAATTAGGTGGAGTCTTAGCCACGAGGGGGAAGTTCTTCTCTGTGTCTAGCTTATACCCCTCCTGCTATTGTTTGGGTATTTTCCACCATGGGGCAGGTTTCTCTCCACCGGGGGCTAGCCTGTGCCCCACAGCCCTCTGAGATGCCCCTCGGAGTGGAGGGTAGTTATGGAGAAGGGTTCAGAGAACATCTCACATTCCCTAAGCCGACCTCTGATTGAGAGGCAGCCGACGTGTCCAGCTGGAGTCAGGGATTCCTGAGTTTCAATCCTTTTCAGACACTGGCTTCCTCTGGGATCTTGGTTTTCCGGTCACACCGAGAGGACAAGTCTGGGAGCAGGAAGGTGTAGGCATTCATCGTTCGAGGAGGCGCAGGGTGCTGGCAGGGTGGACAGCAGGCATGCCCCTGGGGCCCCGAGGCCCGGCCACCCTCGCCTGAGGCCAGGCCTGGGCAGGCGCAGGTTGAAGGTCCAGTGGCAAGTGGGGGAGCCCTGCCACGTGGCCACGAGGTCAGCAAGGGTTCATGGGAAAGGACTTGTCGGCCACAAAAGAGGACATCCTGCCTGCATTTCCCTCTTCCTGCAGCAGGAGCTCGTGTCCCCGATTTAGCAGCGCTGGGGGGCCATCTCTGAGCCAGCTGAGCTGTCTGATAACACCGCTGTCCTGCCGGCCAGGGAGCAGAGCCCTGACCCCAGGAAGGCCCGGATAACGGCACAGCTGGCTGTACCGAGCTGCTCCACACTGGGAGCTCAGCTTCTGCTAGGGTCCCCTCATCCCTAACTCCACCCCTACTGGGTGCTCAGGCAGCCCATGCTCCCAACAGGTCCAGCCCTTGCCAAGCCTCACCACCACTCCCTACTTCCAGGGTCTTCTAGAAATTTGCCTCCATTCTGCCCCCAAGGGACTACTCTAAAACACAGATGTGAGCCTTCAGTGGCCCCCAAAGATAATCATCAGCTTCTCAGGCTAGTGGTACAGGCCCTTCCTTCTGGAGTCCAGGGTCGTCCCTAGTCCCACATCCACCCAGCCTCACCCACTGCACACCCCAACCCCAGACCATGGCCTTTCCCCTGTGCCAGATAAGCTCTTGGGGAGCATGCTGAGAACTCCAGGCAGAAGGGGGTGCTGCTCCAAGTGGGGGGCCTAGGAGGGCACTAGGAGGCTTCAACCCTGCTCACTGCATGCCCCCAGGAGCATGGAATCCAGGCTTTCAGGTAGATTTAGAGGAAGCCCTTCTCATCCCACTCCAAGCACTACCCTCAAGGCGACCCTGAGTTCTGCCAAATGGAGATTCATTTGTATTAAGCAAGCAAGTGTGCATGCTCGCACGCACACACACCCTACACTTGGAGTGTCTAGCTGTGAGCCACACCTCAGTGTAAAATGGTTCATCAAATTGCTTCACACTAGGGTATGTACAGGTTTTAACCTTGTGACTCAGACCCTATTGTGCCCATTTTGGAGATTAGGAAATTAAGGCCAGCAGGGTAAAATGGCTCATTTCAGGGACGTGATGGTGTCTGGTATCTGGCCCCAGAGAGCATGGGGGCCACAGGGAAACGAAGGGCAGGCGCAGAATGCAAGTTGTCCACATTTCCCAGGGAAAGCCCTAGAAGGTTGGGGGGGGGGGTCCTAAATTTCTGACCACCTCGTGGACATTTTTTCTTGGTGTCTCAGAGACCTTTCAAAAGCAGCATGCCCCTGACAGTCACACTGTCTTTGACCCAGGTGCCCCCCTTGCCTGATGTGTCCTCTGAGTACTTGGCATCCCCAGCATCGGGGGTGCCACTGTGCCTCTCCCTGCCACCTCCACACCTGCCCACACATTATGTGGTGTCCTTTTTGTCCCTCAGATCCTCAGAGCCAGTCACTGGTCAACTACCAGCCAAGTCCAGTGCTGTGAATGCCAGGAGGGAAAGATAAACAAAAGCGCTTTTCCTTGAACTGAAGCATTGTCAAATGCAATAAGCCAGTCGCTACACAGAGCTATGGAAAAGTGCAGGGGTGCTGAGGAGGGAGCCTCAGCATGGACTCTGGGGAGACGGCACCGGGCTGAGACGTTAGGGTGGGGGGACCATTCCAGATAGGTGACACGTGGAGGGCAGAGTCCTCAGGGCTGGAGCAGCCGCATGGGTGGCCGGAGGCTGATGAGGCCCTCAGACTCCACCCACAGGAGCACAGAGGCAGGGAATGGTTTGGGACAGGAGAAGGACTTGTGCTCTGGAAAGGTCATCTGGTCCTGGGGTAAGGACTGGGCCAGTGGTGTTGGAGGAGGAAGAGAGAGAGGCAGCAGCCCCAGAAGGTATCCAAACATCGTGAGTGCAGAGTGCTTGGTCAGGATGGCAAGGAGGGGCCTGGCACTCCTGGCCACCCCGCCCTTGCCGCCCTCCTTCTGAGCAAACTCCTACTCTGTCTGCTAAGTGCATTTCAGCTCTAAGAATGGGTGTGACCTGGTGGCAGTTGGCTCTGGGGGATGAATGGGATCAGGAATGCCGGGTGGGGTGACTGCCACTCAGACAGCCAGCCTAGGGGGAGGGAGAGCAGCATTTCCAGGTCTGATGGAAGAAAGATGATTTGATCCACTAAAGGCCTTTACAGAAATGCAAATAATGCAGACATCTGGAGAGTAAATGGTAGCTTCCCCTAATCCTGTCCCCCAAAGATAATCTCTTAATAGTAATGTACTTTCAGGCGAGTTAACCTGTGTGTGCCTCAGTTTTCCCATCTGTACATGGCAATCACAGAATCTGTCTCAGGGGCGTGCAAAGGCACGTCACATGTACAAGTGCGTGAGACTGTGTTGCACGCAGAAAGTGCTAAGTACGCATTTGCATTTGTTCTAACAGGATGTATCGGTATAAGCGGAATTTGGCGGCCAAAGTGTCTGGACGTTTTTTATTATTACTGTGTGGGTGCCTGCTTCCCCAAGGCCTTGCCAGCACCAGGAACCATCATCCTCACTGGTACTTGCTCACCTGGTGGGTGGACAGCTGTGTGCTCTTTAGCTCCAGTTGTCCTCCCCAGTATTGGGTGTGGTCTGGGTTTGAGGGCTGGGGTCCCCAGGAACACCAGGAGAGCTGTCAGGGATGGTGGGGAGCACAGTGTGGGGTTGAGATCCTGAGCCCCACCTGGCCCCCAGCTGCCTTTGTCTTCCTGGGCACAGCTGCACCAGATGTGGATCCTACTGGCTGAACTGCCACACAGCCCCATCATCCAAGGCACCCCAGGGAGAGGGCAAAGTGGAGCCTGGCCCTGGGTGGCCGTGGCAGGGCCACCATCAAGATAAGATGGTACATGCGGCAAGCAGACAGGAGCCTGGGCTGAACCTGGGACTAGGACCCTCTTCCATGGCCTCATCACCCCACACCATGCTCTAACTAGTCCATCTACCTGATGGCCCCAGGTCACTAGCACCCCTGCAGTTGCACACATTCCTCTGCCCTGTATGCCCTTCCCTTGGGCCAGCAAGCGTCTACTCAGTCTACAGAACCCATTTCAGCTCATGTGAACCCCTCCATCAGTGAGGCTTTCCCTGACCTCCCTGCCCTGCTCTGACCATGGCACAGGGTCACAGTTAGATGCAGCAGCTTGGCAAGCCAAGCTGAGCCAAGCCCTCAACAGGCAGGAGACAGGGTGGCACCCAGTGTACATGAGCCAGTAACAGTTTACTCTTGCTCTGGTTCTTAAATGTGCTGTCATGTTATTGTGGTCTGTGGGTCCCAGAGATCCTAGGGATAGTCTGCACCTCACAAGTGGGAAAACTGGAACTTAGAGAGAGGAGGTGACTTGTCCAAGGCCATACAGCCAGAGGGTGGCATCGTGGGATGCCCGGCCAGGTGCAGGGGGCTCTGAGCACAGAGAACAGCCCCTCACACCCCAGCCATCTCAGGCCTGCAGGGTTGAGGTAGGAGGTGGGAAACCAACAGCCCCTTGAGCTCTAGAGGCACAGAGGCTGCCAGATCAAGAAGGGCTCCAGGAAAGAACACTCCTGCCGCCTCCTGCCAGGTCTCTGCACAGGCCTGGCCCCAGGAGGGCAGACAGAGGGTGCTGGTGCAGATGTGCCCCCAGCCCAGCCCCAAGACCAATGCCCCGAGATCCTGAGCCCCACCTGGCCCCCAGCTGCCTTTGTCTTCCTGGGCACAGCTGCACCAGATGTGGATCCTACTGGCAGGACTGCCACACAGCCCCATCATCCAAGGCACCCCAGGGAGAGGGCAAAGTGGAGCCTGGCCCTGGGTGGCTGTGGCAGGGCCATGCTGCCCACCAGATGTGGAGGGGCCCTGGCACTCACAGATGCTCCTCATGTCACCCTTGTGCCAACCATGCTGGACCAGCGGACAGAGCCATGGCCCAATGACATCCTAGCCCCAGGAGTACACAGACCTGCCACATGCTGTGGTCAGCACCAGGGTAGTGGTGCACTCAGCCATCAGCATCAGGGCCAGCTGCACAGGGCCTGGAGCTGGAGCAGCAGCTGGCTGGGCACAGACAGCA
>VBSM01000259.1:138774-160292 GCA_008086735.1 Cheirogaleus medius
AGCCGCCCTTCACTGGCCCCAGGTCCGCACACTGGGGTCCCAGAGATGGTATCTTCCCTGCGGCCCCAGCTGGGATTCAAGGCCTGGGCTTCTCCTCAGGCCAGCCTGCCACTTGCAGCCCTGGGAGCCAGGTAGAGGCCTGGGGACCCAGGGAGTGCCCTGCCCCGGGCAGTTCCATCCTCCAGGTGAGACCAGCATGGACAAGGCTTGGCCTTTTAGGGAGGCGCCTCAGGGATCAGCCCTGGGCTGCAGCTGGGGACCCTCCTAACCCCTCCCGTCCTCTGCCAGGGGGCAGCACCCCCTCGAGTGGGCCTGGCCAGGGGCTCAGGAGGTGCTGGCCACAGAGGACAAGGACGGGGAGGACACGCGGCCGGTGAGAGACTGCGAGGGCACGGACACCAGGCCCTACTGCAAGGTGCTGCTGCTGCACGCCGCACAAGCCAGCGACACGGGCAGCTTCCGCTGCTACTACAAGTACATCAAGGCCCGCATCGAGGGCACCACAGCCGCCAGCACCTACGTGTTTGTGAGAGGTGAGGCCTCCAGGGTGTGTGAGGCAGGCTGGGCTCGGGCAGGGTACTGGCGGGGGCAAGTGCCTGGCTCCCAGTCCCAGCCTGCCGACCCCAGGAGGAGAGAAAGCGACCTCACCTGCTCAAGAGGGCAGCCAGCAGGCAGGGGCAGCACCACCCAGCCCACAGGGCCTCCGGAGCCTGCCCCCACCTCCACCGGCCCCTGCCCTGACGCCTGCTCCCTCTCCACAGACTTCAAGCAGCCGTTCATCAACAAGCCCGATACACTCCTGGTCAACAGGAAGGACTCCGTGTGGGTGCCCTGCCGGGTGTCTGTCCCTGGCCTCAATGTCACGCTGCGCTCGGTATAGCCCCACCCCCACCCCGGGATCTGGCCCTCCTATCCCAGCCTGGGAGAGGTGGCTGCAGTCTGGACAGGAGGAATTGGGCAGCCAGGCGTTGACAGTGACCATATCCCTCCAGCAAAGCTCAGTGCTGTGGCCAGATGGGCAGGCGGTGGTGTGGGATGACCGGCGGGGCATGCGGGTGGCTACACCATTGCTTCGAGATGCCCTATACCTTCAGTGTGAGACCACCTGGGGCAGCCAGGACTTCCTTTCCAACCCCTTCCTCGTGCACATCACAGGTAGGAGCTGCCCCTCACCCAGCGATTGCTCCTGGTGCCCTGGGAGGAGGACGGTGACCCACTCCAATGCCCAGTAACAGTGCTGCCACCACCACGCTGGTGTCAGGCGCCTAACCCTGTGCTCCGTGTGCATTGGGTGTCCATGTGTGTAGTGTCCTGGGAGGGTGTGGGAGTCACTGTGCATGTGTCACCAGGCAACGAGCTCTATGACATCCAGCTGTTCCCCAAGAAGTCGCTGGAGCTGCTGGTCGGGGAGAAGCTGGTCCTGAATTGCACCGTGTGGGCTGAGTTCAACTCAGGTGTCACCTTTGACTGGGACTATCCAGGCAAGCAGGTGAGGTCAACAGTCCTGCCAGAGTGCCTTCCTCCTGCCCATGCCTTCCTGTCCCCAGGAGTCCCCATCAATGACCATGGCCTTGGTGTGGAGGGTGTGCAGACCCGGGGGGCCCTAGTCTGATGGGGAAGTTTTCCACCCCAGGGAAAACTCAGAGTCTGGGTCCAAGGCTTCTGGAGCCACTGCTGGCTGGGCTGGGGCATGTGCCTTGCAGGGGTAGCTCTGCGGAGCCCACCTGCTGATCTTGAGCTCCCCTGGTGCGGCAGGCAGAGCGGGGGAAGTGGGTGCCGGAGCGGCGCTCCCAGCAGACGCACACAGAGCTGTCCAGCATCCTGACCATACTCAATGTCAGCCAGCACGACCTGGGCCCGTACGTGTGTGAAGCCAACAATGGCATGCAGCGATTCCGGGAAAGCACTGAGGTCATTGTGCATGGTACGGCCTGCGGCTGGGGCATCTTGTCCAGCACGGGCTGAGGGGGATGGTGGTCAGGCATCATCAAGCCTGAGAAACAAGGGTCCTTGTGCAGCGTGGGCCTGGCCCAGAGGTCCTAGTGCACCTGGGTGTGGGGAGTCCAGCCAGAGGGAAAGAGGGAGTGTGAGCGAAGGAACTACCCAGCTCCCAGACGGCACAGTGAGCCCCAGTGTGTAGACATCTGGCTGCCGGGGCCTCAGGGTCATGGCTGGGAATCCTTGTCAGTGATGGATCAGCCCTGGATTTACGAGGGTGCCTCTGGTCGGCAGAAAAGCCCTTCATCAGCGTTGAGTGGCTCAAGGGACCAGTAATGGAGGCTACGGCAGGAGATGAGCTGGTGAAGCTGCCCGTGAAGCTGGCAGCATACCCGCCACCGGAGTTCCAATGGTAACAGCCCAGGCTCCCTCCCCTCACTCCCCTGCCAGGCCCCATGGGAGGACAGATCAAGGGATGAGAAGGGCAGCATCCTCCCCATCAGGCCTGTACCCTGACACCCACATGGGGACCTGGCCCTCCCTATGAGGCCTGTACCATAACACCCAGGGTGGTGGGACCCTCTCTAAGGAGAGCTCCCAAGGAGCATGCACATAATACAATATTGCAGCTAGCAGGAAGGTTGACCCAGGTTGCTGCCAACCTGTGACAGGTTTAAAGTTGAACACTGGCTTCTGTTATGTGTAGATGTGGTGGCATGGTGTGGGGCTTTATCCAACTGTCCCTGCAGCCCCTCAGCATCTCTGAGGCCCTGACAGCTAGACCCACCTGCACTCTGAGTAGCCTCCAGGGCCTGTCCCACAGCAATGGTTGCAGCTTCCCTAGGCCTCCTTCCAACAAGGCTGCCTCTCCCAGGAGTCTGCTATCCAGAAATGTGGAGATGCCACCAGGGCTTTGATAAACTGTTATGGAGCCAGCCCTGGGCTGGCCCTGGCTACATGACAGTGAGTGCAAGAGCTTCCAGGAGGCCTGCAGGCTTCGGGAGCCCAGGCTCCCGGTCTGCGAGCTGAGAGGATGGGGCTTCCCCTGTGGGTGTGCCGAGGCCCAGGAAGAGGATCCCTCAGCAGTGGTTCTGCCCTCACCCCATGCTCCCTGCAGGCTCTAGAAGGTCCAGCACCTCCCCCCTCCACCGTGCACCCTCAGGCCATCTGAGCAGTCCACACAGCCCAGCCATGGCAGGTTACTCTCTAGTCTGAGGCCCCATTGCACAGATAAGGAAGCAGAGCCCTGGATGGGGGGAAGGCATGCCTGCCTGAGCCCCAGCCCCCAGGGGGTGTCTCCACTCTGTCTAGCTAGCCTGAGGAGCCTCACCCTTCCAGGAGCACCTCCCTCCTGGCAGGGCTGCTTTTTCTGGTGCTGGGTCAAGAGGAAGCCCAGGTGTCCACAGCTGGGACCTCTGCACCAGCCCAAGGCTGGGAAGCAGGCTGCTCCTGGGAGGGCCCAGGGTACCCTGGCCCCAGGCCTGGTGTGCCTCTCCCTCTGAGGGCACAGGCTTTGGGGTCCACTGGGGGCACCTGGTGCAGTACCTTGGGGCAGGGTCCTAAGGACACTCAGGGAGCCAGGAGCTTCACTCACAGGTGTGGCCCCTAGAGACACCCTCAAGAGCAGGCGTCCTCAAACTACCGCCTGCGGGCCACACCGAGGACATTTATCCGGCCCACCGGGTGTTTTTGCCTGTTTTGTTTTTTTACTTCAAAATAAGATATGTGCAGTGTGCATAGGAATTTGTTCATAATTTTTTTTTAAAACTATAGTCCGGCCCTCCAGCGGTCTGAGGGACAGTGAACTGGCCCTTGTTTAAAAAGTTTGAGGACCCCTGCTAGAGGCTCCTAGAGAACTGCAGCTGCTCTGGGCAGGTGGCCAGCGCTGCTGCATCCAGGGTCCAGCTCAATCCTTGGGCAGCTGGCTGCCTCTCAGCACAGCTTTCCACTGGAACATTCCCACCACATCCAGCTCTTCTCACTTGGCCAACACCTGCCTCTAGGAAGTGCCCACCTGGGTCACCTGTCCCAGGATGCTCATGGTCACCACAGCCCCATAGGTGCCACCCTTTATGTGGCTCATTGTGTGATGGCTGTGAGTCAGCGAGTGGATGGATGGTCTACAGCAACGGTCCCCAACCTTTTTGGCACCAGGGACCGGTTTCATGGAAGACAGTTTTTCCACGGGGCGGGAGAGTGTGAGGGAGAAAGGCGGTGATACGAGCGATAGGCAGCAGCTGTAAATATAGATGAAGCTCCGCTTGCTCGCTGGCTGCTCCTCTCCGGCCGTGCACCACCTCACCTTCCTAAGTTCCAAGGAACACGACCAGGGATGAGCTGCACAGCTCTGCGGCCAGGTCCCTAACAGGCCTCTTGCCAGTACCTGTCCACAGCTCGGGGTTGGGGAGCGCAGGCCTGGAGAACACACAGGCAGGCTGGGCAAGCGCCCGCCTCGTGCCCAGCATGGTGCTGACACTGCATGTGGTTAGACCTCATGCCCCTGCAAGGTGCATTTCATTTCCCCACTTTTCAGATGAGGACACTGAGGGTTGGGGCGGTAAAGGGGTTTGCCTAGGGTCACAGATCCAGCAAGTGGAAGGCTCAGGCTCTAGCCTTTGTACCAGCACCTGGCAGACAACATGGCCTTGGCTGTGCCCCACCCTGCCTTGCCCTGCAACTCCAGGCCAGTCACATCCTTTCTAGATGCCGGCTGTGGTGTCAGAGTTGAGAGCAGGCCACTGCGGCTCCTGCACTGTTGGTCTTTGCCGGAGGGACATGTCTCTCCCAGGCCACACTACAGCGCCCCTGGCTTAGCACACGCAGTGCTGGGAGGGAGGCACCTGCCCAAGGGAGGATGGTCTCCAAACAGGGTCCAGAGCCCAGGTCCCAGAGGCAGCTGCCCCTTGGGGTGTGGGACATCCACTGACTCACATGTGCAGAAACATCCATGAAGCACCTGCCTCCTGCAGGGCACATCTCTGCAGGAAGCAGTCCCTGCCCTCTCGTGGATCCCAGCTCAGTGGGGGAGATGGACGGTCAGCAGACACGTGTGTGAAACCCACTGTGCTGATGGACGCAGGGCAGAGGGGGCAGGCGGGGCTGGGTCACTATAAGGATGGCAGGAAGGCTGCATACCCCAACCCAAATGAAGGCGGGAGGGAGCCATGAAGATTCCCAGCCACAGGAATGAGCGTCCGAGCCAGGGGGCAGTGTGTCCACCATGTGGTGAGCCCGAGGAAGGGCAGAGGCAGAGCGCTCTGCGGGCACTGCACTTCCACTCCTTCACGTGGCCTGTGAGAAAGAGGACAGTGGCTCTGAAGCCGAATCCCAGACCCTCCTGGGCTGGGCCAGGTGAGCCTGGCCAAGGGAGGCTGGCCAGGGCCACAGCCACAGGCAGGACAGAGAGAAGGCAGCTGCCTCAAGCAGTGACACGGTCACCTTGCTCTTGGTGGCACGATCACAGATGCTTTGGGGCGGGGCCAGAGGTGCTGCTGCAGACCTCAGGGATGGATTGTCAGGCCTGGCAGATGGGGCCTGGAGGCCATGTCCAGAGCTTTAGGCCAAGTGTCTCCAGACCAGCATCTACTGCTACTCTCTCTGGCCTGGCCGCCCCTCCCTTCCCGCTGGGAGGAGCTGGGAGTGCCAGCGTGGGGCTGGGATGCATCCATGCAGCCCCCTGAACTCCTTTCCTGGGCTAGGTACAAGGACAGAAAGGCAGTATCTGGACGCCACAGTCCGCACGCCCTGGTGCTCAAGGAGGTAACAGAGGCCAGTGCGGGCATCTACACCCTCGCCCTGTGGAACTCCGAGGCCGGCCTGAGGCGCAACATCAGCCTGGAGCTAGTGGTGAACGGTGCGCCAGGGACAGGGGAGGGGGCGGGGGCGTGGCATGAGGGCCAGCTGACCAGCCACCTGCTGTGCCCCCAGTGCCCCCCCACATCCACGAGAAGGAAGCCTCCTCCCCCAGCATCTACTCCCGACATAGCCGTCAGGCCCTCACCTGCACAGCCTACGGGGTGCCCCCACCTCTCATCGTCCAGTGGCACTGGCGGCCCTGGACGCCCTGCAAGACGTTTGCCCAGCAAAGCCTGTGAGTGTGGCTCCAGCCCGTCCTCCTCCATGTCACAGTCTGGGCCCCAGCCCCAACCATGCTGAACCCACTTCCCAGCCCTCTTGCCCATACCCAGGCCTTGCCCATACCCCTCCCCAGAGCCCTGCTCTGAACTTGAACCCTGTCACTGGTTCAGCTGTAGCCAATCCCTGGCCTCAGCTCCCTAAGCAAGGCTCAGAGCCTTCCTTGCATCAGTCTCCCACCAGCAAGCCGGGCTGGGTGTGGGGATCTGCCCCACCGCCTCCCTGCAGAGCAAAGCCCCCTGGACACCCATTGCACCATTCGGAGAGGACCAAAGGATGTGCCTCTGAGCACCAAGCAGGCCTGGGATGGTATTAGGAAACTTGTGCTGAGCCCCAGGGCACACCAGGATCACTCACACGCCTCAGCTCATCTAGGCAGTGCTCAGAAAATAGGGTCAGAGAAAGGAGGTAACTTACCCCAAGCTCACAGATGGAAGCAACAGAGCCCACCCAACTGCTGAGCCCCACTCCCCTGCACTGAGCTGGATGTCAACAAAACAGACAGGCTGGGGAGAACACTTAGACAATCAGGGGACTGAAGAAGAGGGTGCCAAGGTGGGCAGGGGTCCTGAAAGCACTAGGGAGTCAGTGAAGTTCACTGAGCAAGAGAATGATGGCTCAGGTTTGTCTTTTAGCAAGAGATCCTAGTTCGAAGAGCTGGGAGGGATGGAAGCCAGGACCCTAGACAGGAGACAGGGCAGCCCCACTGACAGAGGGGCTATGGCTCCAGCATGAACAGTGGGGGAGGCTCAGTAGGCATGGCCTGAGGGCCAGCCCAAAATGTCCAAGGCTCACAGGGATTCTTCCAGACCACAGGGCCTGCAACTCCGGCTGGCACCTCCAATCCGCCTTCCTCTGATGCCCACCATTATGCTCTGTGCCAACTGATGGAGCCCTGGGGGCCCAGTCTGCTCCTCCACTAGAGGCAGACCAAACCCCCCTTCAGGTCCTGAGACCCCCATCCAGCAGGAGGCCAAAGGTGCTGGAGATGCGCACTCAGCCCAGAGGGAGGCGGCAGCTCCTAAGGGAGGACGAGAGAGGGAGAGGCCCGGCAGAGGGCTTCCTGGGACAGAGTGGGGACTTGTGCTGTCCTGAGTGAGCTGGGTGGGCAGACCCAAGGTGGCCTTGCAGTCAGGGACACAGAGAAGCAGGTCAGAGTGATGCGTGTGTGCGTGGGGACGCTGAGCACAGGAAGGCTGCGTCTGGCAGCCTGTGCAGGAGGGGCTGCCGGGCCCTCCACATGAGGGGTGGGAGACAGTGCTCCAGAAACAACCCCGCCCCGCTCGCCCAGGCCCAAGGGCCAGCCTTACTGACCACCATGTGAGATGACTGAGTGTGGCGAAGGTGGGACCCCTTCACCCCTCCGTGTGGGCCCTCCCTGCCCGGACCCCTGATCTGCCCTTGCCTCTCTTCATCCCAGCAGCCGGCGGCAGCAGCGAGACCACATGCCACAGTGCCATGACTGGAAGGAGGTGACCACACAGGACGCTGTGAACCCCATCGAGAGCCTGGACACCTGGACCGAGTTTGTGGAGGGGAAGAATAAGGTACAGGCCAACCGTGCCACTGAGGGCCAGGGAGAAGGACAGAGGACGTGGGAAGGGGCCCTCCTGCCTTCTCTGGGTTCCCACCTGGCCTGCAGAGCTTTGGGGATAGCAGGTGCAAGTCGGTGACCTTTCTGCAGTCTCTGGGCCTCGCTCCCCTGCCTGCATGTGGATAGAGGGCCGACCTCCAGCTGCTTCCCAGACAAGGAAGCTGAGGTCCAAGGCTGCCTGGCCAGGCCATGGGCCCCGTCCCAGCCTGTGAGGGGACAGGGCTGGGGGCTGACCAGGTCTCCACAGAAGGCTGCGGAGCCACTGGACCAGCCTACAGGCAATGCTGAGGAGGGCACACTGAACAAAGGCACCCACTTCCTATGATCACTTCCTGTTTTCCTACACACCTCCAGAGCCTCTTCCTGTTCCAGGCCTGGCCAGGAAGTGCCCGACTAGGGGGCGGGGGATGGTCTTTGGATAATAGGCAGGGCCTATGGCCCTCCCCCTCCCCTGTGTCTCAAGCTTTCTATTGCCTGAGATCAGAGTACTTCTGGAAGCCCAGGACTCACTGCCACCCCTCTCCAGTACCCTGGACATGGGGAGGCGTGTGTGGACAGCCCTGGGCCTGCTGTGGGCATATTACAAAGGTCTCACACAGTCACCAGCCTTAGGCCACAGCCTGACCCCATCCAGGAGTATCTGGCCCCTTGGTGTGACCACAGGCTGAATTCTAACCCTGGCTCGGACTGATCCAGGTATCAGGCTGGCTCCTGGCCCCTCCTCACCATGGCCACACACCGAGCCCAGTCACAGCCAGGGGTTTATTTGGTTCTGCCAAATGCCATGCCTTCTGATGTCATCACAGTCTATGCCAGCTGTCCATGCACTGTCCACTGACTTTTCTGGGGAGCCACCTCTCTCTGCTGCCCAAGGGCCTCTCCTCTTCCCTCACCATTCCTGATCCTGCCTCTGAGCTTTGATCATCTCCAGCCCAAAGCCTCAGCGTCCCCCATTACTCTGGTGGACACAGTGACCTCCTTGCAGAAAAGGAGGGTCTGCGTCATGCAAACTCGGGCAGGAAATGGATCCTTGTGTCTGTGCTCTGCCCAGACTGTGAGCAAGCTGGTGATCCAGGATGCCAACGTGTCTGCCATGTACAAGTGTGTGGTCTTCAACAAGGTGGGCCAGGACGAGCGGCTTATCTACTTCTATGTGACCAGTGAGTAACCAGACCACCCCCCAGGGAGGGTCACTTTCCTGGGCAGGCTTGGGTGCAGGGTCAGGAAGCAGGTTTGGGCTCATTGAGTTTCTGGTGTCCGAGGGGCACCCAGTAGAGACATCCAGGGCTTACTGGACCTCTGGGTCTGGGGGGGGCAGATTTGGGGTCCATCAGCGTAGAGACTGGGTGCTGGTACCCTGGGATGGAATGGCACCCTCTGCCCCTATCCCTGGAGGCACCTCCCCCAAGGATGTACCCTACTCCCCGCAGCTCCTCCCACACCCCTACCCAAACCCTGGAGCCCTGCGGCTGGCATGTGCATTTGGCCCTGAGGAGAAGGTCCGTTAGATTCAGATTTTCAAGTGTGCTAGTGACCTCAGGAGAGCTCAGATGCCCAGGAGTGGACAGTCCCTGGGATGTGGATGAGGGTACTTCCAGAGAGACGGAGGCAGAGAAAACACCTGGGAGACAGGGCAAAGTGGTAGCCTACAAGATCCTGACAAGAAGTGGCAGAGAGACAAAAGGAAATTGGGAGTGTGGCACTGGCAAAAGCTAATGAAGAAATGGTCTCAAGAAGAGGACAGTGGTGGGGTGTGGTGGCAAGAAAGGATGAAGACTCAAGTCCCCACTGAGTCTGGCCAGCAGGAATTCCTGATGGTCTGGACTCCTGGGAGAGGTGGGGGCTGGGCTCCTCGAGGAGAGAGAGGGAAGGGAGACAGGAGGAGACCCCGTGGGGCTGACTTCAGAGAGCTGGCCCCGCTGGTGCTGGTGACGGGCACAGTGGCAGGTGGGGCAAACACCGGAGGCAGAGTTACAGGGGTTCCTCTTCCCTCCCCAGCTATCCCCGATGGCTTCAGCATCGAATCCGAGCCATCTGAGGAGCCCCTAGAGGGCCAGGCCGTGCGCCTGAGCTGCCGAGCGGACAACTATACGTACGAGCGTCTGCGTTGGTACCGCCTCAATCTTTCCACGCTGCACGATGCTCAAGGGAACCCGCTGCTGCTCGATTGCAAGAACGTACACCTGTTTGCCACCCCGCTGGCCGCCAGCCTGGAGGAGCTAGCGCCTGGGGCACGCCACGCCACGCTCAGCCTGAACATCCCCCACGTGGCACCCGAGCACGAAGGCGACTATGTGTGCGAGGTGCAGGACCGGCGCAGCCACGACAAGCACTGCCACAAGAAGTACCTGTCAGTGCAGGGTGAGGCGGGAGGGGCCAAGCTACGCATCTAGCCATCGCTGTTTCTGGCTTGGGGCCTGCCTGCAGGAGCGTCCCCTTCCCCGACCCCACCGCGGAGGTGCACAGTCTTCTAGCTAGCGCACAAACTCCACCCTCTGTTCACGGCCAGCAGGGCCCAGTGGAGGGGTGCCCTGCTTAGTGCAGCTCCACTTAGCTCCCTCTCGAACCCTGCCCCTAGCCCTGGAAGCCCCTCGGCTCACGCAGAACTTGACCGACCTCCTGGTGAACGTGAGTGACTCCCTGGAGATGCGGTGCCTGGTGGCCGGAGCGCACGTGCCCAGCATCGTGTGGTACAAAGACGAGAGGCTACTGGAGGAAGAGTCTGGTAGTGAGGGTGGCCAGGCGAAGGGTGGGGTCCGGAGGCCTGCAAGGCCAATCCTCCCTTCTCCTCTCCCTCCCGAACTCGCATCTCCACCCTACCCCTGCAGGAATCGACTTGGCGGACTCGAACCAGAAGCTCAGCATCCAGCGCGTGCGCGAGGAGGACGCGGGACGCTATCTGTGCCGCGTGTGCAACGCCAAGGGCTGCGTCAACTCCTCCGCCAGCGTGGCCGTGGAAGGTCCGGCGTCCGCCCCGGGCTGCTCTACTCTCCTCCTGTCCCCACTCTGCGCCTGCCCGCGGGGTCCCGTGCAAGTCGTGCACACCGGAAGGGGCGTTCCCGCAGGCGCGCCCTTTCCCTCGCGCACACGCTGCCCTTTCTGTCGCTCAGGCTCGGAGGATGGAGGCAGCATGGAGATCGTGATCCTCGTAGGCACCGGGGTCATCGCTGTGTTCTTCTGGTTCCTTCTTCTCCTCATCTTCTGTAACTTGAGGAGGGTGAGTGTCACTCAACTGCCGAGCCCCTCTGGGCTCCTGCTTGTGTCTCTCGCGCCAGTCCCCACCCTGGCCAGTCCTTAAGAAAGAATAGGGTCCCCAGCCTGCTTCACCCCGAAGCCCAGTCTCCCGGGAAGCCTCCCGTCCGTCGCTGCCGGGCTCTAACAGTAGCATAGGTTGCTAGTCCGTCCCCTCCTTAACTGAGGCCCCTGAAGGAAGTGCCATCTGTCGTGGGCAAAGTTTCACCCAAGCCACAGTGGTGTGGCCAAATCAATAAGCCACCCCCACCCCCAGCCGGCCCACGCAGACATCAAGACGGGCTACCTGTCCATCATCATGGACCCCGGGGAGGTGCCTCTGGAAGAGCAGTGTGAATACCTGTCCTATGACGACAGCCAGTGGGAGTTCCCCCGGGAGCGGCTGCACCTCGGTGAGGCCCCACCCTGCCTGGCAGAGGCAGCTGCAGCTGCTGCAGGGTCTGGCGGGCTGGGGCGCCTGAAATCCCTTCATTCCCAGAACTCGTGCCAGGAAGGCCCGCCTAGCCCCCACCTGGCCTGACCTGCCCATCTGGGCATGGGTCCCCAGAGCTGTGGCCAGGGCTCACAGTTCCCAGGCCCCACGAGGTCACTTCCTGCTGCTCTGAGCAGGGTGGGCCTGTCACACCTGTGGGGAGGATGAGAGTCCTTCCTGGCCGCCTCCTCTCTCCCCCTCTTCGCGCTCCTGGTCCCCATGCTCTTCCTGTTTGGCAGAGATGCTGCCCACTTTCCTGGGCCTGCCTTCCTGGCCCTCCAGCCGGTCAGCCCTCCTGCCCACCTGTCCCCACCCTCGCCCCCATACGGCCCACCTGCAACCGGCTCCCTGCCCCACAGGGAGAGTGCTCGGCCACGGCGCCTTCGGGAAGGTAGTAGAAGCCTCGGCTTTCGGCATCCACAAGGGCAGTGGCTGTGACACGGTGGCCGTGAAAATGCTGAAAGGTGTGGGGTCAGCGGGTGCAAGGGGCGGATGAGCTGGTGAGGAACAGCAGCTCTGGGTGGGTCAGGGGACTGTGGTGCAGGAAGGGAAACTGAGGGTCAGAGCCAGATTCACCCAGGGTTCTACAGGGAGGTGGAGGGAGTCAGAGCCAGGCTCCTACTAGAACCCCCTGCCTCAGTGGGGCCCAAAAGACCTCCTGAAGACCCTGAGCACCCCTCCCCCACAGCGGCCCCCAAGATCGCGGAGTGTGCCTTGACTAAGCCGGTGGCGGGGAAGGTGGGGCGGGCAGGGATTAGGGCAGAGGCCAGGGCGACCGCGCGCCGTGCCAGGCCCTGTGTCCCTTCCAGAGGGAGCCACAGCCAGCGAGCACCGCGCCCTGATGTCAGAGCTCAAGATCTTGATTCACATCGGTAACCACCTCAACGTGGTCAACCTCCTGGGGGCGTGCACCAAGCCCAACGGTACTGGGGCGCCCGAGGGCGGCGAGGCCTGTGGGGCGCCTCGTGCGCTGCGGGTGGCAGGGGCTGCTGGGCGTGGGCGGGCGATGGCCGGCGTCGGGCGGGCGTCCTGGCGGAGCTGGCCCTCCAGTGAGCCGGGTTCCGCCGGGTGCTGCCCAGGGCCCCTCATGGTGATCGTGGAGTTCTGCAAGTACGGCAACCTCTCCAACTTCCTACGCGTCAAGCGGGAGGCCTTCGACCCCAACGCGGTACGTGCGAGCCCGGGCGGGGCCCGAGCGCTGCGGGTGCGCGGGCGAGCGTGGGCGTGCGGGCCCTGCCGCGGGTGACGCGGCCGTGGATCCGCTGTGTGCGCCCGCAGGAGAAGTCCCCGGAGCAGCGGCGGCGCTTCCGCGCCATGGTGGAGGGCGCCAGGGCGGATCGGAGGCCGGGGAGCGGCGACAGGGCCCTCCTCGCGCGGTTCCTGACGGGCAAGGGCGGCGCGCGGCGGGCTGCTCCCGCGCAGGAAGGTCAGCGCCGGGCTTCCCTGGCCGAGTCTGGCAGGCGGGTAAACTCGGGGTCCGGCACCCTGGGATAACCCAGCCTCGGTGGGGGCTTTCACGGGAGAGTATGTGAAGGGCTGTGCCTTGGGAGGGGGCGACCCGCAGGGACGGTTTCCACAGAGAGTTGACGTGTGACTTGGGCATCGCAGGACGAGTAGGGGTTTGCCTTGCAAACAGGGCGGGGACCCAGCCCAGAGCCGAGTGGCGGGTGCGAGGCCTGTTGGGACAGCCCTGGACGGCGACGGTGTAACAGAGCCGGTCCAGTACGCGGTTAGCGCCCAACCGCGGAGGCTTGGAGAGACCCCGCGTGGCCGCGTGGCCGCACGGCGACAGGATTTATGGGCAGAAAAAGGAAAGTGAGGTACAGAAACAGCTGAATTGGTTTGAACACAGTTTGAATAGTTAGCCGCCTTTGATAGGCCAAACTTCGGCGATCGGTCAAGAGTAGGTCGCAGTTCCAGGTCCTGGGGGCCGAGGGTCCCCAAGCCGCGACGCGCCGCTGCGCTCAGGCCGGGCGGCGGAGGGAGAGCCCGCCTAACGGAGAGACAGGAAAGGAAAGAGTAGGTGATAGTCCGCTCACGTATGTAGTTAGCTTATAGTTTATGTATGGAGAAACCTTAACGCTGAATTTAAAATATGTAAGGTGGTACTTTTAGCTTAAAAAATTAATTCAATAAATTTTTTTAGTCAACTTCTTAATTTTGAGAGATTGACTAAAATTTTAGGCATATGATGTTATTTTGTTACTATTGTAAATGTATTTGGTCTTAAGTCTCACTGGGAAATAGTAGAACGAGGGGGGTTGTAAGGTGGGAATAAGGACTTTAGATTACTTTTTTTGAAGGGTTACAGGGGAATTTTTTGTTTTCAGGAGAAAAATAAAATCTGGACTCTTGTAGGTTTTTTTTTTAAGTTTTAGCTCGATTATGTGGAATTTAGTATGACTGACTCTGGTTTGGTCTGATCTGTTGGGACATAGTGTATGAGTTTAGTCTAAAATAATGGCCTCATAATTTTGTTTAAAATTCTCTACTTAAGTGAAAGTGTGACCAAAACTTAGGGCTTTGGCGACATTTTTTAGTTACTATTATTTTGGGTCTTTGGCCTCAGTATGTTATTTATAGGTTATGGTGTCCTCATAGTCAGGGGTTTGTTTTGGTTTTTTTGAGTTTTTGTTGTTTTAGTCAGAGAGACCATTTGACCTTTTATGGCTTTAATTACTTAAAACTTTTGAGAGAATATAGCATATCAGGGAGACTATTATTATGACTATAAAAGGATAATATTAAGAGTTTGGAGTATTTTGTTAAAATATTTTAAATTAAATAGATTAAAGAGTGAGTCATAAAGAATTTGTTTTCATCAAGTAGTCTGTTTATTAATTTTTATAATTGAATGTTTATTAATATTTAATGTGTTTATTTATGTGTAATAAGTAATGTCAGTAACTGTACTTTTTTTACCCAGTCAGTAAATATTTAGAGTAATTTTATTATTTAGTATGACTTTAGTAAGAGAATTTAAAGAAGTCTGTTGTGTAGTAGAATCTGATATAGTCTGTCATGAGGGATAAATTTTTAATTATTGTCACATTTATTTTTAAACAATTTAAAACAGTAACTTAATGAATGATGTCCATTTAGAAGGGTGAAGGACTTTTGATAATTTTTTAATCTATAATGTAGATTACAAATCACCTTAGATGACTTAATGAACTGATGTTTTGTTTTTGACTGATTATGGAGTAATAAAGATATCATTAACAATTTTCATCTATATTGGCCTATTTTTTATTTATTAAGGTATAGGTTGTCTAGGTATAAGGTTGGCTATGAAATTTTTTTACAAATAAAGGTATATCCCATTGTTGTATATAAAAGACCCCTTTTTCAGTTTTATTGTTTATAGAGTCATTAAGTAAGGAAAAACTTGAGAGGTAAGAGTCTCATGATAGTAGGGAAGTCTTGATTTGTGATCTTGGGAAAGTTGTCTATATCTAGGATGTCATCTGTTTTGGGGGAGAAACTTTTTTGGTTAGTTTTATCTTAAGATCATTAGTGGGTGTATAGTGTTAAGAATCTGAAGGGGCCCTTTGAGTTGTGAGATTATAAACTTGAGGTTTAAGGTCCCAAAGTTGTGTTGTAGTGCCGGTGGCAAGAACAGTCTTTTCTTGATGTCATTTTTAAGAGACCCAATCTTCACGTTTTATATTGTGGAGGGTCTGATTGTCTTTAGTCAGTGGACCATGAAAAGTTTTTTTATCTGATGAAATTATATTTTGGCATAATGTATTAAAGTCTTATAGCATTTAGTCATATTAGAATTTACTAGTGGAAGGTATATGAGGTTCTATTACTAGGAGCATGGGCCTTTTAGTGATTTTTAGTGACATGGTGACTATTTTACAAGGAGTTAACTAATGTTTTTTACTGGAAATAGATTTGATTGTCATTAATTTATAATATCTTTGACCAATGCAATTCAGTAGATTTAGTTAGTTTTGTCTAATGTTATTGTGTGTGATATCTGTTTTATAACCTGTCTAGTGAAATAAGTATTTATTATTAGAGTTTTTAGAAATATCCCATAAGAGAAACATTTTTAAATAACCTTTTAGTTATTGTTATAATATTAGTCCTCTTATATGGAAAAGCTTTTATATAATCATGTATTGAAAATGACAGTTAGGCTGGTTGCTGTGGGTCATACCTATAATCCTAGCACTCTGGGAGGCTGGGGCGGGAGGATGCTTGAGCCCAGGAGTTTGAGGTTGCAGTGAGCTAGGCTGATGCCAAGACATTCTAGCCCAGGTGACAGAGCAAGACCCTGTCTCAAAAATAAATAAATAAATAAATAATTTTAGTAATCTGGACTGCTAATAATACCACACTAATACATATATATTTTTAATTTGGATTTTTTTTTATGATGGCTTATGGAATGTAGAGTTTTTTCATCATGGAAGCTTTAAGGACTCAGGAAGGACCAGGTGGCTGTCTAGGCTCTTGATAAAATCACATTTAATTTTGGATTCTTTTTAATATTAACTTTGTTTTTTAAATTTAGGCATATAGCCCTGCTTATTAGATGGTTATCACAGGTATTTTGACTTGGACCATGGAGTTTATTTAAATTGTATATTTAAATAATTTTAATATTGACTGATTTAGCATGAAAATTTGGCAAAGTATTTTTTTGGTATTTAATTCATTTTTTTTTGTTTGGGTTAGTAATTTTATAAACCAGTAAGTCTCTTTATTAGAATTGTGGGAATTTTTATTTAGTCTAAATGATATGATTTTAAACTTATTAGAAACCTGTATTTAGGCCAGGCTTGGTGGCTCACGCCTGTAATCCTAGCACTCTGGCAGGCCTAGGCGGGCGGATCGCTCAAGGTCCGGAGTTCGAAACCAGCCTGAGCAAGAGCGAGACCCTGTCTCTACTAGAAACCTGTATTTATAAATGTTTGCCAGGGTCTTTTTTATTCTTTTTATGAACCTCCTTAGAGACATAACACGCTAGGATTTTTTTTGCTTGTAAAGAGCTTTCAGAAAATGTATTAGAATTTAAATAATTAACTGAAATGACTTAAAATAGTCATAAAGACACAATTGACGAGGAAATTTGGTTATTTTGTGGCCTATCATAATTTAACATAATCATAATTATGACAATAATGTATATTAAGACATATTAGAATTGTAGGAATCTCATATAATTTTGGAATACATTAATAAAAGTATAAAATTTGAAGAAAGCTAAACATTATTTTTTATTTGACAATGTTTTTTATGCAATTTAACATGTTAAATAAGCCTGTTTGTTATCTCTCTTTTGGATATTTTTGGGTGTCCTCTGTAGCATCTCAAAGTTAGTGTGACATCAGAAAAAAGACTTAATTTTCAATTCGGAATTTGATCTTAGGAAGACTGTCATATATATCAAAGGTTTAAAACACTTAACCAAAACAGGATTATAGGTCATTGCAAAATAATAATTTAGCCAAAATGATAATTAAAAGGTTTTAAAAAGTAAAAATCCTTATTTTTTGATAGAAGACTAAGTTTTTTAAATAATTAACAGACCTGAGAAAGACAGCATGAGACAGAATTTGTCTCTTTTTGTAGTTTATGCAAAAAGTGAACAATCGTATACAAAACTTAGTTTTGAAAAAAAAATTTTTTAAATAAAAAATTTAAAAGTGAAAAAACTTTTATTGTCTCTTATTATTACATGAAATTTTTTAAAAGAAACAACTAAATTTTATATTTTTAGTTTTTCAATATTAAAGTTAATTTTTTTTTTATTTCAGCATATTATGGGGGTACAAATATTACGGTTATGTATATCGCCCATGCCCTCCCCTCCCCTCGAGGCAGAGCCTCAAGCATGACCATCCCCCAAATGTTGCACATCTCACTCATTATGTTAAAGTTAATTTTAATAAAATTTTGTAAATATATTGATCTAATCTCAGTCAGCTTTTGACTGCCACATAAGATTTTTATAAGCCTTTTATAATTTTTATAAATTTTTAAATTTTTTATATTTTATTTTATTTTTTCTTTGAAAAATCTTTTAACTAACTTTTAAAGTAGACAAAATTATTTTTTTAACAAACAAAAAAAGGTATGTCTTTATAACTTTTTTATCAAAAGTATCTTTTTTGTTTACTCTGTATATAGAATTTTTTCATATTTAGTAGTTTTCATTATAACATTAATTATTAATAACTAATTTTTAATGAAAACCTGAGGATGTAATTTTGACCTGTTATATATTGCTATTTATAGATTTAAACTATTTTATAATTTTTAATTGCTTTAATTTTTTAAATATTATATATAAAAGTATCATTTTATAATTTTTTAGAAAGATATTTTTAAAGTTTTGTTTATTAATAGATTTAAATATAGTTTTTATATCATGTAAAAATAAGATGTCAAAGCAGATAAGCTTAAACCTATGGTTAATAACTAATGTTTTAGTATTTTAACTGTTTATTTAATTTAATATAACATGACTTTAAGATTTTAAATTATTGATAAACAAATTTTTAACTTTGGTACTGGTACCATCTTTAATGTCTTTCCTAGTCGTCCTGGGTCTCAGCTAGCCACATGGCACCCAGGACTGTTATGAAGCTCAGGGCCCATCTTCCTCTTGAATTTATATACCATGTGCACAGCTCAGGACAGATGAGACAGCTGTGTAAACAATATCTGGGGGATTGAACTCCTCTCAGAATAGCCAGGAGGCAAAGCTGGTCTGGGGAGGTAGGGCACATACTGAGCTTGACTTAGTCTTACAGTTGGCCGTCTAGGTGTTGAGACTATGTCCCCAGGCCTCACCACATCCACCTGTTTAGACACCAGAATCCAGAAGCTCCAAAACCAAAAACATAAGCTCACAAATTAAGCAAGTATTAAAAATGTTATAGAAGCAGTAGTTTTATGACCTCAAAACATGTAGCAGAGGCAGCATAAACCTGTCTGACCAGCAGACTCAACCAAAAATGTCTGAATTATACTTAACTGACAATTTTGAAGTCATTTTTATTTTATTTTATTAACAATTTTTAAAATTTAGTTTTACTTATTGAATATTATCCCATATATATAGCACATAGAGACATATAGATACAGACAGAAGAAGATCTTATAGTTTTTATAAAGGATTTTTATTTATTGGCTTTTAAATCATTTTTAATTGATACCATTCATATTTTAATTATCTGTTTTATTGTCTAAAACAATTATTACTTAGGCAACCCTAATTTTTTTAAAGGAATAACTCTAGGTGAAATAAGGCAGAAAATTTATATTTTAAAAGCATAGAGCTGAGACTTTAGGCCTAACATATTGTGTCATTATTTGCCCAAATGAAGGGAAAAGGTGTTGGTAAAAATCTAGTTAAGACAAAATGACTAGGAAAAGCACCTTAAACAAAGGTAAGGCTTAATATGTATAATAAACCTTAATATGTATATGCTTAATATGTATAAGCATCTTAAAATAATGGTAAGAGTTTTTAGTGATAGAGGTAAACACCCTTATAAATGGAGCTTTTTTATAGATGTAAATTTTTTTATAAAAGGGTTTTAGAATAGTCAATTAAATGTCATACAGGTGTATTTTGGAAAGCAGTTTAGTTTAATAAGTGGTCTTTTAACTTAGCTATTGCTTTTTAGTTAAAATTATTGTGTTTTAGGGTGGAGCCCATTAGGGAATAGGGCAAAGAAAGTATTTTCTTATGTCTGGACTCAGCATGTATAGATCTGACAAAAAGTAAGCCTATTTAATCTGAGGGCTTCCTTTTTATAAACACTTTATGCAGGATAGCTTTTGTTTTGTTTTGTTTTGTTGCCTTTGGGGCAGAATAGCAATTAAGCCAAAAGGTTAGTAGACTTAATTTTTTATTAATTAATCATGTAAGCTTTTTATGTATCTTTTATAGAGTCTTTTAAAAGAGGGAATAAAAATATTTCAATATTTTTAGAAGTTTCTATACATTAATGGGCATCCCTGGGCTGGGCATGGTACTCACACCTGTACTTTGGGAGGCCAAGGCAGAAGGATTGCTTGAGCCCAGGAGTTTGAGACCAGGTGGGTCAACATAGCAAGACCCCGACTCTACAAGAAATTAAAAAATTAGCTGGGCATGGTAGCATCTAGTGCCTGTAGTCCTAGCTATTCAGGAGGCTGAGGCAGGAGGATCGCTTGAGTTCAGGAGTTCAAGGCTGTAGTAAGCTATGATCACACCACTGCACTCTAGGTTGGGCAACAGAGAGAAACCCTGTCTATAAAAAAAAAATTAAAATTAAAAAAATTCTTTAAATTAAAAAAAAATAAAATGCATCCCTGGATCAGACTAATTCGGGAGCCCTCATTTTTAAATGTACTTTATAAATGACAGTGTTGTTTATTTGGAATGTTTTGCTGTAATTTTAAATTATCTTTTTAAGATTTTGTTATTTTTGTGTTTGCTATTCTGAGGTCCAGTATTTATGCACATATAGATAGATATAGCCAGAAGGTAGAGTGCTCAGTTTGTTTAGAAATTAAGGATCCCACTTTTACCTGGATTCTTGACTTTGGCTCTCAGATCCCATTGATCAACTTAGCCAATGATTTTTCTCTACCTAAGCACAGAGGAAAAAGAAACAAAGAGGATAGAACACAAAAATTCCTGCAAATTTTTAAAAAGTGAAGTTTGCACGCCCTGCAGTCTTGCCATTTACTCCACTTTCTGCCTAACCTGGTCAGACATCTGAGGCCTCTATCTGTTCCAAGCCAGTTAATTACTGGCTCCAGTCCTAGATCCAGTCCAGTTTTTATCAGACTTCTGAACCTAGTCTCAAACTCAGATGGCTCAAAACAGAAATCCGTGGAGTTTGGGGGTGGGGGAGAGAGAGAGAGACTTATGACCCCCAGTTGCTGTGAAGAACAGTGGGTAAAATGCTTAGTCACTCAGTGCTCCTGGGGGTCACTGGGAGCTTGACTTCAGGTCTCACTTCTGACACCATCTGTTAAAAGAAAAACCTTAGATGAATAAAATTTAACAGAGTTGAATTGAACAAAGGACAATTTGCAAGTCAGGAAGGCCAGAGTCGGTTTAGAGAGACTGTACTACCACAGGGTCAGAGGGATTTATGGACAGAAAAAGGAAAATGACATACAGAAAGCAGAAGTAGGACATAGAAGCAGCTGGGTTGGTTATCGTCTGGCGTTTGTCTTATGTGAACATGGTAGAAACAGTGGGCTGCCTTCGAGTGGCCAACACTCAGTGATTGGTCAAGAGCAGGTTGTAGTCTTTACATATCTAGTTAGGTTACAGCTCACTAGTATGGAGAAACCTTTAGGCCAAACTGTGAATATGTAAGGAGGCTGCTTTAGGCCAAACTTCACAGGCCCGAAGGTACAACAGTATTTACTACTCTGGGAGTAATGAGTATCTTACTACTTACTAGTGAGTAGTGAGTAGTAAGTGGGCTGAGGGGTAGGAGACAGGGTGACATGCTGGTTAGGGGCCCAGCCCGGAGGGAGGCAGCCAGGGCTGGGTGAACAAACATTCCCTTTGGGGCTGGGTAGAGGATGGAAGTCATGGAGGAGGCTCCCCCTGAGACCACCTCACTCTGTGCAGCCGAGGACCTGTGGCTGAGCCCCCTGACCATGGAAGACCTTGTCTGCTACAGCTTCCAGGTGGCCCGAGGGATGGAGTTCCTGGCCTCCCGCAAGGTGAGCTCCCCTGTCAGGCCCGCCAGAGGGGAGAAGGGCGCAACCCCATCAGCATGCCACGATGTGCTCCCTCCTAACTTCACCCCGGCGGTCCATTAGCGTCTCTCCCATTTTGCAGAGCTGGGTGTGGAGTGGGGTCAGTCAGACACCACAGCCGTCCCCACAATTCCACGAGCCCTCTCTGTAACAAGCCTCTTTCCCCAAAGGAGCAGGGCGCAGGCTGGAGCTTTGGTGCGGGCCACTCGGGCCTGCACTGACCCCCTCGGCCCCGCCCCTGTGCTCCCAGTGCATCCACAGAGACCTGGCCGCTCGTAACATCTTGCTGTCCGAAAGCGACGTGGTGAAGATCTGCGACTTCGGCCTAGCGCGAGACATTTACAAAGACCCCGACTACGTCCGCAAGGGCAGCGTGAGTGCCGCCCAGCGGCGGGA
>VBSM01000259.1:191365-234950 GCA_008086735.1 Cheirogaleus medius
TTTTAATGAAGGGACTTAAATTTTTGCCAAATCATCCTGTGTTTTTGTCCTTTATTCTACTGACAATGCATTACATTAATTGAGGGATATTAAGCCAACCTTGCGTTCTTGGGATAAATCCCACTTGGTTATGGTGTATAATCCTTTCTTAATATATTGCTGGATCCAGTTTGGCTAGAATGCTTTTGAGGATTTGGGGGCAGGGGGTCTATATTTGTAAGTTATACTGGTCTGTAGTTTTCTTTCTTTGAGAACTCTGGTTTTGATATTAGGGTAATACCGGCCTCATGGAATGGGTTAAGGAGTCTTCCCTCTTCTGTTTTCTGAAGTTTGTGAAGAATTGATATCAATTCTTAAATGTCTGGTAGATCTCACCAGTGAAGCCATCAGGGTCTGAGCTTTTCTTTCCATGTAGTTTTTTTCATTACTAATTCAGTCTCTTTATTGTTATGTCTATTCAGATTTCTATTTCTTCTTGATTCAGTTTTGGTAGTTTGTGTCTTTATAGGAATCTGTCCATTTCATCTGCATTATTCTAATTCATTGAGATACAATTGTCCATAGTATTCCATAATAATCTTTTTTAATTATATACGGTTGGTAGTAATGCCCTCCCTTCATTTTTTATTAATGTGAGTGTTCTTTCTTTCTGTTCCATCTACTTAAAGGCTCATCAATTTTGCAACCTGTCCAAAGAATCAACTTTTGGTTTTGATTTTTCTCTATTGCTTTTCTATTCTCTGTTTAATAATTTTCTACCTTCTTTCTGCTTGCTTTGGGTTTGTTTTTCCTGTGTCTTAAAATGGAGGATTTGAGATCTTTCTTATTTTTTAATGTGTTTAACTTCAGTTGGTTTATAGTGTTAAGTCTCCTATTAGCTTATAGGTCTTCTTATAGCTCTATAACCTTATAGCTCTTCTGCCTAGTTGTTCCATTCACTGAGAACAAGGTATTGAAGTGTCCCCAACTATTATTCCTGAATTGTGTATTTCTCCCTTCCATTCCATCAGCTTCTGCTTCATGTAGTTCAGGACTTTGGTGTTACTTATCATTATAAAATATTCCTCTTCATTTCAATTTTCTCCAGGCTATTTTGTCTGATATTAGTATAGCCACTCCAACTTTCTTCTAGTTTGTTCGCATGACATCTTTTTCCATCCTTCTACTGTCAGCCTATTTGTATTTTTCCCCCTAAAGCGCATCTCTTGCAGAGTGCATGTGCTTGGATTTTATTTTCATCCAGTCTGTCCTGTGATTGTTCAATCCACTCATAATTAATGTTATTGATTTTGTTGGATTTATGGCTGACATTTTACTTTTTGTTTTCTATGTCTCATGTCTTTTTTGTTCCTCTATTCCTCCTTTACTTTTTTTTTTGCATTGAGTTTTTTCTTTTCTTTTTCTTCCCTTTCCCTTTTCTTTTCTTTCCCTCCCTTTCCCCTTTCCTTTTCCCTTTCCCTTTTCTCTTCTCTTCTCTTCCTTTTCTTTTCTTTTCTAGACAGAGTCTCACTTTGTTGCCCGGGCTAGAGTGCCATGGCATCAGCCTAGTTCATAGCAACCTCAAACTCCTGGGCTCAAGCGATCCTCCTGCCTCAGCCTCCCAAGTATGGAACTATAGGCATGCGCCACCATGACCGGCTAATTTTTTCTATATATGTTTTTAGTTGTCCAGCTAATTTCTTTCTGTTTTTTGAGTAGAGACGGGGTATTGCTCTTGCTCAGACTGGTCACTCCTGAGTTCAAACGATCCTCCTGCCTTGGCCTCCCAGAGTGCTAGGATTACAGGCGTGAGCCACCACGCCCGACCAGAGTTAATTATTTTCTAGTGTAACATTTTAATTCCATTAATACTTTTTTTGCACTCAATTTCATAAAACATACTGTTGAAAAAGTTGATTCACATAACAAAGCTGTATCAAACGTATTAAAATTTTCTCATAACTGAATCAAATCCCCCAAAATTATTTTTAAAAAATTTTGGATCCTTGAACTCAATCCTTCGCTGAAAAAAAAAAAAAAATTGGGATCCACATCAACAAAACTGGTGCTTCCTTTTTAGAAGGAGCTATTGAACTTTGTAGCAAAATTTTATATAAGTTTCTCTCCAAGTACTCATAAATTATTCTGCTTACTCTATAGATTATCAAAGGGGTAATGCATAATTTGCAAAGCAACTCTAAACTTATCAACATAACAAAGTGTCCTTCAAATTTTACTTGTATTTTTTTTTTTTGCAATTTACAAAATGTTGATTACAATCAAACTTTACAATGTTAGAGAATAGGTAAAATCCATATTCTTGATTTGTATTATGAAGTTTTACTTTGAACATAAATTCTTTTACCTGTAGTACATGAAGGTCACAAATAAGTTTTTCCTTTCCTTGGAGTTTCACTTTGGTTCATTCTTACTTAGTGCAATATTAGTGAGAAGATGTGCAAGCATTCCTTCTGTTGCAAGATAATCTTAAATTGGAATCATCAGAACAGTAAATCATTAAAACTCCTTCATAATTAAACCAATTAGCAAACAACAAGATTAAATTATCTTCTATTTCTTTGAATGGTCCACAAACTGGTGATGACTTGTTGATCTGAACCTATATACTAAACAATTTTAGCAACCTGGTGTCCAGGACACCCTTTGAGGAAGAATGTTTCAGAAAACTGAACACAACTTTATTTCCAATAAGCACCATATGGTGAAACAGAAAGAGAAACTCAGGCTCCTTTTAAAATTCCAGTAAATCCAGACTTTTCACCTGACATAGCAGGAGTACTATTTGCAGTGATATGACAAACCCTCTCTCTTTTTTTTTTTTTTTTCATATCTAGCTAAAGTTCTTCTTTAGTAGATGGAAAAGATGCAAAAATATCTATGCCACAAATTTGATTTTTTAGGCTAAGAATTCACATTTCTTTGTAAATTTGGAAATCCTTTAAGACACACTGTACACAAAGTATTAACTGGGCAGAAGGTTTTATACTGCACACTTGTCTAAACAAATACCTTAAATTTTTCAAATTTTGAATCAACTGATCTTTAGTAGTATTAGAAAGGTCTTGTATTCTATAGATAACTGTTGGCTTACTTGAAGATCTTTCATTTTTGTAAGGCATTTTTCCTCTTTATAATTTTCTAACAAAATTTCCATATCATCAATTTTTGTGCCTTCTATTAGAAAAAATTTTTTTTCTGTGCAAAAATATAAGCCCTTTTATAGCTGGCCAAATCTACAATCTCAGATCCTGTTACAAAATTGTTTAAAAATTTTCTGTTGGACATTTAATTCTGATTTCGGGTGATTAATTTCATCTATTTTTTGACCATTGAGAGGAAACATTAAATCCAATATGTACTTTAAGAAGATGTCTTAAAATTGTTTTATTACCATTATCTTTTCCCACAAAACAGATTTTCTTTTTTTGATCTGGTGCAGCAAACTGCAATTGTCATTCATCCTGAAATCTGCTAGATCTAGTTTTTACTGTTCCAGCTGTACCACTTGCTCTGCATTTCCACTCAATTCTGTATCAAAACTTATCTTAAATTTAATAATTTGTCCATAATTATTTATTTTATAAACTAGGGAAATAATTTAATATGAACATAGTAATGATTTACATAGGTACAGTAATTCTTGCTGTCTGCATAAAGTATCCAGATAAACACATTAAAATGTTGCTTTGGTTAGTAGTAAAACATAGCTAGAATGGAATCAATTCTTTGACATCAACTGATGACGTGTTTATGTGTAATACAGACAAGCAATGTAATGGTTCCTTATCTTAAACACTGCAACAGTTAAAGGAAAGTATGGTCCTATAAAAATAATCAAGTTTTGTTTAGTAACAAAAAGAATTTTACAATACCAATCCCATTAGCCATATTTCAAGTGCTCAAATGCAACACATGGCTAGAGGCCACCATATTGAAGAACACAGAGCTAATCCTTTCCATGAGGGTAAACTTAGCTGAATTTAGAAATTCTTGGACACCTTCAATCTGTTATGTGCTGCTCTATTTGCTGTCTTCTAATGCTTCATCTTACCAGTAACCTCTGAAAAGCAATCTTTTTGCCCTTAAACCATTTTCAGTAACATAAAAAGCCTAAAGGAAACAGGCTAAAAGAATCAACTTAGCATCAAATGCTATCTTTTATTGTTTTTAATTACTCAGCTGCTTAGTGGGAACACGCTGGATCTCTTTTGTAGACCAAAATCTGAAAGATAATGAGAAACGGTCTACAGCCATACCACCCTGAATGAGTCCAGTCTCGCCTGATCTCGGAAACTAAGCAGGGTCTGGCCTGGTTAGTACTTGGATGGGAGAAAGATAATGAGAAATGAAGTAAAATGCAGCTTGAGAAAATTCTTTCACTTTGTCAAATCAGTAAAGTAAAAATGAGGGCCTTGGTGGTAGACACCGGAGATGTTGAGTCAGGGCTTACATAATGAAATAGTAAGTGACTTCAAAACTCACTTACCTGTCTTTTCACCCATGTGTGAGGCATGAGCTCACTTCTCTTTTGTAAACACTTCAAATTCCCCTTCCTTTCTATGCTTACTGCTCTGTAAGCCCTCCTCAGCTTATCATCTGTCAACCAGACCTTACCAGAAGCCAGCTAACTAGTCTGATGACAATTTAGTCTTATTCTTTTCACTCATCTTCCACAGTGCTGCTATAGCAAACATTCTAACAAAAAAATCTGGTAATGCTACTCCCAATCAAAACCTTGTACAGCTCCTCCACCATCTAAACGATGAAGTTCAAACTTTAGCATGTGGTTCAAAAGGCTATTCATATTTACACATTTCATAAAAGGTATTAATATAGCTATTATTCATCCTGAAAATAAGTTCTTATTCTTTCAAAATCCAGCCCAAAGGTCACCACTGAAAGATTTTGTAAACCCATGTAGACAGAGTTGCTTCCTCCATACCTGGTATAACTTTAGTGTCTATTGCACTAGATTATAGTAGTCAATGAGCAACTTTAAGTCAGGAATCATGCCTGTAAATTTCTATTTCCCTCAAATGTGTCTCAGTTTTGCGTAAGCTTAGGCAGCTTACTAGTGGTAACTTTGCAAGCCCAGCAGCTTAGATTCACTTTGCTGGTTAAACTGAAAAGCTCCTGAAGCCTGCCTCAGGTCATGCTAGTAAAGTAAGTGTGACAGGCCCCAAATAATAGCTTTTGGGTAAATTAAAGTGATTTGAAGTTTGCAGTTCAAAAAAAGGAAAAAGAAAACTGACATATTATTCATTTGATTAAAAAAATGGTTAAACATGCTAAGGCAACTGTAGAAACTGGGTTTCAAACTACCTTATAATCCAGAAGTTTTCACAATTCCTAGTTATAGACTAATTGGTTAGACTCATTTGGGAAATAAGCTACTTAAAATATTATTTGAGGGAAATTTACTTACACAAGTATCTCTCAAATTCTACTAAAATTCTAGTAAAAAACTATCTTCTACAAAACTCTTCTAAAATATTACCCATTATGTTAAAATTGTCTCAGTAATATTTGTGAAAGCTTATTTTAAAATCAATTTGAATACCTAAATTATAGTCTAAAAAGGGTAGTCTCAAATATATAATGTTGTTACCTAAAACCTAAAAACTTTATTCTAAATAGATTTCGGTTTGTGTTTCTTTACTTGTTCCTTTAAATAACACTAACTAGAAATTATAAAGTAACATGGCATACTTCAATTAACTTTTTAAATTTATTTTTTGACAATTATCTAGAAGAACAAGACCCATTATACAGTCATGTGCTGCATAACAACATTTCAGTCAAGGAAAAACTGCATATACAATGGTGGTCCCATAAGACTATAATGGAACTGCCTATACAGGTGTATAATTTTTTATACTGTATTTTTAGTGTACTTTTTCTCTGCTTAAGTAAACAAATTCTTACCATTGTGTTAAAACTGCCTACAGTATTCAGTTCAGTAACATGCTGTACAGGCTTATAGCCTAGGAGCAACAGGCCATACCACCTAGGTTTGTGTAAGTACACTCTATGATGTTCGCACAATGACAAAATCACCTAACTACGAATTTCCCAGAAGGTATCTCATTTGACTGTATTATACATTAAGTAGAACATGTCTGCTTTAAAAACTGAGCATCTCAGCATTCATTTGACCCAAATTGTCTTCTGATTTTAAATTCTTTTTTTCTAGCATCTACATAAAAATGTATATTTGTTATAGAAGTAGTTTCTAAAAAGCAAGTGGATTTAATGTTTGCTTCTCAACTGTAAGCCAACATATGAAGACTTGCAAAGTCACATATTTTTCAAGTTTACATATACAACAAATATTCATGTAACAAGTAAAACATTTAATGAATCAGCATAATCCCAACACAATGTTTGCTACTGTATTTAAAAGTATTTATTTAAAATACGTCAACCTCCTTCCAAAAGACGGAAGACACATGAGCCCATTTCTTATATTATGAGGTATATGGTAACAACAAAAATCCTAAATGCAAAAGAACCATCAGTTGCCTAAATATAAAATTGACCTTTGGCAAAGATATGAGTGTTATACAGAGTAACACAGCCAATAAGGAAATACATTAGTTTACACCATTTCCCCTTATCACCGCCCTGTCCCGGTTCACTCTTCTCTTTAGAAGGGTGAGTTATAACCCTGTCCCAGATGACTCAGAATTTTAAACATGTGGCCTGCTGATTAACATTTGCTTTTCTCAAACCTCAGTACTACAGCTATACAAATTACACTTTTAAAATATTTGAAACAGATATTGAATTTATTGGTTGGCTATGAGTAGGAAAATACATCAGTAAAGAATGAGACCCTGTATATAAATATAATACTAGCTAGTTACAATTTGATCAAGAAGGTTCCACTGAAAGAACAGTAAAAGCCCTTGTTACCACCAGTCCATATTGTATATATTCGGTTTCCCATCACCCTTATCGAAGAGCCGCCTGGGCAAATGTGACATTCTTTGAGCTTAGTGCAGATAAATGTGCTGGGTTTTGTTACATGAATGGTAAACAAGAGTCAGTCCAGTGCATTACACAATATTAACATACTGTGAATAAAGACTAGATACTTTAGACACTATGTCAACTTATCAGATATCAAAATTTACATAACCAAAAAGAAGAGCAAAGTGAACATTTTAAAACACTGTATATGAGTGGGGGAGAAACACTTGCTAAAGTTGTTCTTTGAATTATCTGCAACATTTTATTGGATGTTCTGATTGTTTCATTAAAAGAACAAACTTCTGTAATTGTTTTACCTAGGTTGGCTTTTGTCCTTATATGACATGACTCCAAAATCTTAAAAGTCGCTATGGAAACTAATTCCGGAAGTTTAGTATTAAGTTTTAGTAATAAAAGTGGAACTCTGAAACTTAAATGTTATTACAGAAAACCTGAACCTTAGAAGAGCTTTGAAGTTTTAATTTCAACAATTAGAAGTGCATTCCATCCAATTTAATAATGTCCCTAGGTTTCAAAGGGCTAAACCCCAAATTTAAGTTTTCCTGGTTGTCACCAAATCAAACAAAAAACCCCAAACACATTTCTTGGAGATGTTCTTTGCCCATCTTCTAGGACTATAAAAGTTGCAATCTACAACTTTAGTGTAAATTATGCCATAAATTAATTTTGATGAACATTTAAATTCTCAAGGCATAAATAATTACCATCAATACAGTAAACTGTACTTTGAGACATTTGCAAAAAGGAATTGAGTGCCTTCAAATTTCCGATCTTTAAAACAGAAAACATGCCCCAAATTTTCTGTAAAATATTCCTAAGATGGATTTATCCAGCAAAAACACTGAAATTATATTATGGCAATACATTAAATATATTTGTTAAAGATTTTTGAAAAAAATCTACACTGTGAAAATACACTAGTTTTTATTATATTATAGGGAATGTGGATCACTGGAAATTATTCAGGACACAGAAAATATTTAAAACACAAAACCTTGCTTAACAAAAGTATCATAGTCTATTTTGGTATGACTATTTTCTATAGACCCCAAATATTTCTTTCTCTTTTGAAGGTTACAGTTGTAAATCTACACTCTTGGTTCAATTTATCACTATCCAAATAAGGTGGAGAAGCTGTTCAAACTGACCCACAGAATGCAGTATAACTGGAAGAGGCAAAAACAAGTATTTTCAAGACATAACAGGCCATTGTATCTTAATATGCTGCCCTAAAATTCAAATATATCATAGACAATAACAAATACAGATGAAAGCATTTTGTGTAAAGCTCAAACCTTTAGCATCTAACAAGTGCACTCTAGTTTCAGCATCTATGAAAAGATTACATCCTCCATTAACAAATACAAAACGAGTAAGTGCTCCATCCCTCCCTCTTCCATAAAGCTCTCTGGACTTGTGATTACATAATGAAGATCATAGGAAAAGTGGCTTCCTCAGTCTCAGTCCAACCAGTTCCCGCTCACCCTCACTGGAAATTGTCATGATGCACACTACCAACACAGTGTTTAGGAAAAATGAGTAAACACACCTTTTATTCACACTTCACCAAAAAAAAAACCATAAAAAGTTATGCACTGGTTCTACATCAACACTAGCTTTCCAATGTACTGATTATAAAACTGGATATGTCTGGTGTTAGCACAACTTAAACAAAAAGCAAAATATAAAAAAACATAACATCACAACAAAATCAAGAAAAGAAAAGAAAAGAAAAGAAAAGAAAAGAAAAGAAAAGAAAAGAAAAGAAAAGAAAAGAAAAGCTCAAAGGAAAAAACAGGTCCAAGACAAAGATTCAAGAATAAAAGCTTTTGGAGAATTTTCTGAACGAGAAGGGGGAAAAAAAGGAATCACTTATTTAAACAGTATGTAATTTTATTTTTTCTTAAAAACAGAATAAGCACATTTAAGTGCTGAACATTTTTTCATAAAATTTTAAGTCATTATCCAAAATGACTCATTCTCTGTATAAAAATTGCTAATAACAATTTTTTTCTTGATGCTCACATGGTGTCCTTTTGCTCCCCTGCCTGCAGTTGAAACAAAAGCAGTTAGACCAAGCTCCCTCTGAATTCATTTGATTTTCGAGAGAAGAATGAATGAATGAGAACAGAACATATACAAGTTAACTTTGCAAAGTCAAAGCTGGCTTTAATCTCTAATCTACTAATGGCACTATGGGCAAAATACAGGGTACAAAATAACTTTTATCTTGGTTGACAAACTAAAATGACTTAGTCACTTAAAAAATGATCTTAAGAATTGTCTTAGGGACCCGTTTGAAAATGCATCTAATTTATACTGCTTCATAAACGAAAATTACTTTTTCTTAAAAAAGGGAATGATTAAAAAAAAGAGAGACTAAGGAATACATGGATAACAAAAAGAATTCACATGATAGTAGTATTCTGGGTGACAAGCAGCACTGTGCAATGACACCAAGAAGTAGTGCTTGGGTCTGGTGAGCAAAGATCCAGGGACCCACCCTATGAACATGTTCCAAAATGGGATATTCAATGCTTCACAATGGGAAAAAGCCACAGCTCATACAAAAGCATTTTCATAAAATTCTCAAAAATGTTAAACAGGATTTTAAAAATATAAAAGAGGATGCACAGATTTTCTCTGCATGCACAGGCAGTGCTTGGTGAGAACAAATTTAGGCAGGCACAGTGGAGATAGGACAGGAAGTGTCTCAAAAAGGAGTTAAGAGGCTGTACCTAAGCAGCTGTAATTTTTTAACTTAAAAAAGTTAAAGATTTAAAAATATCAGAATGTACATATACCAACCATTACATTCAAGCCATAAATGCCTACAGATCATTCACTGTTCAACTTATCTGTCCTGGTAGATAGTTTTCATAAAAATTCAGAAATTCATGAATAAGTTGCCTCTGGTCCAAGAAAATGTTCTGAAGTTTAAGCAGATTTAGATTTAAAGGACAATGTTCTCAATTTAAAAATAAAGTAGTACAAAAGGGCCAACAAAACCCTAACAGTGCAAATCATGAGCAGAGAAAGTCTGTTGCAGCTTCTTTTATAAGCTGGCCTTTATAACACATGAAACAGGTAAAATAAAAATTAGCCTTAGTTTACAATACAATCATTTTCAAATCTGATTTTTTTTAGTACAAAATTTCATAAATCAGGTCTTCTGTGGATCATATACAATCATAAAGGCTAAATTCAAATTCTATATTTTACAAATAAGTCTGAAAAAGGAGAGAGTAAAGTATGGAAGAATGGTCTCTGGATGTTACTACTGGCCTCAAAAAAGTAGTGCTACAGATCTCTGTGCAAAGAGAATATGCTGTTCAAACATTTTCCTATTTCAAGGCATGAAAATATTATATTGAAGAAACAGGAAAATTTCTTGTAACAAATTAAAGATAGGTGCAAACACACCAATCCCTGTCTAACAGTATATAAAGCATATTGGGCTCAGAATTTGTCTGTTGCTAGCACCTGGCTTTCATACTGTATCCTTATCAAATAATCAGATTGAAAATTCAAATCATCATTAGGAAAAAAAAAATCCCTAGTGGCCATACCTCACTCCCCTATATTCAGATTTTCACGAGTTTACAAGTAAACTGAGGTTGTCCTCTGAAGGTACTTAACTACCTCCTGCCAGGAAGGTGAATGCCATTAACTTGGGGCAGGAAAGGCAGTAAGAGCTCCAGTTGTGCAAAAAGTGAGAAGTGGTCAGAGGGGATGAGTGGATGTGGGCAGCCGCTGATGTTATTCTCAACCAGCCAGTGGTGGTCCAGAGGTCCCAGGATGCCTAAGGTGTTCAGCTGAGGTTTGGAATAGAAGATGTAGTCAATAATACCCTGAAAAACAGGGGGGAAAAAGACAAAGCCCCACATAAGATAACACTAAAATACTGAGTGCTTTCAAGACATATATCCTTACAGTAATGTGAGGGTAAACAAAACAAATGAAATTTCCCAGCTTGTGGAAGAGGTCTGTACTAAATAAACCAAATGGTTCCCCAAATGTCAAATCTAGCAGAATAAAGCATTCTTCCTCCTATCTTTACCAAATCTTTAATGAGACCTAAAAGACCCTTTAGGACTTCAGTCCTCAACCCTTGGGCCAATGCACGGTACTGGTCAGTGGCCTATTAGGAAAACAGGGCCACGCACCACCGCCTGAGCTCTGCCTCCCGACTTCCCCCCAACCCCTTCCCCTTCAGTGGAATAACTGTCTTCTAAGAAACTGGTCCCTGGTGCCAAAAAAATTGGGACTGCTGCTTTAGGACAAAGCCTTTGTTTCTTTCCTAAACTAATTTGTGCCATTGTCCCTTGCTCTCTACCCTGCTGCCATTACTAGCCTTTGGCGGTGGAGGAGTTTATAGTACCAGATTCTGTTGTCCCTTCTGCCTGCAACACTCTCTTCTACTTGTCATCTGGTGAATTCCTTCCCAACCATTAAATGTCAAGTCCAACCACTTTCTACAGACCTTCCTGAATCCTGCTCCCACACACTTAATACCGTTTACCACCAATTCTCTTCTCTTGCTAATGCTCATCCCAATTACATACTCACTTGTATGGCCAAGACCTGTCTCTCCCACCAGACCATAGCTGCATGAGGGAAGGCTGTCTACACCTGCCCTGCATCTCCTCAGCAGCACCCAGCTGTGGGATCCAGTACATAGTGAAAGTGACATAGCCTCTAAATAATCACTGATATTAAATGATGAGATGGCTGGGCGCGGTGGCTCACGCCTATAATCCTAGCACTCTGGGAGGCCAAGGCAGGAGGACTGCTTGAGCTCAGGAGTTTGAGACTAGCCTGAGCAAGAGTAAGACTCCATTTCTACTAAATATAGAAAAATTAGCCGGGCGTGGTGGTGTGCGCTTGTAGTCCCAGATACTCGTGAAGCTGAGGCAGGACTGCTTGAGCCCAGGAGTTTGAGGTTGCTGTGAGCTACACTGACGCCACAACACTCTACTCAGGGAAACAGGGTGAGACACACACTCTCTCTCTGTCTCTCTCTCTAAGATAAAACAAAACACAACGATGAGAGTCACTAAGAAAAGCTCCATATTGTAAGCTGTTGACTGTGTAAGAAAGCACATAAAGACATATATCTTATGAGAAGCAAACTCTGGCCTTTTTCTTTTGCCCAAATTTCTTTCTAAGAGGCATAGTGAGTCATGCCTACAAACAATAAAATCTCACTAAACAGGTTTTGTTAACCTGATATAATGTGGTGTACTTCCCAACCTGATTCTGGTATAGCCACATGAAAGACGGAAAATCCCCTTAGTCTTAAGTCAAGCAGCTTAGCAGACCTCTATCTTAACTGAAGTATTCCTTTCCACTGACTCCAGGTCTTTAGACAAATCTTAACTCTCTCAGCCACCTATCAACTAAAGAATCCCTAAAACCCACCTATGACTTGTAAGCCCCCACTTTCGAGATGTCCCACCTTTTCTGGCCAAACCAATGTATGCCTTCCATGTACTGATTTATGACTTTATGTGTAATTCCTGCCTTCCTAAAATGTATAAAACCAAACTGTAGTTCAACCATGGCCAGACCACTTGCTCAAGGCTTCTTGGGCATGGCTCCAGGCCATGGTCACTCATATTCTGCTCAGAATAAACCTCTTTAAATTATTTCAGAATTTGGATTTTTCCATCCACACTTAGAAACATTTTAAAATGGCTAATGTAAACCACATTTTGGCACACAAAAGAGTACAGTTTCAGTTAAATTAAATATAAAAGTGAGACCCCCATCTCTACCAAAAATTAAAAAAAAAAAAAAATTTAGCCAGATATATATAGTAGCATGTGCCTGTAGTTCCCAGCTACTCAGGAGACTGAGGCAAGAAGATCGCTTGAGCCCAAAAGTCTAAGCCTGCAGTGAATTATGACTATGCCACTGCATTCCAGCCTGGGTGACAGAGTGAGACTCTCTCTCAGAAAAGATAAAAAAAGAAAAAAGAAACTGCTGTCAAAAATTTCATGATTACTTAATTCCAGTCTGAACAAATATCCACATTCCACATTTGAAAGACATACTGAAGTTATAAGACTTGCCAGTAAAATGAATTTTTTAAAAGCATATCAATAATCTCAAGACACACCTTGAAATCAAATGTGTAATTCGTGTAAGGCATCAGGCCACTATCATAGGCACTCTTTAACTTGAAAGCATGAGTGATCCTTCCATTGGTTGTTCCATTCTTCCCATTGTAGCTGAAATTTGTAAGACTTTCATTATATCTCAGTTCCTTAAAGTCTTTATGATTTGTTTCTACTCCACCAGTGCTCAAATATTCTACAACACCTATAATGAAGAGAAAGGTATTTTTTCATTGTCAAATATGAGATACACTGTACAAAAGGTAATTTTAAAAGGTCATGCAATAGTAAATAGTTTTAAACCACACATATTCCTACTTTCTTAAATGTTTCATTTTTGTACACTTGTCAGAACTTGTCCACATCTATTTTTACATGTAATCACTGTATACTGAATATTTTACACTTTGCTTTCTTAATTTAATACTATATCATGTGAACATACATGCCTTCCAAATTATCTTTCTTTAATGGCAGCATAATACAACTGGGCTGGTGTACAATATGTGCTGAACTACTTATTTTTAAAAATTCAGGTTGTTTCCACTTTTTAAAAAGAATTAAAGATAACACCATAATAAATATCTTAATCTGCAGGTTTCTGCTTATGCTAAATTATTTAGTTGGTATAAAATCCCAAGATTAGGATTGAATGTGCCATTTTAGAATACTGCCAACTATGGAAGAACATGCCACCAGTTAGTTCCAAAGCAACTTTACCATCCCTGGACACTGTTTTCCCAATTTCTTTTTTTTCTTTTGCCCCCTCCCGCCATGTTTTCTCAATTTCTTAAGCATAAGATGGGCTCTGCAAATATATTTTAACTTTCGTTTAATTAGTTAGCAAGGCTGGACATTTCCCCATGTGTTTGCTATTAAAATACTATATTTTTCAACTCTGAAATGGGTGTCAGACGTGTCTTATTTGACTAGATTCTCTCCTTGCCCCTCAGATGCTTTGTAGCTACACAGAGGGTAGAATGCATGCAGAGAATTTGCCAGAAAATAATCCTCAACTACTTCAGTTGCAGTAATCTCCAGACAGTTTGATAAAATGAACTGAAGAATTACAGTTCTTAGATATCTTTATTTTCCCTGAAAACAAATTTAACAGTTTCTTTGTTCTTAATGGATCTTATCAATTGTGATGGCAATAATGTGCTACCAAATTTACCTATTCCAAATGTGTGTTCATTCATGCAAGTCCAAGGAAAAGTATTCTTGTGTATGAGTATAAAAAAGAAGAAATATTTAGTTTGATAGTACAAAGGTTTATTATGTCACCTATCTGTGGAAAAGTATTCAGATCAAGCTTTTTGTATTCTACATTGTGATAAAAATCAGGATCTTTGCTCTTTGTTAAAATCACTTAACTGATTTGTGTTAAGGAGCTCAATTTCTACCTGGAGTTGTCTTTTCCTGATCGAGTCACACATACACAAAATTGAGATCCTATAATATATAGTTCAAATTTAAACTGTAATTATATTATCCTATGCTAGAATCCCAAAGCAGCTGTCTTAATAAACCTTTTCAGAGTCTGGATTATATATGACTTGGAGATAATAAAATACAATCACCTATGTGTTTACTGAAGATGATAATAATATCCTTCCTCCTTAGGGTTCCATAATACTATTTCATTTTCAAAACAGCTTCCCCCACCCCACACAAAAAAATTTTAAACCTGCTCATGGCTGCCACTACACACTGAATTTTCATTTTGACTAAACTTGGAATGATCAGACATAATACATTACAAAAAAGGTTTTAAGTCAAAAAGCATTCTATATAAATTAACGTTGTTTTCTTACCAGAGTCTGGCAAAGAATTAAGATCTGCACATAACACAAGTGGAATAGTTCCAAATTCTCCCAATACACTGGATTTGAGGTTTCGAGAGGCTTTATCAATAATGTTCTTCACTTCTGAGAGGAACATCATAGTTTGTACCAACTTCACATCAGAGTATTCAGGGTCCCAATGCATGTGAGCATTAGCCACAAGAATAAGTTGTTTTTCTGTTCCAAGATGTGGCTTTCCAGCTACATTAGATAAAAAGAAAACAAACAAACAGACAAAACCCACCCATCAGCCTGTATGTTTTTACAGAGTCTGAAAGCAAATAATATCTCAGAGTCTCAGAATAGGAAAGATACCTAAAATTCATCTGACAATTTCCCACCTGATGACTGAACATGCCCTACAACAAATCTAAAAAATGGACATCTGAACCTCTGGCTGACACTTTCAGCACAGGGCATTCAGTCCTGCCTGTTTGGGACAGCTTGATATTTAAAGTTGTCTACTTGAAACTTTTGGTCTTAGTTTGGATGTCCTAAATCGAGCTTCACAAAATTAAATCTAAACCCTCTTTCTCAGATGTATTTAAGACAAGTCATTAAGTTCTCTTTCATCTTTTCTATCCACATTAAATATTCCCAGTTCCAACTGTTCAAGTGAAAGAAGTTTCAGTTCTCAGCATAATGGTCACTTCTAAATATACTTTCAATTTTAAATAAGTTGTCCATTTATCCAAAACTAAAGAACTTTAAAATAACTATTTTAAATAGATCAGGAAGAGAAGTTAGCTTACATAATAACCTTGGTGCTGAGAAATTATGGGAGTATATGGAGTTCTTACCCTTGAGCAGTTATTTTAATGATTATTTATTTCAAAATTTCTTTTACATGAAAATTCTTAAGAGTAAAAAAAAATTTTTTTTTGCTTTATGCCTTTCAAGGTTTTTAATACATTTCTGGGCAATGCTTTCTCATCTTAAGCTTTGTGGTAGGGAAAAAAGACATGATATTTTATAAAAGACAAATTCTCACTGAGTTTCTTCAGGTGTTAGACAAGACCATTAATACACAGTGAAATTTCTGCTTTCTATTCTTTTTGAAGATATCTAGTAGGAACTATTAAATTTTGGAGGTCAATTTTACAGAAAGTGAAAAGGGTCACTCACATGACATTTCAATCAATTCCTTTCGAAGTTCTAGTAGTACTGCAACTCCAATGTTATCTTTTGTCATGACTCTGTTCAGCATAGCTTCAGACCCTTCTGAATTTGCCATTGCTAGCTGATTAAATTCAACAGTGTGTTTCTGAACCAAAGTAAATCTAAAACAAAAACGAAAACACACACACAAACATAGAATTGGGAATACCAACATGTTAGCTGTGTGGGAAATGTAGTTTTCTGAAACTTCCTTAACAGATACGATGGCACTTAAATCACATTATGGAAAATCCTCCACATTTAGCACCAAGCTTCCCACATCCATATAAAGTTGTTCTCAGTTTGTTACTGACACAAATAACAACTCAAAATACATTTGTGACTTAGGAAAATGCAGTCATCTTCTGTTTAGGTTTCATGTTGGAATATTCCATCTTGTAATTTTTAAACAATTCTTTGGTTCCCAAGTATGACTTTAAAGAATCCCTCTACCATCTTAGAGGGAATGTTAACTACTACAAGGTGTTTCAATTAACAATTGGATTTAATCCCTAGTAAACACCTGAAGAAACAGCAGCACTTTCAGTATGTCTCCCAAACAAGGTTATTTCTGATGATTAAAAGCAAACAGAAAAATCCCCAAGTCTACAGCACTGTTTTCTTGGAAAACATATAGTGCCTCATTCTCTTATTTACCAATTAATTTCCACATCCTCGGCCCCCACCCTGCAAATTCTGAGAAAATTTTCTTTGTTAAAAATAAGATGATGCCTCAGAAGAAGGCAAATAAAACAAGATAAAGAAAAAATAGGAAATTATTAAATTTTAATAAAGGAAAAAGAAAATTTAAAAAATGACTTACTTTTCTGTCTTGAAGAATATTGCACAGCCATCAACATGTTTTCTTTCTTGTTCTGACATTGTCCTAGCTCTAGACTTAGGACTAAAGAATCCATTATAGCCACGTTCTTTCAGTTCTACCAGAAAAAAACTGTAATACTGTTCCGTTTCAACCTCCTGAAAAATTATAAATGGCAAAGTTATTTCATAACACAAAAATCAGTCCTATGTATTAACTCTGTATATACAGTTTGAGAGCTTAAAATAATTTCCAAGAACTGATCTGCAGACTGAAGAATGTAACATCTTTTCAATGTTACCCATCTGAAACCAATCATCATAACACCTACTTGTCATTTTACAGGTACTAGCTGCCAAGGTCAATTCTTTGTTGTCTAGGAATAATGAATGGAAAGACACATACCCCTATGCTTGTACATTGCCTTATGTCTTAGAATTCACGTAGAACAAGAATCACAGAGGTAGAAAGAACTTCACAATCATAATTTGAGACCCACAGGGAGAAAGTGACTTGACCAAGATCATTTACATTATTATGAGAGTAAGACTGACAACCCAAAGTTACAGTGCACCAGGTCCAGCCTGTTTTCCACTATGTCCTAATTATTCTAGTAGCCCTGGTGGTAAAGCAAATTATACCTGACAATGCCAGAATTTCAGTAACTTTACCACCCAATTAAAAAACAGTGTGCAGGGACACTGAAGGGGGAAGAAGATGAATATTTAACTGTCACAGCAAATGGTCAAAACCTAGCCTGCTCCATTTGCTTATTTGGCAGCACAGTGCTGCAAAGCAGGTAGTGCTCCAAAGATTCACTAAAAACAGAAAAAGCCAGTATTTTAAGAAGTACAAAAGCTGAAACTTCAAATGTGTCAGTGTAATGTATTCCTAGTTTGCTCCTTGTTTTATCAGTGCTAGGGAATTTATGCAATCTAAATACTCTTCTGTATGACTTACCTGAAGACTTATGATATCAGCATTGCAGCTCAAGATTTCTTGAATAATGGCCTTTTTCCTGTAGTCCCAATTTAGTGCCCATGATGGACAGTAGCCATATAACTGCCGGGTCGCATATTTATCACAAAGAACATTATAGCACATGACAGAAAACAAGGCTGTAGGAAAAATAACTTTACTTATTCACACACGTGGCAGGAAAAAACTATAATTAATTTGAGTAATAATTTTCACTTAAATGTTAAGTTTGACTTTATTCATTCAATCTATATTCACTGAAAAGCTACTATATTCCAGATGGGAGATAGAAAACATGGATAATGAAAGGAAGACAGATATGTGAACAAGTTAGAACACAGTGTATTACCATGTTTTCCCGAAAATAAGACCTACCCATAAAATAAGCCCTAGCAGGATTTCTAAGCATTTGTGCAATATAAGCCCTACCCCGAAAATAAGACCTAGTGATGGCCGTGGCTACACAGCGTATCTGCACAACCCATGCATTTCCTCGCAGAGTGGTAAAGAAGACGAGTAGCCCTTCTCATCTGCCCCATCGTGACAGCTAGTATCCCAGAGGTGACAGGAAAGGTGTAGGCAGCCCCACCAACAAGATCAGCTTCCCCTGTCAGGTCCCGGCCATCCTGTTCATGCTGCAAGCTGAGGCTTTGAGGGGAAAGTCTCCTCAGTGAAGAATTCATGGGATAAAATCACTGACAGTGTTGTTACCAATGCACTCCGAGCAGGATACATGGATAAGAGCTCATTTAATGAGACCTCTATTGCTCGACATGAGAGATAGGGGCCAATGGTTCTAAAGGAAATAGAGTCGCAAGAAATTCAGGATGGAACTCGAGGTTTGGAGAGTTATGATGATGTTCCAGAAGACGAGGACTTAACTATATTTGAATAAATGTAGATTGTTGTACCGTACTTAAAAAAAATAACACATCCCCTGAAAGTAAGCTCTAGGGTGTCTTGAGGAAAAATAATTATAAGACCCTGTCTTATTTTCGGGGAAACACGGTACCTCCTGCAGAGGGACGTATGGAAGGTTTGGAAGCTAAAAGACTAATGAGCCCTTCAGCCTCGAAGACCAAAGTTCCTCATTTTTATACTCCCCTTCCATACCATCAATCGTTAACGTAGGATGTGAAAACTTGACAGGAAGTTTCCTTAACAGGCATGTCTAGTTTTCTTCTATAGAGCAACTGTTAATAATTCATGTAAAGGGTTTCACAGACTAAATTCTGATACACATGCCATGGAAGCTCCCTAACTATTTTCATAGAATTTAGGTTAAAAAGTGATTAGAGGCCATTAGTTCAATTTTTCTCTCAAGTTAGAGTTTTAGCTCTCTTACAACTTTATAATGTCAAATCCATTTGAAATATGCTAGGATTTGTAAACTTCCACTTTGATGTATTTATTATAAATGAATCTGATCAATACTCTATAGCAGGCTTTCTCAATAGTGGCACTATCAACATTTTGGGTGAGGAAAGTCTTTGCTGTCAGGGACTGTGCTGTGCACTACAGGATGTTCAACAGCATCCCTGGCCTCTACCCACTACATGCCAGCAGCACCTTCCCCAGTTTTGGCCATCAAAATTGTCTCCAGACATTGCCAAATGTCCTCTGAGGGATAAAATTAACCCATTTGAGAAGCACTGCTTTATATTTATAGCATGCTTCCTATAGCATAATATGCATCAAGGTAATTATGTCTTTATTACCTCCCAAAGCATATCAACTTTAAACATTCTATCTTAATGTTGCCCATAATCTAAAGCATGCCAACAATACTATTAGGCTTACATAGACCAAGTGAAAATAAGAGTGAAAAAAACAAGTCTACCAACCAGTTGGCCTTGTTCTGTCTGGTTCTTGTAACATAATCCAAGATCTTGGAGGTGGTTGTTCTGTTGAAACTAGGTGAACAGAAAACACAGAATTAAATAATACTCTTACATATATTCCTAATAAAAAGGTTTAAGCAAATGACCACTTACTTCTTTTTGCAGTACCTGACAAATTATCAAGCAAATAGTTCAGTAGCCTTCTTGTTCCATCTGGTTCCTGATAGAGGTTCAATATATCCTGGGTAAGTGGATTTCCTGGAAATATTTTTTAAATAGGTAAAATGAAACCAAGACAAAGAATAAATATTTCAAAATTTAAAAATGTACTAAAATTATCAGATCATGTTATACAACAATAGTTACTAGTAAAATATCAAACTATACAGAATACTGGTTTTTTTTTAAGTTTTTGAAGAGTAAAACTCAAAAAATACACCAAAATCTTTCTATATGGGAAGTTTGAGGTACTCAAAAATGATTATTAATGGAATGATGTCAACTTAGAAATACTCTAGTAGTGCTCTGTATGTGACCTTGCCTCACCAAAACTTTTGATATAATGATCAAAAGTGAGCAAAACTGGGATTGCAGTGGTGGGAAGAGGAATTAGAGAAGGGAAAGACGAAAGCCAGTATTAATGAATCAGAGAATCAAAGGTCTAGAATGCCACAAAGCTAACAAGAAAATATCCTAATGGCAAATGTAGTCTTGTACTTTAGATTTTTAAAAATTATACTAAATAAAGTAACAAGATGGGGTAGACTTAGTTTAAGAATTAACTCACTTCCTTAGTGAGTTAAGGAAAATCCAGGAGCCATGACCCATTTGTAAATTCGATAACTTTTTTATGCCAAAAACGAAAGCAAAGAGTTACATTATCTATAAAAGAAAGCCTCAAATCCTCTCAGGATTTCTTATGTACATATGAGAAATAACAGTACAGTGCAGTGTGCTTCAAAGAGCAAAGTTTCTACACAAGTGGTGTGTATTATTCTGGATGCCACAGTTTCACTTTAACAAAGACTACTAGATAAATTCTACATATTGAAGGCAGATAAAATGGTGAAAGATCTTAAGCATACCAAATGAAGAACATGAAAGGATATGGTTTATAAGAATGATTACAACCTAAAGAAAAAAGTGTTTTTACCCCTATTCTTTCATGAAGAGTAGGCTCAGAGACAGAATGAGGACCAAGGGATAAAATCTAACAGGAAAAGCCAACTCAGAGAAGAGGCTGGCGAATAGCAAAACTATTTAAGGTGAAATGTCCTGTGCTACGAGGTAGTGGAGTATCCTTCAAATAAGTTGGGTTACATGCATGGGAAAAACAGTGAGGTACGTTTACCTTTAAGATCTCTTTCAGCCGGGCGTGGTGGCTCACGCCTGTAATCCTAGCACTCTGGGAGGCCGAGGCGGGCGGATCGCTCAAGGTCAGGAGTTCAAAACCAGCCTGATCAAGAGTGAGACCCCGTCTCTACTAAAAATAGAAAGAAATTAATTGGCCAAGTAAAAATATATAGAAAAAATTAGCCGGGCATGGTGGCGCATGTCTGTAGTCCCAGCTACTCGGGAAGCTGAGGCAAAAGGATTGCTTGAGCCCAGGAGTTTGAGGTTGCTGTGAGCTAGGCTGACGCCACGGCACTCACTCTAGCCTGGGCAACAGAGTGAGACTCTGTCTCAAAAAAAAAAAAAAAAAAAAAAAAAAAAAGATCTCTTTCAGTTTTAAGATTCTAGGATTCCAAGAATTATAAAAGTAAAAATGTGCTGCTCTAAGTGCAAAGTATTTCTTGTAGGAAGATAAGTTACAATGGCATCATTCCCTCACATGTGTACAGTTCTTTACAGCTACCACAGGCTTTTCAAATTTTCATTTAGTCAAAATTCTACGACATATGCACAGTCATAACCTGAAAGTTATCAGGACCCTTTGGTTAAGCATATCTTGAGAAAATGAAGCCAACCAAAAACTTCTCAACACCAGACAAGCAGCTATTCTAACCAGACCTACACTGATGCTGCCTTTTTGTCACTTTCCAGTGCAAGAGATATTTAGAGGTGACTGTTGAGTACTTGTAACTATATGATCCTCCCTTTTAAGATCTTTCTTATTAAACTAAAATCCCCAAAGACATTTATGGCTTTCTAATAAATGCATCTGAAGCCCAATGGTGTATTCCACGTCTGCTTGCTTTTGGAAATTCCTTTAAATTTAAAATTAATCTGCTCTTCCCTACCTAGAAAAAGAAAATATTACACATAGGGTAAAGTTAACAACAACAAAATTCTGGAATTAAAACATGGCACTGAGTCCTCAGAAGTAAGGAACAAAAGTAAATGAGAGAAGTTGTTTCAGGGCAGATGGAATAAACATATTTTTCTCTATTCCTCCCACTAAGTACAACTAAAATTCCTGTACATTATGTGTAAAGCAAACATAAGAATCTGAAAGAAGAGAGAAGGCAGAATGGCTAGAGAATTCAGAACCTGATGAGTTTCCTGAGTTTACTTCTTGCCTCATTTATGCCAGGCATGGAGCTAAAATCAGCAACACAAAAACACCAATTGGTGCAGACCAAAAAACACCCAACAAAAGCCAAAGGATCAGGAAAGGGCTGCCTAAAAAGATAAAAGCTCTAGATAAGAACCACTCTACTCAAGCTAATTAAACACCAAAGAAAAAAATGTGGCCTATCTCTATCCATGACAGCAAAGACCAAGTGGGGAGTCTAGACTTCCACCCTCATAAGAAAGCTAGAAGGTGCTCCAGTGCCCCTAATGGGGCAGTATCAGAGCCAACTTCAATCCCCTCCAGGTAACAATAGGCTCCTCCTCCTCAGTGAGTACTGAGGCTTCCCTTCACCTCCACTGCTGTCAGAGATGGCCAAATAGTCAAGACTTTCACATCACCCGGGTAATGAGGCCACATCAATGCAGTGTCTGTGGAGACCATGTGGGGAGCCAAAGTTGCCACCCCTGCCCAGCAGTACTGACAGGTGTCAACAGAGGCTAAGTGGAACCTGAACTTCTACCTCCGCTGGAAGTAAGGAGACAGTGCCCCTGTTCCTCTTGCCAGAGCAGTGTTAGAGAAAGCCAGCTAAAATAAAGTTTAAATAAAATATAGTCTCATAACATAAAATGAGTAAGTCCAGTTTCAAGTGAAAAACGCTCATCACACCAAGAACCAGGAAGATTTCAAATGCAAAGAGATGAACAACAGATTCTAATACTCAGATGACAGAAACATTAGAATTAGATAACCAAGATAAAGCAGTCATGATAAAAATGCTTCAGTGAGAAATTACAAACATGCTTGAAATAAATGAAAAAACAGGAAGACTCAGCAAAGAAAAACAAAGCTCTGGCAAATAAACAAAATACATAAAAACCAAATGGAAATATCAAAACCAAAAAATAAAAAGCTCAGTAGATGGGCTCAACAGCAGAGTAGAGAGAGAAAGGAATCAGTGAACTAGAAGACCCCATCTGAAAGACCGAGGAAAACAGACCCTTTCCCCAAAAAATGAACAGAGCCTCCAGGACTGGTGGGATTATAACAAAAGATTTAATGTTTATGTCATCAGGGGCTTGGAAGCAAAGGAGAAAGAAGACAGTACTGAAAAAAAATTCAAAAAATAAATAAGTAACCACTGAAAACTCTCAAAACTTGGCAAGAAATATAAACCTACAGATTCAAGACACTGAGTGAACTCCCAAACAGGAAAAAACCAAAGGAGCCCACAGCAAGTAAGACATATCATAATTAAACTTCTGAAAACAAAAAGACAAAGAAACAAATCTTAAAAGCAGCTAGAGAAAAATGATAGCTTATCTGTAGGGGAAAAAAAATATTTGAATCATAGCTGATTTCTCATCACAAACCATAGAGGCCAAATGGAAGTGACACTATTTTTCAAGTGCTGAAAGAAAAACCTGTCAAACCCAGAATCCTATATTCAGTGAAAATATCCTTCAGGAATGAAGGAGAAATAAAGACATTTTCAGATGAGGAAAAACTAAGAGAAATCTGCTGTCAGTAGACCTGTCCTAAGGAAACCAATAAAAGAAGTTCTCTAAATAGAAAGGAAATGATAAAAGAACGAACCTTGGAACATTAGAAAAGAAGAAAAAAAGATGGTAAACAAAAAATATGGGTAAATATGTGCTTTCCTTCTCTTACACTTTCTTTTTTTTTGAAAAATGGCAGGGGCTAGAGTGCTGTGGCATCAGCCTAGCTCACAGCAACCTCAAACTCCTGGGCACAGGTGATCCTCCTGCCTCAGCCTCCCCAGTAGCTGGGACTATAGGCATGCGCCACCATGCCTGGCTAATTTTTCTTTTCTTCTATTTTTAGTTGTCCAGCTAATTTCTTTCTATTTTTAGTAGAGACGAAGTCTCAGTCTTGCTGAGGCTAGTCTCGAACTCCTGAGCCCAAGCGATCCTCCCAGTATGCTAGGATTACAGGCGCTTTGTAAGCCACCACGCCTGGCCTCCTTCTGTCACACCTTCTAAATCATGTTTGGCAGTTAAAAAGATTATGTAACACTGATGTGATTCTAAATGTATGCAGAGGAAGTGTTTTAAACAATTACATTATAAATGGGGGCAAATAAAAGGATGTAAATAAAGAGAGTTAATGTTTCTGTATTTCACTTGAATTGATAAAATAACACCACTAGACTGTGATTAAGTTACACATACACAATGTATTACCTGGAGCAACCAACTAAGAATCTATGCAGATATACTCAAAATACCACAGATAATCAAAACAAATATTGAAAAAAATGCTTAGGAAGGCAGGAAAAAAAACCAGAATAACAGAAAATGGGATGAACAAATAGAACACAAAAGTAAAATGCCAGACTTATGCCTTAACTTATCAATAACTACCTTAAACATAAATGGTCTAAATATAGCAAATTAAAAGACAGATTGGCAGAGTAGATTAAAAACCATGACCCAACTATATGCTGTCCATAGAAACTCACTTCAAATATAACAACACAGGCAGGAAAGGAATGGAAATACATCTGTATCACATATAATTTGAACAAAGGTAAGCAGTTGTGGCTATATTTAATATAAAATAAAGAGGACTTCAGAGGAAATAAAATTGTCAGAGACAGAGAGTGATATTATGTAATCAGAAAGTGTCAATCCCCCAAGACACTGCAATTTTAAATGTGTTTCCAAGCAACAGAACTGCCAAATATTTTAAGCAAAAACTGATAGAACTGAAAGGAAAATACAAAGAGCTACAATTATAGTTGGAGACTTTAACATCCCTTTCTTAACTATTGATAAAACTTGATAAAAACCTCAACACTATCAATCTAATAGACATTAGCTTAATATATAGGATCTAATAGACATTCATAGAACATCTTGCCCAGTAACAAAATACATATTCTTTTCCAGTGCTCAAGGAACATATACCAGGATAGGCTAAATCCTAGGCCATAAAACAAACTTGAACAAATTTAAAAGAATTAAAATCATATAGAATGTATACTCTGACCACAATGAAATCATATTACAAATCACAGACTGAGCCAGGTGTGGTGGTGCATGCCTGTAATCCCTGTAATTCAGGAGGCTGGGGCGGGAAGATGGCTGGAGTCCTAGGAATTTGAAGACAGCCTGGGCAACATAGTGAGAACCCATCTCTTAAAAACAAAACAACAACAACAAAAAACATAACTGAAAGACAATAGGAGAATCTCCAAGCACTGGAAAATTCTAAATTATCCACAGGTCAAAGTCCCGAGGGAAATTTTTAAATGTACTGAGCAAGTGAAAATGAAAATATAACCATTTCAAAATTTGTGGCTGGGCATAACTAAAGCAGGGCCAAGAGATACATCAGAAAAGAAGAAAAGTCTCAATTCAATAATCTAACCACCACCTCAAGTCTCTAGATAAAAAGAACAAAATAAACCCAAAAGCAAGAAGGAAGGAAATACCAAAGAGCAGAAATTCATGAAATTAAAAACTGAAAAATATAAGAAATATTTTAAAAAGCTGTTTCTTTGAAAATATCAATAAAACTGACACACTTGTAAGCAAAACTGACAAAGAGAAAAGACAAAAATTACCAATATCAGTAATGAAACAAGGTATCACTATAGACCATGAAGACAGCAAAAGAATAAGGGAACATCATAAACAACCATATATATGTGTGTGTGTATACACATATACATATATATTACATATATATGGACTACTTCCTCAAAAAAACACAACTGTCACGACTAACTCAATATGAGAAATAGATAATTTGAATAGTCCTACAGCTATTAAGAAAATGAATTTGTAATTTTAAAATGACCAAAAAAGAAATCTCCAGGCCCAAATGTTTTCAACTGGAAAATTCTAGCAAACACTTAAAGAAAAATTAACATAAATTCTACAGAATTTCTTCCAGAAGACGGAAGGGAATACCTTCAAATTCATTACATGAAACTGATACTAGCTACCAAAAACAGAGCATAAATATAAAACAAACAAACCAAAACTATAGACAAACAATCCTCATGCATACAGAGACAAAAATTCTTAAGATGACATGATTTTCTATGTAGAAAAGCCCAAGATATCTACAAAAAACCAAAAACCTTCTAGAACTCCTGGAAGCGAGTTCAACTAAATGGCAGGATATAAGATAAACATTAAAAAATCCATTGTACAGTCATGTATATATAATGCTTTGGTCAACAATGGACCATGTCCCATAAGACTATAATATTGTATTTTACTGCACCATTCTATGTTTAGATACACACATACTTATGGCTGCCTACAGTATTCAGTATAGTAATATGCTATACAGGTTTGCAGCCTAGGAGCAATAGGCTATCCTATATAGCCTAGATGTGTAATAGGCTATACCATCTAGGTTTGTGAAAGTATGCTCTATGATGCTTGCACAATGATGAAATCATCTCATGATGCATTTTTCAGAACTATCCCTGTGGTTAAGCAACAGATGACTACTTCTGTATACTTGGAATAACATCCATGGACAGCAAATTTTACAATACAGTAACATTTACAATCACTTAAAACAAAAACAAAAAGACTTAGGTATAAACCTAACAAAACAAGTACAGGCCTTATATGCCTAAAACTACAGAACACTGATGAAAAAAGTGAATGAGGACCTAAACAAAAACATATAGCATGTTTGTAGATTGAGTGACTCAACACAATAAAGATGTCAATTCTCTGATACACAGGTTTAATATAAGTCCAATCATACTCCCAGCAATATTTTTTTGCAACAATAGACAAGATTAAAGTATATAAAGAAAGGCAAAGAAACCAGAAGAGCTAAAACAATTTTGAAAAAGACGACTAAAGTTGAGGAATCAGTCTACCCTATTAAGACGTACAGAGCTACTTACAGAGCTACAATTAACTGTGTGGTTGTTGGAAGGATAGACACATAGATCAATGGAACAGAACAGAGAATCCAGAAATAGATCCACACAGATATGTCTAACTGATTTTTGACAAAGGTGCAAAAACAATTCAATGGAGGTAAGACAGTCTATCCAAAAACTGTGGAGCCATTGGAACATCCATAGCAAAAATAAATAAATAACGCTTAAACTAATCCTCACATATTTTAACTCAGTTTTAAATCAAAGTGGACCACAGACTTAAATGGAAAACATAAAACTTTTAGAACAAAACATAGGAGAAAGTTGTTGGGATTTAGAGCTATTAAAGAGTTCTCAGATTCAGCAGGATCCATAAAAGGAAAAACTGATGAATGGACTCCGTTGAAATTTAAAACTTTTACTATGCAAAAGTCCCTGTTAAAAGGATGAAAAGACAGGTTACATACTAGGAGAAAATATGTGCCAAACCACATATCCAACAAAGGATGAGTATCCAGAATACGTAAAGGACTCCAATAAACAAGCAAACAATCCAATTAGAACATAGACAAAGACATGAAGAGATATTTAACAAAAGAGAAAAAATACAGATAACAAATAGCACACGCAAAGATGTTCAATATTGTCAGCCATCAGAGAAATATAAATCAAAACCATGAGATATGACCACACATCTATCAGAATGGCTAAAATAAAGATAGTGACAATAGCAAATGCTGGTGAGGATGCAGAGAAATGGATCACCCACACACTGCTGGTAGGAATGTAAAACAGTACAGTCACTATGGAAAACAGTTTTGCAATTTCTTAAAAAATTAAACATGCAACCCCCAAATGACCCAGCAATTGCACTCCTGGGCATTTATCCTAAAGAAATGAGGACTTACAGTAATCTGCACATGGAATGCTCATAGCAACTTTACTCACAACAGCCCCAAATTGGAAGCAACCCAGATATCCTTCAGCAGAGAATGGTCAAACAAATCATGACACATTCATACTACAGAATACTACTCATCAATATAAAGGAACAAACTATCAATACATGCAACAACCTGGATGAATATGCAAAGAATTAACCTGAGTGGAAAAAACCAATCTCAAAAAGGTTACATACGGTATGATTCCATTTAATAATATTCCTGAAACAGTGAAGTTATAGAAGTAGAGAACGAATCAGTGGTTGTCAGAAGAGAGCTGGGGCAGGAATAAAGTAGGTGTGGCTATAAAAGAGAAACAAGGGGATCCTTTGGTGATGGAAATGTCCTGTATCTTTGTAAAAGTGGCCAATAATTGTATGTATTTATGAGGTATGATGCAGTGTTACGATACATGTATATACTGTGGAATGATCACATCAGGCTAATTAACATATCCATCACCTCAAATACTTATTTGTGGTGAGAACATTTAAATCCATTCTTTTAGCCATGTCAAAATACACTTCATTATTATCTAACTAAAACTTTGTTCCCTTTGACCAAAATCTCTTCTTTACATCCCACCCACAATCCCTAGCCTTCAGTAACAACCATTTCTGCTCTCTACTTTCATGAGTTTGACATTTTAAGATTCCACATGAAAATGAGATCATGCAGTATGTGTCTCTCTGTGCCTAGCTTACTTCACAAAATGTTCTGTATCTTGATTGTTCTGCTTATGCTACTGTGAAACTACATTTTTGAAAGATAGTATCATTGAGGGAAAATGGGTATAGGGTACAAGGACTATTCTGCATTATTTCTCACAAATGCATGTGAATCTACAAGCAACTCAAAATAAAAAGTTTAAGTAAAACTTAAAGTGAGCATCTAAAGTCACAGTCCTGTCTTTTACTGTAGCACAATTTTGAAGAATGTGAAAAAATGTGTGTGGGGGGGAGCAAAGCATGCAAGCCTTATACAATCAACTTTAAAGAAAATTGTCTGAACTGATTCATGAGGCAGAAAAACTGGCTCTGTATGAATGTATTTTGTAGCAAATAGACATGACTATGAAGTGATACATTTTTCTCTCTTCCAAATAAGTTTTCAGAGAGAGCAAAGATGATATAATCACTTTAAGAAGTAGCTGGCACAACATCAGAATTAAAGTATAAGCTGCAAAAGCTCAGAAAAACAATAGAATTTATCCAAAAAAGGTCAAATCAGTGAAAAGAAGACTGCTATTACAGACAGATGTGTAATACTGTCCAACAGGATATCTGAGATAAACAAATGTCTCTTTGAAACTATACTTCCAAGGAAGAAACATAAAAGTCTAGGTGTAAAAGAATAAAGGATCTTTTTGAAATGGAAGAGCAAGAGATCACCAAAAATGAAGGTGCCATAAAGACTGCCCTACCCCTGCAAATGTTTACATTTTAGAGGCTTTTATGCACATTAAATCAGTATGAAAATTTGTGACTAATGACCCTATCTTCAAATAAAGTTAGTGAAAATTCCTAGTGAATACAAATTATGGTTTGTAAAATATATTCTATAAAATTATAAAACTCTGAACTGGAAGAACATACAATAGTAGCTGCCTCTGCCATGAGAAGGACTGAAAGAGGAATAAAAAAGCCTGAACATTTTGTAATGTTTTATTTACTTTACATTTAAAAATTAACAGAAAAGTGACAAAATATTCATTGTTAATTCTGGTGGTCAAGCATATGGACACACTTTTGCTATACAGTACTTTTCTGTTCTTCAAATTTAAAAACAGAATACAAAGAAAAAGGACTAGGCTGTGAGATACAACAGAAAAAAAAAATCTTCATTTTACATTTCACTGGCCTTTATTTTAATAAGCATCAGTCAGTCCAGCCCACATATAAAAAGACTTTCCAAAAAGAACCATTTATACAGCTGATGTTTGTTGAATATGATTTTACATTTGTAAACATATATTTGTATTTTTATTCTTTAAATATTGTTTTTTTGATAAATGAAATGGATTTATAAGAATAAAACATAATTTTATAACTGTATTTTTAAGAAATAAGAGTGCAATTCTTGATTTCTTCATCCAGTAAGCTTTTGTGAAGTAGGCAACTGTAAAGTAGGCAGGACACACCTGCCCAAGACGGGTGAAGGATCACTTAGTGTGATAAAAAATTTATAGGCATTAACATATTGTTAAAATGTGACTTTTAATCTTGCTGGCTTAAATAATATATATTTCCAATAGTTCTTGCTGGATCAATTATGCCCCCAATTGCTAACATATTAACCAAGTCCTCATAAATTAAACTTGAAAAAATATGCTTAAATCCTGATCATTATTAATTAGCAGGCTCAAATGGATTTCTGTACTTTATGAAGAATCTCCATTTTTTTAGATTTGAACATAAGGAAAAAAACCTGCTTATAACATAATGAAATAAAGAAAGTATATCCTCAGGAATGTATCATCAGAACATAGGGTTGATTAAAACAGAGGCCAGAAAAACAAGGCTGGGCCAGGGACAAAACATAATTCAAAAACTAGTAGACAGTCTACACAGGAACAAATGAGAGAAAACTGTTGGAATGCATCTAAGAAACTGATAAAGTCTAAGGAAAAGTGAGCCTGCAAAAAAAAAAAAAAATCCCCTGGCAAAAGGATCCTTACAGCTTCTTTAGATCCAAAGACATACATACAAACCATAAGCAGCACAAATATGGAAGCCATACCTTTCAGGCCTAAAGTCTGCAACTGAAACAGTTTTCCCAGTTCAAAAGGTAGAACTCGTAACAGGTTGTTATTTAAATGGAGCTCCCTGTTGATGTAAAAATTCCAGGAATTCAGAAAACATACTAACCTTTAACTATTAAAGTCAACAATGTAATTTCTAGGAATACAAGCAACTAAGAATGACAAAATTTCATATTATATTCCAATGTCTAGTACAATGCTTCATGAACTCTACATGGTTAAAATAAAACCAACTGCTATATGGTGGGAGGTGGGGGAAAAAAATCAACTGCTACAGAGCAATACTTTTGTAAAATACAGGAAAAAACGAATTACTAGAAAAATGAAACAAGGGGATGCAAGGCTAAATATAAGCCTCTATTTAAAAAGCATTAGATTCAACAGATAAAACAGCCTAACATGTAAACTGTTTAAAGAGAGGCTGGGCCTGGTGGCTCATGCCTGTAATCCTAGCACTTCATAGGAGGCTGAGGTGGGAGGATCGCTTGAGGCCAGGAGTGTGAGGTTGCAGCGAGCTCTGATGATGCCACTGCAATCTAGCCTGGGTGACAGAGTGAGACTCTATCTCAAAAAAAAAAAAAAAAAAAAAAAAAAAAAAAAGGAACTAAAATGATAAAATGATCATGCAGTAACAACTCAAAAGAGCTTATGACAGCTGCACAATTAACTTTATAATTAGTATTTACTAAAGTTTCACTTTAGAAAAAACAGCAGCTGTATTAACTACTCATGATAATTTTAGCAATTTGTTTTATATAGATAACCATAATATAAATGTCAAAGAAATCTTCAATGGGGCAGGGGGACCCAGAGATCCAACAATGAGATACTGGCAATTTCCTAAATTAAGTTTTATTTATCAATTTTTAAGTACAAAGGAAAATTATTTCTGTAATCTTTGGTTCTTGAAATTTAAGTCAATCTTGGTCACTACTGAGAAAACCAAAAGTCTGTGAGGCCATAAAATGAACAAGAAAAACTAGTTCTGAATAACTGGGGTTCCTGTTTAATCTACAAATATATACATGGAAAAGAAAGGTCTTCAAGTAAATTTGTTTCAAAGGACTAAAAGTGATTATATTATATACTCAATAATTAATCCTAGAAAAATGTCAAAAGGCTTGACTGGGAGCAATAAAGTCTAAGGAACTTTCACAAAGTCCTTATTCATTTTTACTACATAGCTAATGGCAGAACGCAGGAGAAAACCCAGAGGAACCACGGAGAAAAGGCAGATACTATGAAATGGGTAAGACATTCCATCGGGATTAACATAAGAGCTGGAATTTGGATTTGTATTTAACTTGAATAGATATTATTCACCTTATAAAACAGAGGTAATAAAAAAATAGTAATTATCATTTGTTAAAATACAGTATGTACCAGACAGGGTACTAGTGGCTTTTTACTCATTATTTCAAATATCCCTAATCCTGGGTTAAGAAGCTTGGCCAAGATCACACAACTTGGCCAGGCGCGGCGGCTCAGGCCTGTAATCCTAGCATTCTGGGAGGCCGAGGTGGGAAGATCACTCAAGGTCAGGAGTTCAAAACCAGCCTGAGCAAGAGCAAGATCCCATCTCTGCTAAAAATAGAGAGAAATTAATTGGCCAACCAAAAATATATAGAAAAAAAAATTAGCTGGGCATGGTGGCACATGCCTGTAGTACCAGCTACTTGGGAGGCTGAGGCAGAAGGATTGCCTGAGCCCAGGAGTTTGAGGTTGCTGTGAGCTAGGCTGATGCCACAGCACTCTAGCCTGGGCAACAGAGTGAGACTCTGTCTCAAAAAAAAAAAAAAAATCACATAACTTGTAAATGGCAAAGTCAAGATTACAACCTGAACTCCATGTGACTCTAAATCCTATACATCACCCTATAATCCTCCAAATTTAATAACTAACTCGGCTTCTTTCAGGTCCAAGCTTTACTATCATACATACAAGCCCTGGATGGCAAAAAAGAATTCACCAATTGGCAATGGTTTCCTGGACCACACAGTGCTATGAAGGATGGTATAGTGCCCCAACTGTCTGTCACAAGTGAGTATGTGGGATAACACAAGTGCTTTATATTCATTTACCCCTACTTTGTCCAAAAATTTTGGTTCAAGAATAAGTACATTACACAAAACATAGCAATAAAAATCTCAGGCAGTGGATCTACTTAATTTATTATTTATTAGTTGACATTCGATTTTCCCAAAAACCTTTTCATAAAGCATATAGTTATGTTTACTTATATTAAATGCTATTAAATGAACCGTGCTGTTTCCTAACAAAACAAAGGCTATAATTTGTTTTAGGAGGTATATAGATAGTATGGACTAAGCTGAATCTGCATACCTGAGTGATACCATGTTTCCGAGTTCTGCCGGTAAACTACGGATTTTATTAGATGACAGGTCCAGATACACCAGATTGTGAAGCTTGGCAATGTCTGAAGGAATGCGGGACAGGGAATTGTCACTCAAATGCAAAGCTGTCAAGTGAGTTAGTGACCATAAAGATGAGCTTAAGCTTCTTACTTTTCCTGTAAAAGAAGATAAAAATGGGGAAGGATTATATAGTGTTCTGTACAATTTGTTTTGTGGATTACATAAGACTCAGATGTTTTGATGAGTAACTTAAATTATTATCCAAAAACTTGTGGGAAGGAGCAAAAGGGGGACATCTTACTTATTCTCGAACAATTCACTGCTACAATTAAGTTATAAACTCTCTTAGCAGATTAAACCAAAAATTTAAGTTAATATATCAATATTTAGACTGCATCTTTATTTTTAAGAGCACAATGGGAAAGAATTTACCCTTTAAAGGACCTCAAATATGAGAGAAAAGGTAAGAGTAATTTATAGTAATGATAAATCCAATATTTGAACATTAACATTCATTTGAATTTATGTAAAACAAAAACAAATTCTAGTATCTCAGAGGCTGTTCATATCTGTACCCCAGAAAATAAAAATTTTGCCTTAAAGCAAAAAGGAAACAAGATATTCTGTTTAGTTGCATTTTACGACCAGAGTACCCAAGGGATAACTGCACCAAGAACCATGTAACTAAATAAAATCCGTACTGTATATGCATTATACAAGCAAAAATACTTGCCAAGAAATATTTCAGATATTGTCATAACTTTATAATCAAACAGTAGTAGGCACAGGATTCAGTGACTAAGAATAGAATGGTAATAACTTGCGAATGCAATATTCAATCTGTACTTTGGCACTTTTTGATAAGATGTCAATGTTTCTACAATCCTTTTAAGAACTTTCCCCATAGTCCCCTAACAGTTCAGGAACTAATCTGAAACAGAATGAAATAAACAGATGTAGTAAAAATATACCAGTCTTTGAAAACTGATTTTCTATTGGCTAAAAAATGCACCCCTTGGAGACTTTTACTTCTAATCAAGATGGAGTAACAGGAACAAAATTTACTATCCCACCTGCAACAACTATAATACCAGACAATAAAAACGAATCAACAAATTTCAGAGATCAGACACCAACCAGTGCAGGAGAGTGATCCCTAAAGGGTGGGAAACAACAAGGTAGGCCCTACATTTGCCTCACCTTTCTTCCTGGACAGCATTTGCAGGAGGCAGCCCAGGTTGAGCATGTGATCTCCCCCCCACCCCCGCCCCCCGAGATGTGAGACAGACAAAGTCCAGGGAAATCAAGGTAATCGGAATTCAAGAGGTACAGTAGCAGAGAGAGAAATGGATAGATAGAGATGTCTGAAGATGGTCCTCCTCAAGTTTTCAACTGAGTAATAATAATCAGCACATGCATGTGAGAAACTGCCCGAGACAGAGGAAGAAAGACCCAAAAGGACTGCTGGGCAACAATCCCCAGGTTCACAAAGAACCAAGGCTAGATGTATTCCCATCCACCACAGAGAGGACTGCTAATGGTTCTTTCTTGGGATGATGAAAATGTTCTCAAACTGATTGTGGTAAATGTTGCACAACTCTGCGAATATAAATAAAACACTAAATGTGCCCTTTAAATGGGTGAATTCTATCTCAAGCTGTTACAAAAAAGAGAGAAAGGCAGAAAAGTTTCCTTATTCAATGAAAACTATAAATCCACAGGTACAAACAGCTCAATGAATCCATCAAGCATTTGAAAATTCCATCAAAAGCAAAAAAGAAAATTACACAAAGGCATGTCTTAATTAAATGGCTTAAAACAAGTTAAAAAGAGAAAATCTAAAAAGCAGCCCGGGGCGGGGGGGGGGGGGGGGACGACTGCATTTTACGAAGAGGAGCAAAGTTAAGATTCCAGCTGATTTCTCCTTGTAAACAACGCAAAAGAGATGACAGTGGAGCAAAATTTTTAATGTACTCAAAGGGAAAAAAAATCCTGCCAACCTAGCAACTCAACAAAAATATCTTTCAATAATGAAGGCAAGTTAAATACTTTTTCTGTTACAGGTTGAGCATCCCTAATCCAAAATCCAAAATCTCCAAAATCTGAAAGTTTAAGTGCTGACATGAGATGGTGACACCTTTGCTTTCTGATGGTTTAATGTACACAAACTCTTGTTTCATGCAAAAAATTATTAATAATACTGTATAAAATTGCCTTCAGGTTATGTGTATAAGTTGCACATGGAACATAAATGAATTTCATGTTTAGACTTAGGTCCCCTCCCCCCAAGATATCTCATTATGTATATGAAAATATTTCAAAATTTAAAAATTCCAAAATCTGAAACACTTCTGGTCCGAAGCATTTCAGATAAGAGATACTCAACCTATATAGGAAAGCTTAAAGATTCTGTTGCAAGCAGACCTACATGATAGGAAATTAAAGAAAATTCTTTAGGCAGAAGAAACAGAATACCAGATGGGAAATCTGCATTAACAGAAAGGAACGAAGTGCACCAGAAATAGTAAATTATCTGGATAAATATAAGAGATACTTTTCTTACATATTTTAAATCTCTTTAAAAGATAATTCACTATTTTAAAAAATTAGCAACAAAATACTGTTGAGTATATAACATGCAGAAGTGACATGACAAAAGAATAAAGGATGGGAGGAGAAAACAAAAGCATATTGGATGCTTATACTATATGTGAAGTGGTGTAATATTACTTGAAAGTACACTGAATCAACTAATGAAACAAAGAATTATAGCAAAAAAAGTCAACAAAGGAGGTAAAATGGAATGATGAAAAGAAACAACACTCAATTTTTTTGAAACAAGGCAGGGAAAAAAACAGAAGAATAAATGGTATGAACAAAAAACAAGTATTAGGCCGGATGTGGTGGCTCACGCCTGTAATCATAGCACTCTAGGAGGCCGCCCGATCCCTGGAGGTCAGGAGTTCAAGACCAGCCTGAACAAAAGCGAGACCCCCTCTCTACTAAAAACAGAAAGAAATTAGCCGAACAACTAAAAATATATAGAAAAAAATTAGTCAGGCATGGTGGCACATGCCTGTATTCCCAGCTACTAGGGAAACTGAGGCAGAAGGATAGTTTGAGCCCAAGAGTTTGAGGTTGCTGTCAGCAAGGCTGATGTCATGGCACTCTAGCCTGAGCAACAGAGTGAGACTCTCTCTCAAAAAAGAAAAAAAAAAGAAGACAAAGGGATTTCCAGTAAAACAAACAAACAAAAACCCAAATAGCAAGATGGTGGATTTAAAACTCAACCATAAGAATAATTACATTAAAATTAAATGGTCTAAACAATCCAACTAAAATGAATAGACTGTCAATGTGCATTTAAAAAGGAGCAAAACCAAATTATACACTGCCTACAGAAAATGTACTTCAAATATAAAGAAAAGTAAAGTAAGAGTATGAAAAAAGATCAATTATGCCAATACTAATCAAAAGAAATAGCTTCATTAATATCTGACAAAGTAGATTCCATAGCAAAGAATAAAGGAATAAAGAAAGTAATTTCATATTGATAAAGGAGTCAACTCATCAAGAGGATATACAATCTTCAATCCTAAATGTTTATGTAGCAATTAATAATAAAGCATCAAAATACTTGAGCAAAATCTAACAGGAGAAATAGACAAATCCATATAGTCAAGAGATTTCAGAACCCTTCCCTCAATACACAATAAGAAAAAAATCAGAAAAGATACAGATGACTTGAACACCACTACCAATAAACCAGACCTAATTTTTATTAGAATTCTCTACCCAATAATAGCAGAATATACATTCTTTTCAAGGGCACAAAGAATATTTACCAAGACAAATCACATGCCAAGCCATAAAACAAGCCTCAAAGGATTCAAAGGGACTAAAATAATAAAAAGTATGTTTTCTGACAAAAGTATGTTGCAACTAAATTAGAAATCCATAAAGGTATCTGGAAAATTCCCAAATCACAGAAATTAACTCACTGGTCAGAAGCATTCAAAAGGGTAATTAGAAAGTTTCTTGAAATGAATGGAAATGAAAATATAGCATATCTAACTTTGTAAGATGCAGCTAAGGCAGTACTTAGAAGGAAATTTATAATACTATAAATCCATACTAGAAAAAAGTAAAGTGTCAAATCAATGACTGTGGCTTCGCCTTAACTAGAGAAGAAAAATTTAAATATAATGTAAGCAGAAGAAAGGAGATAAGCCTGAGAGCAGAGGTCAATAAAATATTAACAATGTAACAAGGAAAAACAGACAATCCAATGAACCAAAAGCCAGTTCTTTGAGAAGTAGAATAAAATGGATAAACCATTTGCCAGACTGATCAGGAGAAAAAGAGAAAAGACACAAATAAATCTGGAATGAAAGGTAAAAATCACTATGTATTCTATTAATACAAATATTAAAAAGATGGGGTCATAAAAATCTGTTCACATGCTTACAGTGGCTTTATTCACAATTTTCAGAAATAGGAAATGACTCAAATGTTCTTCAACTAGGAAATGGACAAATACACGGTGCAGATACTAGAATGCTACTAAATAATGAAAACTACTCATTCACATAACCTGTACGAAATGCAAAAGGCGATATACTATATTATCCTGTATACATGACATTCTTGCAAAAACAAAAGTATAGGGACAGAAAAAAAGATCAGGGCTACCAGAGGCTGTTGGTGAAGGGGCTGACTACAGTTGGGGATCTTGGGGGGACACAACAGTAATATTCTATATTTTGATTTTAGTGGTTACACAACTATATGTTTGACAAAACTTGTATAATTCTACACTAAAAAGGGTAAAATGTACTGTAGGTAACTTATACATTAATAAATTATAAAAAGATTATAAAAAATATTTTGAATGTTATTCCAATAAATTCAGACCAAATGAAATAGACCATTTCATAGAAAGACACAAGCTACCAAAGCATACTTAAAATGAGGTAACTTGAATAGACCAATATATATTACAGAAATTGAATCTGTACTTTAAAATCTTCCCACAAAATCTTAGAACCAGATGGATTCACTGGTGGATACACCAAACATTTAAGGATGAAATAATGCCAATTTACCCAAACTCATCCAGAAAATTGAATACAAGAAGATACTTTTCAAGTTATTCTGAAACCAACATCACCTTGATACCACCCAAATGAAAACAGTACAAACAGTACAAGAAAACTACAAAAAGTTCTTCATGAATATAAATGCAAAAATTCTTAATGAAATGTTAGCAAATCAAATATGCCAATATATTAAAAGGATAAAGGTCAAGTAAGGCTTATGCCAGAAATTCAAGGTTGAACATTAAAGTCAACGTAAATTCATCTTAGACTAAAGAAGAAAAATCTTATAATCATCTAAATAGATGCACTTTAAAAAGCATTTGACAAAACGCAATATCTACTTCTGATTTTAAAATAGAAAAAACTTAGTTATGATCAGCATGGAAGTTTTGGTCTGCTCCATTTCTGATCTGGGTCAGTTCACCCTGCCACAGGCAACCTGGTAGTGTCCCACTCCTGGGAGGTCACCATATTGATGTTGAACTTAGTGCGGACACCTGATAGGTATAGCGCACTACAGCCCAGAACTCCTGGGCTCAAGATCCTTCCACCTTAGTAGGAGTAGTAGCTGGTACTACAGGCATGCTACTACGCTTGGCAGAACTTCTTAACCTTGATAAAGGGCATCTACAAAAAGCTTAGTGGTAAAGGAGTGAGTGGTATCCTCCTAATATCAGAAACAAGCAACAATATTCACACTCACTACTAGCATTCAACATTATATTGGAGGTCCTAGCCAGTACAAATGAGCAAGAAAAATAAGACTCGGAAGACAGAAGTAAACCTGTCTGTATTTGAAAACAGCAAAATCATCTACATAAATATCCTATGGTATCTGCGAAAATGCCACTAGTAAGTGAATTTAGCAAGGTCATAGGATACAAGATCAAAAAAATTGTATTGTGTTTCTTCATACTAACAATGAACAATCAGAAACTGAAGTTGGAAATACCATTTAAAACAGCTTCGAAATGATGAAATACTCAGAGGTAAATCTGATGGAAATGCATAGAAGCTGTGCACCAAAAAACTACAAACAACACTGAAAGAAATTAAAGAAGTCCTAAATAAATGAAGACATATATAGTGTTCACAGATCAGAAAATTCAATATTGTTACGGTGTCAGACCTCCCACAATTGGGCTACAGAGTCAACACAATTCCAATCAAAATGCCAAAGTTTCAATCTTGCAAGGTGATTCTAACATTCATGAAAATTTCAAGGACTTAAAAACACCAATAAAATTTTGAAAAAGAACATAGCTAGAGGGCTGATATTGCCTGAAATTAGGCAGTATTAGCCCTCTTGAAATTCAATGATAGGAGAACAACACAATTTTCAAAACAGGTAAAAGATCTGAACAGACATTTCACCAAAAGAAGATATACAGATGGCAAATAATTATATGAAAAGATGCTCAACAACAGCAGTCATTAGAGAAATGCAAACTGAAAGCACTACACACCCAGAAGAATAGCTACGTTTAAAAGACTTGCCATTACATGTGTTGGTGAGGGTACAGATCAAAGTCATCTAGTAGGAATAAAAAAAGACCTCTTTGCAAACCAGTCTCCATTTTTTTTAACAAGTCAAATATGCACTTACCAATTCCATTTTTAGGAATTCCATTTTTGACCAATTCCATTTTTAGGAAATAAAAGCTATGCCCACACAAAGAGGAATGTACACAGCAGCTTATTTGGAATATCAAACATTGGAAACAACTCAAGTATGTTCAACAGGTGAACAGAGAAACAAATGCTGGTACATCCATACAATGGACCACTACTCAGTAATAAAAAGAATGAACTACTGAAAACCAACAGTATTTGGATGAACCTCAAAATAAGTATGCAGAGTAAAAGTAGACCAACCCCCCCAAAAAAGTACACACTGTATGACATCATTTATATACAAATTCCACAAAATGCAAACTAATCTATTGTTATAGAAAGCAGAGCAGTGGTTGCCTGAAAATGGAGGAAGGGATGTAGAATCAGAAGAGGTAGGAAGGAGAGATTACAAACTTTTGGGAATGATGAACACGATTGTGGTGACAGTTTCACAGGTGTACACATAGGTCAAAATATATCATATTATTCACTTTATATATATGCCAATTTTTGCATGTCAACTATACCTCAATAAAGCTGTGTAATAAAATATATCTTAATCCAAGAAGGTATTTTCTCTACTGTGTAATAATTAAAATACACACTACACCACAGACTACTTGTAAAACAAATTTTGCTTAATTTTCAGCTCATAAAACTGAAAACACACAGCTGATATTCAATATGAATATAGTCATTAATATATAAAAACTATTTATTAAGTGCCTATCATGTTTTGTATGTGTTTCAGCCCTCTTCACACAAGAGAGGAGAAGGGTATGACTTCAGAAGCAAACAGATGTTCTGAATGGAAACACAACTTCTCTGGACTTATGAAGGTTCATTTTAAAAACTTGCAAATTTATATATCGCGTTTCCCCATACAGAATGATCACAATTCCATCTGCCAGAAGAACAAGCTGGCATCTCCACAAGAAGATAAGGTAGAGGGTAGCCAGAAAGAGAACCAGAAAGTCCATGAAGAAGGGAAAGGAAAGGAAAAATCAACTATAAAAATTCACATATAAATAAATCATACATGGGGTAGAGGAGGGAGGAGGGCAGAGGACTCAGATCCCTGCTATGTACCAAAAAAAAAAAAAAAAAAAAAACAAGGAGTAAATTTCTAAATACCAAAAACCAGAAAAGTAATGAAAGTGAGTATTTCTAAGCATAACTCAAATCCTAGAATCCAAAAAAATGGAAAGATCTGCCAGGTCTGAATTCATTAAAAAGTAAAATTTCTATACAGTGGAGACACCAACATGTATGGAAGCCAAAGAGAAAACATCCATTAATTCAGTCAACTTTCAGCATCTACCATGCTGGCGTGGGAATAGAATGGTAAATAACACGAAGACTCTGCCCATGTGATTTTTTATGTGAGTTCTATAATGAAAGATAAAAGAAAACAAAACAAAAAAATCAACAGGAAAATAAATGGATAAGAACAGATCACTTAAAAAACAAAGGGTCAGCCACATGAAAAAAGTGGTCATTCTTAGTAGTGAAAAACACAAATTTAAACAATAAAATATAAATTTTCACTTATGTGAATAGCAAAATAAAAAGATATATACCCAATACTGGCAAGGCTAAAGGGGAAAGAGACCTCATTCATTATGGAGAGGATACAACTATATTTGAAGCCGATCTGGTAATATCTACTAAAATTTTAAATCTCAGTATTCTTTTCCCCAAAACAATTCACAATTGGTGACTTATCCTATGAAAATACTTGTTCAGGTATGCCAAGATATATAGTGTTGGTAATAGGGAAAAATTAGAACATAAGTCATCATTAATAAGGCATAATTAATTATGGTTCATTCACAATATTCTCTAGCCATTGTCTTTTAGAATGAAATAGTTATATACACCGATGTGGAAAGATGCAGAAAAAAGCAAATTTCAAAACATTAAAGTGTTCCATCTCTGTAAAAAAAAAAAAAAATTACAGTCTAAAAGATCAATCACAGGAGTAAAAGAACATAGCATACTGAAGAAAGATAAATCTCTATCAGTGAAACTATGCAATACAAGAAATGAAATGAAATACTCAGAGGTAAATCTGATGGAAATGCACAGAACCTGTGCACCAAAAAACTACAAACAACACTGAAAGAAATTAAAGAAGTCCTAAATAAATGAAGAGATATATAGTGTTCACAGATCAGAAAATTCAATATTGTTACGGTGTCAGACCTCCCACAATTGGGCTACAGAGTCAACACAATTCCAATCAAAATGCCAAAGTTTCAATCTTGCAAAGTGCTAATTCCCAGAAAATCTTGCTAATTTTCTGGGAAAGGTCAATGAGCAAAAGAAAGTCACCTTTTGATAATCTGTTAGCATCTATCTACTTCTTCCCCATAAAACTGTATATATACATAAACACCCCAAAATCTGCATTCACTTTTAAGCAGTTTAGTGATTTGAGCAGGGCTGGGATTAGCCTGACCTAAAGTAAGAGCCCTGTTTTGAAAGTGATTTCATTCTAAAGTACCCAGAATCCTTTAGTGCTAAATGCTAGGAGACAGGAGGAATCAATTAGCATTTACTGAAATCAGAGGGGTGATTAGCAAACTAAAAGGACGAGATGTACCTACCTACAAGATTTAGAAAAAACAAGGAAGAAAAATATCTAGACTGTCTAAAAACTCTTGACATTGTAGAAGAAACAGAGGAATTACAGTTGTTCTCATTATTTGTCAATTCTGTACTTCAGAATTAAGCTACTCCCTAAAATTTATTTGTAACTCCAAAATCACAGTCATTTACAGACACACGAAAAGTGGCAAAAATGTTTAGATGCCCAATGCACATGTTCCCAGCCGAGGTCCAACAAGGCAACACTCCGCCTCCTTGTTTCTGCTCTCATATCATAAACAAGTGTTCTTTTCACTGTCTATTAAGTGCCACGTTTTTGCATTTTGCACTTTTTGTTGGTGATTTTGATATTCAAATTGGCCCCCAAGCATACTGCTGAAGTGGTATCTAATGTTCCTAAGCACCAGAACATTATGATGTCCCCTATGCAGAATATACAAGTGTTAGAGAAGACGTATTCAGGACCAAGTGACAGTGCAGTTGGCTATGAGTTAAATGTTAATGAGTCAATGATACATATTAAATTGGCTGGGTGTCTTTAAACAGAAACAGGCATAAAACAAGATCATGTATTGATCAGATGACAAAAATGTTATGACCAGAGGCTTACAGAACTTAACCCTGTATTTCCCCTGGGAGCAATGGTTCAGTTTTCACTAATTCAGTGTTCACGGTGACTTTATAGGACATAATACTGCAAATAAGAAAATCAACTATAATTGGAAAAGGCAATAATCTGAACTTTTCCTAAGTCACGATTCCTGATTTCAGGCTCCTAGCAAGGGAAACTACAACCTCAGGAAAGACCGTGTCCTGAGATCTGCAAATTGGATCAAGTGGGAGAAAAGAGAGATCAGATTAAATTACATGAAGGGCATGAAGGAGAACATCTGGCAGATTATTATTTTTTTTATTTTCACCCTCAACATCTGATCTCATCCTCAGTCATTTCAGTGCAGCCAAACCCCACCTGCACCTAGCTGCTTTTTACTGCGTCCCTCCCCAGCTGCCCTGCTATTAGGGGAACATATCTCTGAATCA
>VBSM01000259.1:277819-289686 GCA_008086735.1 Cheirogaleus medius
GCTGATGAGAAGAATGTATAATCAGTGGTTTTGGGGTAGAATGTCCTGTAAATGCAGTCAGGCCCATTTGTTCTAGAGTTCTGTTTAAGTCCATTTTTTCTTTGTTTATTATCTGTTTGGAGGGTCTGTCCTGTGCTGTCAGTGGGATGTTAAAGTCTCAGACTATTATGGTGTTGTTGTTTATCCATTTGTTTAGATCAAGTAGAGTTTGCTTTATGAATCTGGGTGCACCTAGGTTGCGTGCATATATATTTAGAATTGTTATGTCTTCTTGTTGAACTGTACCCTTCACCATTATATAGTGACCTTCTTTGTCTTTTATTACTTTTGTTGATTTAAAAACTAAGTTATCTGTAATCAGCACTGCCACTCCAGCTTTCTTTTGGTTTCTATTTGCTTGAAATATTGTTCTCCACCCCTTTACCTTTAGTCTAAATTCATCCTTGCAGGTTAGATGTGTTTCCTGAAGGCAGCAGGCACTTGGATTGTATTTTTTTATCCATTTGGCCAGCCTATGTCTCTTGAGTGGGGAGTTCAAGCCATTCACATTTATTGAGATAACTGATAGGTGGGGCAGATTTCTGTTCATTATGTTGGGTTGAACTTTGTTGCTTTGTTTTCTCTCTTGAGCTATTGTGGTATCTGGGCTTTGATCTTTAGCTTTTGAGTAGATTTACATTCATGAGTGTTTATTTTGCTGATCCGTGGGTTACACTGTTTTGAGTACTTCTTGGAGGGCTGGTGTTTTCTTTTTGAATTCCCTCAGTCTTTTCTTATCTGAGAATGTCTTGATTTCTCCTTTGTATACAAAACTTAGTTTTGCAGGGAATAAGATTCTAGGCTGGATATTATTCTGTTTCTGGAGAGTGAGAATGGGGCCCCCATCTCTCCTTGCTTGTAAAGTTTCAGTAGAGAAGTCTGGCATTATTCAGATTGCCTTTCCTTTGTATGTTACTGGCTTCTTTCATCTTACAGCTTGAAGAAAAGCCTCTTTAGTTGATATTTTGGTCAGTCTGATGACTGCATGTCATGATGTCTTACTGTTTGCATTGAATCTCCCAGGGGTCCTTTGAACTTCTTGAACTTGTATATCGAGATTTTTAGGAAGGCCTGGGAAAATTTTGTCAATTATATCTTCAAATAGCTTATCTAACCCTTGAGTGTTTTCTTCTTCCCTTTCTGGTAACCCTATAACTCTCACATTAGGTTTCTTCACATAATCCCACATCTCTCGTAGGCTTTGCTCTCTTCCTTGTTTCTCTGCTCTATCTCTGTGACTGATTTATTTAATTGGAAGGTGTTATCTTCAATCTCTGAGATTCTTTCTTCTGTTTGATCTACCCTGTTCTTGAGGGCTTTCCACTGTGTTTTGTAGTTCCCTGAATTGATTCTTCATTTTCAGGAGTTTAGTTTGATTTTTCTTCATTGTTTCAATTTCTTTAGTGAATTTTTGTTCCACATCCTGGAATCTTTTTGCATTTTCTTTGTGTTGGTTATCCAGTTCTTCTTGCAAGTCGTTGAATTTTCTTACGATCCATGCTCGAACGTCTTCTTCTGTCATTTTAGTGGTCTGATTTTGGTTGCTGTCCATTTCTAAGGGGCTGGGGTTCCTCTTTGGTGGTGTGCTTTCCATTTGGATCTTCATATTTCCATAGGGCGGGGGTTCTTATTCTGGGGTCCATGTACCACCAAGAGATCTATGTATAGCATTCAGGGAAAGGAACCCGTGAATTCAGATGGGAAGAAATCTAGCATTTCCTGCCATTTTGAACATAAGTAACAAATCTCAGTTAGGAAACCTGTGACTATCACCAGTGGAAATGCTGGCCGGATGTTTTCCTATACTATCACAGCTGTTGGGAAGATCTTTTCCCCCCAATTAATTTTTTTTATTGGGGTGAAATTCACATAACATAAAATTAACCATTTTAAAGCATACAAATTCAGTGATATTTAGTACCCTTCAATATTGTGCAGCTACTACAGCTCTCTGGTTCTAAAATATTTCCATCATTCTAAAAGAGAATGTTGGGATATCTTGAAATATTATTTTCACTCATTTACTATGTTAAAAATGTGATAATCATTAGATCTACCAGAAGATCTTTTTATTTAATATGCTATTTAAATGCACAAATATTGTTATGCCATAATGCTTGAAATACATTGGTAAGTATATTTCTTTTCTTTTCTTTTAAGAGACAGAGTTTAGCTCTGTTGCCTGGGCTAGAGTGTGGGGCATCAGTCTAGCTCACAGCAACCTCAAACTTCTGGGCTCAAGTGATCTTTCTGCTTCAGCCTCCCAAGTAGCTGGGACTACAGGCATGTGCCACCATGCCAGGCTAATTTTTTCTATATATTTTTAGTTGCCCACCTAATTTCTTTCTATTTTTTAGTAGAGACGGGGTCTCACTCTTGCTCAGGCTGGTCTCGAAGTCTTGACCTCGAGTGATCCTTCTGCCTTGGCCTTCCAGAGTGCTGGGATTACAGGTGTGAGCCACCACGCCCAGCCTTCTTTTTTTTATCTTTTATTTACGTGTTCATTTTTTCTAGAGACAGGGTCTCGCTCTGTTGCCCAGGCTGGAGTACAGTGGCATGATCATAGCTTACTACAGCCTTCAACTCCTGGGCTCAAGTGATCCTCCCACCTCAGCCTCCTGAGTACCTGAGTCTGCATTTCAATATAACTAGTTTCGTTTATAATCCTCTGTACTTTATTTTATGCTTTGTAAGAACATTATTCTGAGCAGGAGTCTATAGGGTTCACAAAACTTGCAAGAGGGCTCATGGCATAAAAAGATGTCAAGAACCCCTCTGCCCGAGGCTTTGGAGCCCTCTGCATCCAGCTGGTTAAGAAAGAAGAGAGCACAGTGCTTCCTTACTCAGCTTGAAGTCACTCACATCACTTCCTCTCAAAACCACCGGCAAGAACTAGTCATATATCCCCACCAAATGCAAAAAAGATGTGAGATTTCCCCAAGTCTGGAAATCACTTACTCAATTCTGTCTGAGCACCTGCTTCCAGCAATAGATCTGTACAACAAATGGGACAGCAGGAATTTTGTTGAACAGATGAACATCTTTGCCACAGTCTTCCCATCTGTCCGCCAGATATCCATATTCACGCTCTTTCCAACAAGTGGAACCTTTTCTTCCCGTGGTCAACGGAGACACCCCCTGTCTTGGCCTTTCTTCCATCCTGCTGCCTGGAGCAGGTAGCCGCCCTCCAGCCCATGAACACAAGGGCCCAGTGTCAGAAGGAGAGCAGGCCCTGGAGTGGCCCAGCGCCCTGTGCTGTGGAGATCCCACTCCAGCTCTAGGCTGACTCCTCTGGAATCGAGCTGTGGATGTGGCAGAAGATGTGACAGATGCACTGCCATGCAAAAAGCTTGCTGGCAGAAAGCAGATTGAAGGTGTTGTCTTCCAAAACAAGTTAATTAATTTAAAGATGGTCTCAAATTCATTAAGTTGTAAATTTGGATAATGAACAGAACACAAAGGCAAATAAGTAAAAGATCTGAGTCTTAGAGTTTAAAAACTATGCCCAGACAAGATCTTTGGCTATGGGTTCTTTCACATGGAACTATTTAATGATACGCTAAGAATAGACTAGATGCCTACTAGGTTTGGTAGGGAAATGTATTGCCAAAGAAACCACAAATATGGCCTACAGTTACTAAACCACAAAAGCAATGCCCAATCTCCCAAACGTATACCAGTAAGAAACAGGGGCTCTAATTCCCAAATCCAATGTGACTGTGAAAGAAAATATACCTTCCAGCAAGCAAGAACAAAGCTTACAGAGGCCATGGACAAAGAATTCCCAGATGGGCTGACCAATAACTTGCTCTAACTCCAGAGAAGGGGGACTGTAGTGTTCCCAGAAAACCAGATGGGCAGGGACCAGTGACTGTTGTGTGTTTACCATCTTCTCACTTTCTGATGAGATTGTGTGTGTTTGTTTGCTACGATTTCTCTATTCCTGCTGCTGATCATATACTGTGTGTGTTGGAGGCAGATGAAAGTCTTTTAGTTCATATGCTCTGGACCACAGATGCTATATTGGGACACAGGCCTTTGTGTGGCCTGGTAAAGGAGGATGAGAATGGGGTGATGTGTGAATAGAAGGCTGGGCATGGACATACACAAGGCCAAAGAGTAGGTTGTACCAGGACTACAGAACTCTTCTTCCAGAATAAAGATGAAGTTTCCAATCTCCCTTTACCTGCTAGTGTTCTTGGAGCTGAGTGGAAACAAATGACTATGTATTCTGCTTTGCCCTCACAGAGCGGAGCAAGGCAGATGCCTGGCCCAGTAGAGTGGAGGAGGGGCCTGGGGGTCTGATTTCCTCTCCAAGTGCTTTCTTCTGTCTCTTTCATTTTTAGCCTCCCCCAAGTGAACTCTCAGTTGCAGACATAAGTAATGACAATTTCTGAGATCTTTGAAGATTTTGAAATTTTTTCATTTTTTGGTTTTATTTTGCTTCTCAGAAGTCCCCTTCCTCTCAAAGAAAAAATCTTTCATTTTGAAATAATTATAGATTCACATGAAGTTGTGAAGAAAGGTACAGAAAGGTTCTATACACCCTTCATCCACGTAATATTAACATCTTGTGTAATCAGAGCACAATCTCAAACCCAGAAGACTGACATTGGTACAACCATAGAGCTTATTTAGATTTCACCAGTTATGCATGCAGTCATTTGTGTGTGTGTGTGTACGCTCTATGCAACTTTATTACATGTAGCTTCATATATCCACCACCATAATCAAGATACTTACCTGTAGCATCACCTCAAGACTCCCTTGTGCTACCTCTTTATAGCCAGAACAACCCATCCCTACCTCTGGTTAATCAATAATTTTATCTCTTTAATTATGTTAGTTCACAAACGTTACATAAATGGAAGCATGCAGTTTGTATCTTTTAGAGACTGGCTCAGCATAATTTTCTTGAGATTTAGCCACATTGTTATATGTATCACAGTTCTATCCTTTTTATTTGCTGAGTAGTGTTCCACAGTGTGGATGTATCATAGTTTGTTTAACCATTTGCCTGTTGAAATAAAGCTGGGTAGTTTCTAGTTTGGGGCTACTATGAGTAAAACTATTATGAAAATTTATGTACAAGTTTTTCCATTAAAATAAGTTTTCATTTCTCTGTGATAAATGCTAAAGAATGTAATTACTGAGTTGTATGGTAACTACATTTTTAGTTTGAAAAAGAACTCCCAAACTATTTTCCAGATTGACTGTATCATTTTATATTCCCACCAGCAATGCATGCATGAAACAGTTTCTCCACGTCCTCACCAGCAGTGGGTGTTATGACTATTTTTTATTTTGGTCATTCCAGTGATATCTCATTGTGGTTTTATTTGCTTATTTATTTAATTATTTTAAAAAAATGTTTTTTGAGACAGAGTCTCACTCCGTTGCCCTGGGTAGAGTACAGTGACATCATCATAGCTCACTGCAACCTCAAACTCCTGGGCTAAAACAATCCTCCTGCCTCAGCCTCCCGAGTAGCTGGGACTACAGATGTATGCCACCATACCCAGCTAATTTTTCTATTTTTTAGTAGGGATGGGATCTCACTCTTGCTTAGGCTGGTCTCCAACTCCTGAGTGCAAGCAATCTTCCCGCCTCAGCCTCCTAGACTGCTAAGATTACAATTGTGAGCCACTGCACCCAGCCTTCATTGTGGTTTTAATTGGTATTTTTCTAATGGCGAACAATGTTGGAACATCTTTTCAGTTACTTATTTGCTGTCTGTATATTCTCTGAGGAAATTCCTGTGCATGTCTTTTGCACTTTTTCTAATAAGATTCTTGGGTTTTTAAATGTTGAGTTTTGAGAGTTCTTTATATATTCTGGATACAATTCTTTCGTCAGATATGTGATTTGCAAATATTATCTTCCAGTCTGTAATTTGTCTTTTCATATTCCTAACAGTCTTTCACTGAGCAAAAGTTTTTAATTTTGATGAGGTCTAATTAGTCAATCTTTTCTTTTACAGATGGTGCTTTTGGGGTCAGGTCTAAGAACTCTTTGCCTAGACCTAGGTCCTAAAGATTTTTCCCATTTTTTTCTAGAAGCTTTATAATTTTACATTTAAGTCCATGATCCATTTTGAGTTAAAAATTGTAGAAGATGAGAAGATTAGGTCAAGGGTTTTTTGGTGGTTTTTTTTCTTTGTTTGTTTGCTTATTTTCTAAGGATGTATAATTACTCCAGAACCATTTATTGGAAAGGTTATCTCTTTCCCCATTGAATGGCTTTTGTTCTTTCATCAAAAATTAATTGGATATATTTATATAGATCTATTTCTGGGTTCCCTATCTACTCCACTGATCTGTGTGATTGTCTCTCTACCAGCGCTGCACTGTCCAATCACTGTAGCTAATGGTAAAGGCTTAACGTCTGGAAGAGTGAGTGCTCCCACTTTATTCTTTCTTTTAAAAATTGTTTTGACTAGTCTAGGGCCTTTCCCTTTCCATAGAAATTTTGGAATAAGGTGTTATATATTTATTACTAAAATCTTGCTGAAGTTTTAATAGAAATTTTGGTAAACCTATAGATCAATTTGGGGAAAACTGACATCTTTATCATGTTGAATCTTTCTAATAGGGTATGTCTCTCTAATTATTTATGCATGTATTGATCTCTTTCATCAGCATTTTAAAAATTTTGTCATACAGATCTTGTATGTGTGTTTTAGATTTATATCTATTTCATTTCTTTGGAGAAATTGTAAATGGTATTTTTGATTTAGGTTTCTGCTTGTTTGTTGTCAGAATATGGAAACATAATCGATTTTTGCATCACAATCTCATAACCTACTGCCTTACCCAACTCACTTATTAGTTCTAGGTGACTTTTTGTATCTTCCTCAGAATTTTCTATGTAGACAATGGTGTCACCTGCAAGTAGAAACAGTTTTATTTTTTCCTGTACAGTTTCTGTGCTTTCTTGAGCTTCCCCTTGCCTTCGTGCTCAGGACTTCCACACCCTGTCGAGTAGGAGTGGTGGGAGCAGAATTCTCCCTGTTCCCAACTGCAGAGGGAAAGCATTCAGCCTTCACCATCCAGTATGATGTCAGCTATAGGCTTTGGAGATGCTCTTTATTAAATTTAGGAAATTCCCTTTCTCCAAGTGTACTGAGAATTTTTATCATGAGTGTTTTATTATGACATAAATAGCTCCCACATTTAGTCAAATGCTTTTCCTGAATAAATCAATATAGTCATATATGACTTTTCCCCTTGATTTTCAAATATTGAGCCAGCCTTACATACCTAGAACAAATCCCACTTGGTGTGTAATTCTTTTTATACATTCTTAGATTTGATTTGCTAAGATTTTCTTAAGGATTTTTGCATTTAAGTTCAGGAAGGATATTGGTCTGTAGTTTTCTTTTTTGTGCTGTCTTTGTGTGGTTTTGGTATCAGAGTGATACTGGCCCATAAAATGAGTTGGGAAGTGTCCCTCCTTTCCATTTTCTGAAACAGATTTGATAAAGTTGGTGTTCATTCTTTGGATGTTTGGTGAAATACTCCAGTGAAGCCATCCTGTCTCGGAGGCTCTTTATCTTTTTCTACCACTTTCCTTTCAACTATTGTAGTTACGTCATTATGTTCCATGTGAGTTTCTTATAGAAAACATATGGTTGGATCTTGACTTTTTTATCCACTGTTCTAATCTCTGTCTTTTAATTGCTATATTCAGACTATTTGCATTCAAATCAACTGTGGATATGTCTGGACAAAGTCTGTCACTTTGTTTTCTGCTTGTTCCCTCTGTGCATCATTCCTCTGTTTCCTTTTTGTGGCCTTCCTGATGGTTACTTGAACAATTTTTAGGGCTCCATTCTGATGTATTTATAAGGTTTTATTAGTGTATCACTTTGTAGAGTTTCCTTAAAGGTTATTCCAGGTATTATTATATACCTAAGTAACTTACCTCAGCCTATTGGTGTCATTTTACTGCTTTGAGAAAAGTGTAGAACATTCACTTCCATTTAGGTCCTTATACCCAGTGCACTTTTAAATTATAATTTTCATAAATAATTGTTCCATATACATAGGGCGCCATGTTAGATGGTGCTATAACTTTTGCTTCAACCATAAAATATGATTAAGAAAACACTCGAGAGTAGTCTAGCATATTTACTTCTGTTTGTCCACCCCAGTATTCTTTTCTTTGAGAAGAAAGTCCCAGCCTTTTTCCATTATCATTTTGTTGCTAGAGACCTTCCTTTAGCCATTCTTTATAAGTAGGTCTGCTAGCAACAAATTCTCTTAGTTTCCCTTCATTTGAGAATGTCTTTACTTCCCCTTCATTGCCGAAGAACAGTTTCGCCATTAACAGAGAGGGCTTCAGAGTTGCTAGTTCTTTCAGCAACTTCCTCCTTCCTCTCGTTTCAGACGAGAAACCCACTGTCGCTCTAACTGCTGTTGCTTTGCAGGCAATACCTCCTGTCACCTTAGCTGTTTTAAAGGGTTTTATTCCATTGTTTTTAGTTTTTAGAAGTTTAATAATAATGTGTCTTGGTGTGGGTTTCTTTGGATTTCTTGTATTTGGGGTTCTCTCCAATTCTTGAATCTGTAGGTTTATGTCCTTTGCCAAGTTTGGGAAATTTTCAAACATTATGTCTTTGAAGACTTTTTTAGTCCCATGCTCTTTCTGCTCTCCTTCTGGAACTCCTATGATGTCAATCCCCTACTATAGTTTCCTTTATTATTGTTTGACTCTCTGTTCATATTTTTTTTCAGTCTATTTTTTCTCTGTTGTTCATATTGAGTACATTCTATCAATGTGCTTGAAAGTTACTGATTCTGTCTTCAGCCATCTCCACCCTGCCATTGAGTCTATCCAATGAGCTTTTAAATTTTGGTGTTTTTTTTGAGACAGAGTCTTGCTCTGTTCCCCGGGGTAGAGTGCCGTGGCATCAGCCTAGCTCACAGCAACCTCAAACTCCTGGGCTCAACCAATCCTCTTGCCTCAGCCTCCCAAGTAACTGGGACTACAGGCATGCTCCACCATGCCTGGCTAATTTTTGTATTTTTAGTAGAGATGGGGTCTCGCTCTTGTTCAGGCTGGTCTCAAACTCCTGAGCTCAAACGATCCGCCCAACTCGGCCTCCCAGAGTGCTAGGATTACAGGCATGAGCCGCAGCGCCCGGCCTAGAATAAGTATTCATGAACAAAAAGCCTGGTGGAGTTAAAAGTAATTTTCCAAAGCCACAGGGCTATTAAGCATCATTTGTAATTGCGAACAAAGCCAAAAAAACCCAGAACCTGGAATCAACCTAAATGTCATTCAATAAGTTGTGGAATATGCATACAAAGGAATGTAGAACAAATTAACTGATTTATTTATGATTTATTATTGATTTATTTGTGATGAATAAATCTCAAAAACAACACTGAGAGGAAAGCAAATTGCAGACATCTTTTAGATGAGGATAAAATATGCAATATCACCTGTGATCTCTCTGAGGATGCTGATTAGAGTTTTCCTTTGCAATTTCTTTTCCATTCCCAGAATTGTTCTTGTGTCTGTGGGAGCCACAGGTTGGGTCTCTTTTTCTTGGTCTTTCCCTTTCAGGAAGCTGGCTTTCCTCAAGTGTCAAGGGGCTCTCGTTTTCTGTTCACATGTGTGTAGAAGAAACAACTACAATATTGGGGTAGCACTGACAGCTGTCAACCCAGTGTTGACTTTGTCCCTGGAGCCCAGAACCGTCGATGGCAAACCCTCTTCTCCCAGCCTTGGCCAGCCTGGCGCTGTCTGCCCCAGCCAGGCAGCTAGAAGCGGTGCCCGAACTCCTTGCTCAACTGGGTGGCCTTGGGGACCCCAGGGGTGCTTCCCCAGCCGATTTACCCACTGCCCCGTTCCTTTGTGGAAACCTTTACCTATGAACATCGCCTTTTCTTCCTATTAGGGGCTCATGGGGCCTTCATTTCTTTACTCTCATTTTAACAGCATCTTGGGGAAATAGCGGGAACTCAACAAATGTGCGCTGCCGCACCAGTGCCGCTCCAGTGTCCGCCCTCCAGCTTCCAGGTCTGCGTTGCTGTTGTTCCCTCTTCTGTTCTTCCCATGCTTGTAAGTTTGTGTGTGTGTGTGTGTGTGTGTGTGTGTATGGTACGTGTACACACGCACACACACACACAGTTGTTAAAATGCTGGGTACAGTGCCTCACTCCTGTACTCCTAGCAGTTTGGGAGGCCAAGGCAGGAGGATCACTTGAGCCCAGGAGTTGGAGGTTGCAGTGAGCTGTGATGATGCTACTGCACTCTAGCCGGGGCAACAGAGCAAGACCCTGTCTCACAAAAGAAAAGAAAAACAAAAGGAAGGAAAGAAAAGAAATGCTGACATATCTGGGTCCTGTGCCCCAGGTTCCCCGACAGCCCCAGCCAGAGAGGCCCGCGCTATCCACAATCCGGCAGCTGAGCGGGCCGGGCCTGATTCAGCAGGGAAGGGCCTCCACACCCCACCAGCTCCAGGGCCAGTCTTGGTCCTGCGTGGCCAAAGTCTTCCTGACTTTGTCTATTTTGAGAGTCGCCCTCTTGGGAGGGCGAGGAGCTATGTGCATGGGGGTGATCCTGATGGCCTCAACCCTAGCTCACAAGGGCTCCTGGATGATTTACTACCAGCCACATTTATTTACAAGCCACTAGCATGGACACAGAGGCTGGGGTTCAGACTTTTCCACTTCCCAGAAGTGTAATTTTGGAGACGTCACCTTAACTCTTTGAGTCTCAGCTTCTCCGTCAGTGAAATGGGGGTGAGGACCTGTCCTGCAGAGCCTTTGGGAAAATCAGAAGAAACACTACGTGCAGCCAGTGGTGTCCAGGAAGGGGCCCGGCGGTAACCTCCCTCTAGGACGGCGCTGTAACTCGCACGACGGCCACCAGGCGGCGCCATTGGCACCCGCGACGGCGGGCAGCGCCGAGCTCCGGCGGGCATCTGCAGCCCCTGTTGCTTTCGTTTGTGGTTTTTTCTTTCAAAATGATGGCACCACAGGGGGACAGAATCAGAATCTCTGGGGCTGGGGCTAAAACATGTGTATTTTAACGAGCGATTTGAGTCCACACTACGAAAATCTGAGAGCGGCTGACTTACAGCACCAAGCGGGCACGGGCTTCCCTGTGTCCCTCCGTCCTCTCCGGAGCGGGTCCTGCCCCTGGGCTGTCCTCGCTGCGGCCCAGGACACCCCCGGGCCCCACTGGACGAGCCCTGGGATGGATGGGATGGCCCCCGTTGAGTCCGTTTCCTGGCTTTGGTCTCCAGCCGCGTGCAGCCTCCGGGGGCGACGGGCCTGCACCCGCAGCGAGAGGCGGCTGGGCACGCAGCGCCTGGCGTGGGACACGTGGTTTCTCCTGGCGACACCCTTCAGCGACGTTAACCAAAGGAAGGTGTGTCAGAGGTGGCTGCAATAGTCCAGGTTAGAGATGGTGGAACCTGAGCTCGGGTGTGGTGGAAGGAAGGGAGGAGAGGACAGATTCAGGAAGTGCTGGAGATGTGGAGCGGGAGGGGAGGGAGAGGCACAGGTCCAGAAAAGCCTCAGTCTTCCATCTGTGTTCTTAGAAATGTGGGATCTGGCAGATAGCTTCAGCGACTTGGAAGGCTGAGGTGGGAGGATCACTTGAGCCCAGGAATTCAAGTCTAGCCTGGGCGATATAATGAGAACCTCATCTCTAAAAAATAAAAATAAAAGTAAAAAAAAGAAATGCAGGCAAGGTGCAGTGTCTCACGCCTGTAATCCTAATATTCTAGGAGGATCGCTTGAGGTCAGGAGTTAAAGACCAGCCTGAGCAAGAGCAAGACCCATCTCTTAAAAAAAAAAAAAAAGAAATGCAGA
>VBSM01000259.1:294102-305099 GCA_008086735.1 Cheirogaleus medius
TGAGCCATCGCACCCAGCCTCAATGTTTTTATTTTCTAAAACCAGTCTTTTTCTCTGAATGGTTTCTTACCCTTTTAAAATACAGTATAAAGTCCTGTTCTTCAGTCGCTGGATGCACTGTCTCTCTGGGGATAATAATAGGTTTCTCTTTAAAGTTTTTCTTTCCATGTGTGGTTTCTGCCTCATTCAAGTTGTTTGTTTGTCTACCTAATTGTTAGTTTTGGTCTCTAGACTTGATATAAGAAGCTTTCTTCAAACATGTGGTAATCTTTGACTATTCATTAACATTTAACAATGCCGAAAAGTAGAATGGAGGATTTTCAGTTCCGGCCATGACAGCGAAACAAGTATTGGACTTACCTTCCAACAGTAAAACTGTAGAAAATATGCGACGCAATACTACAGAAATGTGATTTTTAAAAAAGAAAAACATGTGGTGAGTTCATACTAATCCCAGCTTTCTGCCTGGGAGCAATTTCCAAATAAACTGTTGCTGAAATAGGAAGCATTGGTCTTGTTGGGCAGAGGAAATGAAGATCAGAGTTTAGAACGGCTGTTGCAGCTAGAATTTGTGGGGCGGAGTAACAGAGAGGGGGTTGTGGGGCAAAGAAGAAACTTTATAAATATGCATAGTGGTTCCCTTGATTCTTTGAACACTAAGCTGGAATGCTCAGGGTAATACTCTGTGAGGCCAATCAGATAAAAACTACTGAGAAACTGAGACTCCTGAAGTCACACAATATGGGAAAAAACTGGTTCCAAACAACCCAAATAAAAGGAACTTGCTGAAGGCCAAGCACTCCAATGAGACACCATAAAGATAGACAAAATACAACACTCTTTAAAAGAAAACGACATAATCTAGTCCTATAATGTAGCATAACAATGTTCAGCATACCATCAAAAACTACTCTACATAAGAGGTAGCAAGGACTAGGCCTGGTGGCTCACACCTGTAATCCCAGCACTTTGGGAGGCTGAGGAAGGAGAATCCTTTGAGACTGGACGTTTTAGACCAGTTTGGACAACAGAGCAAAACTCTGTAAAAGGAGCAAACAACTTAACCTAGCATGGTGGCACACACCTATAGTCCTAGCTACTTGGGAGCTAGGATTCCTTTAGATATACACCTAGAAGTAGTGGATCTATTTTTAAGTTTTCAAGGAACCTCCATACTGTTTTCTATAATAGTTGTACCGATTTACATTCCTAGCAACAGTGTACCAGAGTTCTGTTTTCTTCACACCCTAGCCAACACTTGTTCTCTTTTGTTGTTTTGATAGTAGCCATCCTAACACGTGTGGGATGATATGTCATTGTGGTTTTAATTTGCATTTCTCTGATGATTAGTGATATTGAGCATTTTTTCATATACCTGTTAGTAATATGTATGTCTTCTTTTGGGAAATGTCTATTAATGTCTTTTGCCAATTTTAATTGGATTATTTGTTTTGTTTTTTTCCCATTGAGTTGTTTGCATTCCTTATAGTCTGAATATTTGCCTCTTGTCGTATGTATCGCTTGCAAATATTTTTCTCTCATTCCATAGGTTGTCTCTTTACTCTGTTCATTGTTTCCTTTAATGGCAGAAGCTTTTTAGCTTGATGTAATCCATTTGTCTATTTATGCTTTTGTTGCCATTGCTTTTTGTGTTATATCCAAAAAGTCATTCCCTAGGCCAATGTCATGGAGTTTTTGTCCTATGTTTTCTTCTAGTAGTTTCATAGTTTGGGTTCTTGCACTTAAATCGTTAGTCCATTTTGAGTTGATTTTTGCATATGATGTGATATTAGAGCAGGTTTAGAGGCTAAATCCACAGGTATTGGCCTGGAACATGGGGCTATAGGGGTCGGCCCAGTAATGGGCTTTGCTAGGGCAGGCTTGGTGTTGGGGTCCACGCTAAAGTCTATGCTCACTTCCCTCTCTTTCCCAAGTGGATGGTATCTCTCTGAGTTTGGTGCTGCCTAGAGTTGGGAAGGAGTGATGTGGGTAATGTAAAAGTCTCCTTCCTACCTTCTTCAATGTGTCATTTCTTATTAGTATGCTATGCCCAGCTACTGTGATCTCTCACCTGGTTTCCTTGGCTCTTGTGAAGATATTTTCAAGCATGGATGGTTGTTCAAATTGATGTTTCTGCAGTGGGACAATCACTGGAAAGTCTTACTTCACCCCTCCCATCTAGCCAAAGAGAGAATCTTGGAAGCATCAAAGGAGAAGTAAACTTTGTCACATATAAGAGATCCTCAATAACAGTAAGAACTAATTTCTCACAAGAAACCATGGCGGCCAGAAGGTTGACATATATAAAGTGCTGAAAGAAGCTGGGCATGGCTGCTCACACCTGTAATCCCAACACTTTGTGAGGCCAAGGTGGGAGAATCACTTGAGCTCAGGAGTTTGAGACCAGCCTGGGCAAGAGCAATACCCCGTCTCTACAAATAATAAAAAAATTAGCCAGGCATGGTGGCACACACCTGTAGTCCCAGCTATTCAGGAGGCTGAGGCAGGAGAATTGCTTGAGCCCAGGAGTTTGAAGTTGCAGTGAGCTATGACGACATCACTGTACTTTAGCCCAGGGAACAGAGTGAGACCTTATTTCAAAAAATAATTTTTTTAAATTAAAAATGTAAAGTGCTGAAAGAAAAAAGCTGTCAACCAATAATTCCACATCCAGAAAAACAATTCTTCAATCAATAGACAATAGACAATAACTCAAAGCCATTTAACCACTTTGGTACAAGCGTCGACTATAGTCGACAGCCACAGATGAATGCGCACAGCCGAGCCTCGACTTTAGCCGACAGCCAAAAGCTTTTGCTTTTACAGCTTTTATCTCTGCAGTTGCAGTGTGTACGTCCAGCTTATAAGTTACTACGAATCTGTGACCTTTTAACACGTCCTTAGTAGGAGTTATTATAGTTTTTTTCCTAAAGCTGCCTGTAAAGTAAAACAAGCTCTCAGTGCTTTAAAGCTTTCCTCATCACACAAGAGCGAAACGGATGCGTCGTCAATGCGCAGCACACACTGCCGTGCGGACTGTGAGTGCCGCTGTGGGCGAGGCTTCGAGGCCGGTGAGCACCGCACCCAAGTGGTTAATAATAACAGTCTCCTCAACGAACCCCTTCGACCCTCAGTTTTCCTCATGTGTAAAATAGAGATAATAATATCTACGGTAGACTATGATGAAGGAACAGAAAAGGGAGATTTTAAACTGTGCCTCATGTCAAAAAGGTCTTGGGCAGTGAGATGAATGTGCAAAGGACCTAGCACCAAGAAGTGTCCTTCACATTGTTCCCCTCCTCTCCAGCCCTTCCCTCCCTCCAACTCTGCCTGCATGATCTCACCCCTTCCCCGACTGACATTTCGGGGAAGGGTGTGACAATCCCGTCCTATGGAGGAAGGTGGTCTGTGCGTGAGCGCAGAGCGCCAGAACTGGCTGACAAGAGTGGGGTGAGGACAGGGATCCCCCAGGGCCTCTGACAACCCAGCTTCACCCCAGCGTAAGGCTGGCTGGGTTTTCACCAGGCGTCCCCAGGGCACTCCAGGTTCAGGACCCTTTTCTGCTGGAGCTGCACCTGTGGCCAGGCAGCATGGCACCAGCTTGAGACACACCAGGCCCCTGCGTCCCAGGAGCGGTGCAGCCTCCCTGGCTGTCCCTCCTGCAGCGGCCTTGGGCTGTCTGCCCTCGGAGCCTCCCAAGTTGCGACATAGTCCTTGGAACTTTGCTTTCCAGCGCCAAGGAGCAAAGCACATAACTCCAGGGCCACACCCTCGTGAGAGGTTTTCCCCTTCTTTCCCATTATTTCGTCAGAGTAAATTCCCAGCAGTGGGATTCTTGAGCTAGAGAATATGAATATTTGTATGGTTCTTGGGGCTTACTGCCAGATTATTTTCCCATGTGCTTATATGCTTTTCCTATTGATAAAAGAATTTATGGTTTCACAACAGCATTACTGGCATTAATTTGTATCATTAACTTTTCAAAATTTTTGTTTTGTGTTTAGTTTTTAGAAATAAAATCTATTTGTCAAAAATATTCTTGTACTATAGACAAATAGAGAGGCAACGGCTAAACAGACATCTTATGCAAAATAACTATAAATTTTTGGTCTGCCATCATAGCTTTTCCTTTTTTTGTTTTCTTTTCTTTCTTGTTTTTTGTGGAACTCAGGCATTTAGGAAAAATCATATCTCTTTCTCAAAAGCAAATCCTATTTTACCCCTATATACTTCATGAGGACATTTTCCTACATGATTGTAATCCCACTGTGACACTAAATGATCAAGAGTCTTTGATGTTGCTAATGCCCAGTCAGTCCATGGTCACTTTTCCCACTGCCTCAAACATCAAGTCTTTTCTCATACATTTTGCTCAAATAAGATGCAAACAAAAGCTGCAAATAGTTGGGTATTATGCTTTGTAATTCTCTTTTATTTATTTTTTAATTTAAAAACATTTTTCTGAGACAGGATCTTGCTCTGTCGTCCAGGTTGGAGTACAGTGGCACAATCGTAGCTCACTGTAGTCTCAAACTACTGAGCTCAAGTGATCCTCTAGCCTCCACCCCATGAGTAGCTGGGACTACAGGCACGCTACCATGCCCAGCTAACTTTTCTATTTTTTGTAGAGACAGGGTCTTGCTATATTGCCCACGGTGGTCTTGAACTCCTGGTCTAAAGGGATCCTCTTGCCTCAGCCTTTCAAAATGCTGGGATTACAGGTGTGAACCACCAAACCTAGCTTTAATTCTCTTTTAATCTAGATCCCCCTCAACCCCCTGCAACCTCCCTTCTTGCCATTGGCTTGCTGCATGGGCTAGGTCCATCATCCTGCAGAGTGTTCCTCCCTTCCAATTTGTCTGGGCTGCCTAGAGGGGTCATTAATTAGATCCTCCATGTCCCCTTCTGCCTTGAAACTGAAAGTCAGTTGTAAAGCTAATTCACTGGATTCAGGCTCAACTTTTTGGGCAAAATCTCAGAGGCACGGCTGGGAGCTTCCTCTCATGGGCCTTTTGGGCACATGACCTCCGGTTGCCCCTCTCTCGGCAGCGCCACATGGGCCTTGCCCAGGGAAACATCCCCATCGACATTCTAGGTCTTGGTTGGTGCCTATTGCTCAGCGGTCCACAAGGATCCACACATCAGCTCGGTGCCCCCAGGAATGGTGATCCCGTCGTCCACTCATTCATTCATTCTTTCCAGTTGAAGATAAATTTGGAAAGAAAGGAAAGAAGCCAGCGTTCGTGAAACACTTACTAACATGCCCGCAGGGTGCTCGGTGCCTCACTGCACTGTTACATTTAATCTTCACGGCAGCACGGCAAGGAAAACCTGCTGTGATCGTAACAGAAATAAGTCAGTAACCTCTGGGTTGCCGCGTCTTATTTCATCCTGTGCTTGTGGTAGACTCTATTATTATCTCTAACTTGCTGATGAGGAAATCAAGGCTCAGGCAGGGTGCTCGCTGGCCGAAGGCTCAGAGCCAAGGAGAGGCAGGGCAGGATGTGAACACAGGTTTCTTCTAAGGCCACACCCCTTCATTCAGGCTGTGTCATGGGTCACAGCTGGCCCTAGGGTTGGCTGCCCACAGGCAGTGGTGACTGAGAGACAGGATCAGTGCGTTCACATGTCCACCTAAGGCTGCCCTTGGAAGTTTTTTCTGCAAAGACACAGCTTGCGTTTGGTTCAACAGGTGCTTACTGGCCACTATTCCTGCTCTGGTGAAACACAGAGGCCAGTCTGTAGGTGCCCATGGGCCATCCAGTGGAGGTGGCCACGTGGGCATCACACTGAAGTGGGCTGTGGGACCACAGGCACAGAGATGGAGGCTGAGGCAAGACCACAGAGGAGAGAGCTGGGCCACGTGGAGGGTGAAGGCTGATGGGGCCTGGAGACAGCCACAATAATGGGGGAGAAATCATCCGACCCCAAGGAAGGTGTCTTAGTCCCTCTGTACTGCTAAAGCACAATAGCACAGACTGGGGGGGCTTATAATTTTTTACTTAAACAGAAATTTATTTCTCACAGTTCTGGCAGCAGAAAGTCCAAGTTCAAGGCACTGACAGATCTGCCATCTGGTAAGGGCCCACTTCCCAATTCCTACACAGCAGCGCTCTCACTCTCTGGGCTCCCTGTTGTAAGGGCACTAATCCCATTACTGAAGAGTCTACCCTCATGACCTAATCACCCCAAAGGCTCCATCTCCTAACACCATCCAATTGGGGGTTATGCTTCAAATTTGAGGCTGTGGGGCGGGGGTGGGGGGAGGACACAACGTTGAGTCTGAAGCAGAAGGGAACTGCAGAGTCTTACCCAGAACCCAAATGTCCCTCAGTGGGAGAAGCCTATCTATTCAGCCTGTCTATTCGTACTGGGGAACACAGCAGCCATCAGGGGAACGGCCTGCCTCTCTGTAGCCCAGGGCCCAGGCCTACGACACTGCCCGTCTCTCTCCCCAGGGCAGGCCCGCAGTGCCAGGGAACTGACGCCTTTGGATGGAAGTGGGAGGGTAAGGACCCAGCTTTCTTCCACTCCAAGAAAGCCCTCAAGGTGCGTTCCCTGAGTCTCTCAGAAAGTCCCAGGGTCTGAACCTCAGTTGCCCCAGGGCTAACCTGCTCGGTAGCACATTCTTGTGGGCTCCCCTGCCTTGCCCGCCTTCCTTCCACACACCCGCCCAGTGCTTTCCGGGAACCTGCACCCAAACGACCTGCTTTCAGCACCCAGTTAACTCCTTGCACACAAACTCTTGTCTCAGAGTCTGCTTCTGGGGGACCCAACTAAGACAGCAACCATGGGCAGGCGACTTCCCTACTGGAGGCTCAGTGTCTGCATCTGTAAAGGGGAGAATCGCAGCAACTGGCAGCCCGGTGTCGACTCCTCCTGCGCCTGGTCTCACGCTCTGCTCATTCAGTCAGCCCCAGTGGCAGCTCTCACCTGGTGCCCCTGCACCCCTCACCAGGAGGATCAAGGCAGGGCAAGACCAATCAGAGCTGCTCTCCTGGGCACAAAGCCTGAGAGGTGTGTGATGAGGACGAGCAGCCCTGCACCTCCCAGCCTCCACTTGGGCAGGCCTGGCTTCCGCCCTGCCCAGTGGCACAAGTGAAAGCTGCTTCGGATCCTTTCCTGCGCTGCTCGGGTGAGAGAGGGGCATCAAAACAGATCCAGACACATACATACTCTTTCTATTTGTCATATGCAAATATGTATAGCAAGCTGTCCAGAAGTCTAAGTTAAAATAATGTGATCTATAAATGCAATAAATACATTATGCAAAAAGTATTTAAATTAGTTCCCTGTCATTTGGGGGATCTGATCCAGACTACCCAGTCAGCGCTGCAGGCCCTCCCTGTGGCCGCAGTGATCTGCCCAGCTCCCTCCTCCCCACACCAGCGCTCACAGGCGGTACCCGCCACCAGACACAGCACTGATTGCGTTCTGGACAAGCCCAGGAGTGAGCCCAGGCCACCTGGTCATGGCCCCAGTTCCAGGAGACCATGGGGACTGTTGACTTTCCTCTCCTAGAGGATCCCAAGGCTGTGCCACGTGGGGGAATGACCCGGCAAGCACAAGTGAGGAGGCAGCATCCCAACAGCTCAGCCTCACTCTCAGCCCATCAAACCCCTTTGGGCATCATCATCGTCATCCTCATTGTCATCATCATTATCAGGGCAGGGCAATAATGCTGCTGTTGCTGCTGCTGCCAGGTGTGCTCTGCTCACCTGGCCTCTTTTGGTCTGTACAGGGACTCTGTGAGTTACGAATTGTTATTCCTGTATTACAGATTAAGAAACTGAGGCTCATACTGGGGACGGGGCTATTTCCAAGGTCACATGGTCTGTGGCAATGGCTCTGCCCCCACGGGTCATAGTCCTTGGCAGCCCCTCGTGTGTGGAGTCCTCCTCCTCTGCTGCACTTGAGGTGGCCTCGCAGTCCCTCCGGGCAGACCAGTCCTGAGGATGTCCAACCGCTCGTCTGCTAGCTTTCCAGGAGCTCCAAGACAGGGCCTGAGTGCCCATAGGGAGGGGTTGGTTTGGGGCAAGATGATGCATTCAGGTGCCCTAGGAGTCTGGAGCTGTATCCAGCCCCGGCCACCTCAGGGAAAAGCCATGCTCTCTACCAGTGGTGGCGGCGGCAGCTAGGGTTCTGGCCAACCTCGTTTGCTCCTAGTCAAGACAAGCTCACTTGGGCTGGGACAGAGGCTCACACCTTAGGGGAGATCAGCGATGGGCCCCATTTCCCCAGTGCTTGCTGGCTGTTTGAGACTCCTATAGTGTATCCCCCACTGGGGTGCTAACCACTTAAGATTGCCACCATGACACACTCCTGCTGTGTCAACCACGTTATCCCTGACTCCTCACAGCAGTCCCTGGAGCCAGCCATGCCTGCATTCCCAGTTCATGGCCAGGGGAACAGTGGCCAAGGGTTAAGAAGTTGCCACAGTCACATAGTTAGAAAGTGGATAAGGTATTATTCAAACCCATTCCTCATTGTTTCCAAAGCCAGCTGGGCAGAATAACTGGGATTTCTTTGTCCATACTTCCTGCTCCTTGCCTACATGCTATTCACGCAGCATCTTATCCTCCTGGCCCTTGGAGGAAGACACAGGGCAGTGCCATATGCTTGCTGGGTAACTTTTGAAACCCATGGCTTGGACTATCCATAGCTCTTAGGGGAAAGGCCTTTCAGTACGAAAGACAGGGGATGCTGAATTCCAAACTAGAGAGCATGCGCCCTGGGATGGCACAGCCTGCGAGAGCCAGGTTCCTGGGGCTGGTGCGGGGCCTCCTGGGGCTGGGGGCAAGTATGGCTGAGACCAGCTTGTCTGAGCCTCTGAAAAGGGACTCCAACTTCAACTCCTCCCAACTCCCAGAGGGCAAGGCAGGGCCAGAATCCAGAGAGGCTCAAGGGACCCAGTACAGAGGACACCTTCCCAGATGAGCCCAGGGAGGCAGGAGTCCACTAGGAAGGCCAGACCCAGCCCTGCAGGCTAGAATACAACAGCGCTCTGGCCCACCTGGAAGGAGGGACCCGAGTACTGCCTGTAGGGAGACATGTGGGCAGCCGCCCAGAGTTCTTGGGTGCCAAGAGAGTGAGAAGGACAAGCAGACCTGTAGGACCCCATGACAGGGGCAAACAGCACAGAGCGAGGGGGATGTGGCTGGGCCAGGCGGGGTGTAGGCATCTAGCCAGGCTCCCTCCTGCTCCCCTTCACCTCTGAGCCCCTAGAGCTTAGATGCCCTGGTAGGAGGGCAGGGAGAAAAACCTTGAATGGACTGGTTTCCAAACACGAGGTAACTGAGGAACCATAGGACTGGACAGGATTTACTGGGTGCCTTGATGAGGGGCCCGCAGCAGCAGGTCTCAGTCAGAGATCAGCACCCGCGATAGGAGGGGAGCCACGGCTCCCGCGCCTGACTGGGAACCTTGGAGTTTGAACCCTGCCTCGCCACATGCTTGTGTCTGGAGCTACCCGGAGTTTGTCTTATTCCCCACACTGTTCAGCCCAGTATCATGCATGTCATAGGAGCCAAATAAGGACATAATTAGTAGCTATATAATTGGATAAGGGCGTCCAGCCTCTGGCTTTGGGGAAGGCTGGCTACAATCACAATTAGAATACAGAACAGTTTCACCACCCCAAAAAATCTCCCTCATGCCACCCCTTTGTAGAAGACCCAGCCTCTATACCTAACTTCTGGCCACCACTGATCTGTTCTTTGTCCCTGTAGTTTTGCCTTCTCCAGAATGTCATATAGATGGATTCTTACAGTGTGTAACTTCTTGAATCTGCCTTCTCAGTTCAGCCTAGTGCCTCTGAGATCCACACGCACTGTCGCACATATCGAGAGTGCATTTGCTGTTATTGCTGAGTAGGCTTCCATTCTATGAACGAGCCAAAGTTTATTCAGCCATTGGCTTGTGACAGTTGGGTTATTTATGATTCCTGGCAATTATGCATTGAGCTACTATACACATTTGTATAAGATTTTTGTGTGAATATATGTTTTCCTTTTCTCTAGGGGAAATACGGAGTGGGACTACTGAATCACATGTAGTACATGTTTAACCACTTCGGTACCAGCGTCGACTATAGTCGACAGCCACAGATGAACGTGCACAGCCGAGCGTCGACAGCCAAAAGCTTTTGCATTTATCTCTGCAGTTGCAGTGTGTACGTTCAGTTTATAAGTTACTACGAATCTGTGACCTTTTAACAAGTCCTTAGTAGGAGTTATTATAGTTATTTTCCTAAAGCTGCCTGTAAGTAAAACAAGCTTTCAGTGCTTTAGAGCTTTCCTCATCACACAAGAGCAAAACAGACCCGTCGTCAATGCGCAGCACACACTGCCGTGCGGACTGTGAGTGCGGCTGCGGGCGAGGCTTCGCGCGGCCAGTGAGCACGGTCCCGAAGTGGTTAACTTTACGAGAAACTTCCGCCAAACTGCTGTCAGAGTGGCCACGCCATTTTTACACTCCCACCAGCCGTGGGCGTGAGTTCCAGTGACTCTGCTTCTAGCACTTGGTACTGATGAGGTTTGGTTTGGATTTTTTAATTCTAGCCACTCTCAAAGGTATGTGATGGTATCTCATTGTGGTCTTAATTTGCAGAAAAAAATTAACAATTTGATGAAGTCAAATTGATCAAGCTTTACTTTTATGGATCATGCTTTTGGTGTCATATCTAAGAACTGTTTTCCTAACGTAAGATTATGAGGATTTTCTCCTATGTTTTCTTTTAAAAGTTTTATAGTTTTTGTTTTACATTTAGATGTATGATCTATTTTGAATTAATTTTTGTCTAACATGAGTTTAGGTTGAGGTTCATTATTGTTTCAACAAAATTGTTGAAAATTTTATCCATCTCCATCAAATTGCCTTTGCACCTTTGTAAAAATCAATCAGCCATCATTGTGTGGGTCAATTTCTGGACTTTCTATTCTATTCCTTTCTATTTATCTATGTGTCTGCCCTTCTCTAATACCAGTCTTTTTTTTTTT
>VBSM01000259.1:308057-329803 GCA_008086735.1 Cheirogaleus medius
TTCTAGTAGCTGTCTTTTATGTAGAGACACTCTGTCTGGTGGTGTTTCTAGTCCTCCATCTTGCTCCCGCCTCCAATTTCATTGTTTTATGCTCTAATTCTTAGTATTTCTTTTTTTCTGCTTACTTTGGATTTAATTTGCTTTCTTTTTTCTAGTTTTCTAAGGTTGATACATGATTGATTTGAGATCTTTCTTCTTTTCTAAAATATTCATCTAATGCTATAAATTTCCCTCTAAGCACGACTTTTGCTGCATCCCACAAATTTTGATAAGTTGTATTTTCAGTTTCCTTTAGTTCAAAATATTCTTAAATTTCTCTTGAGATGTCTTCTTTGACTCATGTGTTATTTAGAAGTGTGTTAATTAATTTGCATATGCTTGGGAATTTTCTAGGTATCTGTTATTGAATTCAAGTTTAATTACTTTGTGGCCTGAGAGCATACATTGTATTATTTCTATCCTTTTAAATGTATTAAGGTGTGTCTTGTGGCCCAGAATGTGGTCTGTCTTGGTGAATGTTCCATGGAAACTTGAGAAGAATGTGTATTCTACTGTTGTTGGATGAAGTTGTCCATAGATGTCAATTATATCCAGTTGTCTGATGGTGCTGTTGAGTTCAGCTGTGTCCTTAATGATTTCCTGCCTGCTGGATCTGCCCTTTTCTGATAGAGGAGTGTTGAAGTCTCCAGCTATAATAGTGGATTCATCTATTTTTCCCTGAAATTTTTGCTTCACATATTTTGGTGCATTGCTGCTAAGTGCATACACATTAAGGATTGTTACATCTTCTTGGAGAATTGCCCCCACTATCATTATGGAATGCCCCCTCTTTATCCCTGATCATTTATCTTGCTCTACAGTTTCCTCTGTCTGAAGTTAATATAGTCACTCCATGTTTCTGCCCTGCCCCTAGCTTTACTGAGGTATAATTGACAAATGAGAATTATATATGTTTAAGATGTACAACGTGATGATTTGATATACGTATGCATTGTGAAATGACTACAACAATCAAGTTAATTAATACATCCATCACCTCACATAGTTACCATTTTGGGTGTGTGTGTGTGTGTGTGTGTGTGTGGAAAGAACACTTAAGATCTTCTCTTTTAGCAAATTTCAAGTATACAATACAATATTATTAATTGTAGTTACCATGCTGTATATTAGAGCCCAGGACTTATTCATCTTATGACTGAAAGTTTATGCCTTTGGCCAACATTTCTTCCTGTCTGCCCCACCCGCTGCCCTTCTCTGGCAACCACTATTCTACTCTCCGCTTCTATGAGCTCAACTTCTTTAGATTCCACATATAGGTGAGATCATGCAATATTTTTCTTTCTGTGTCTGGCTTATTTCACTTAGCATAATGTCCTCTAGGTCATTCATGTTGTTGCAAATGGCAGGATTTTCTTCTTTTTATGGCTGAATAATATTCCACTGTACGTGTGTATATGTGTGTGTGTCACATTTTTTTTATCCATTCATGTGTTGAATACATTAATCCGTCAATGTCACTTAGATTGTTTGTGTGTCTTGGCTATAGTGAACAAAGCTGCAGTGAGCATGGAGGGGTAGATATCTCTTCAAGATGCTGATTTTATTTCCTTTGGAGATATGCCCAGAAGTGGGATTGTTAGGTCATATGGTAGTTTTATTTTTCATATTTTTGAGGAAGCTCCATGCTGTTTTTCATAATGACTGTACTGATTTACATTCCCACCAACAATGCACAAGGATTTTCTTTTCTCTACAACCTTGCCAACAATTCATTATCTCTTGTGTTTTTGATCATAGCTATAGTTTTCTTTTTATTAGTATTAGCATGGTATGTTTTTCTCCATCCCCTTTTTTTTTGAGACAGAGTCTCACTTTGTTGCCCAGGCTAGAGTGCTGTGGCATCAGCCTAGCTCACAGCAACCTCAAACTCCTGGGCCCAAGTGATCCTCCTGCCTCAGCCTCCCGAGTAGCTGGGACTACAGGCACGAGCCACCACACCCAGCTAATTTTTTTCTTTCTATTTTTAGTTGGCTGGCTAATTTTTCTTTTCTATTTTTATAGAGACAGGGTCTCACTCTTGCTCAGGCTGGTCTCAAACTCCTGATCTCAAGTGGTCCTCCCACCTCGGCTTCCCAGAGCGCTAGAATTACAGGCATGAGCCACAGTGCCCAACCTAAAATGGATTTCTTATAGACAACATATTGTTGGGTCTTGTTTCTTAATCCACTCTCACAATCTCTGTCTTTTAATTGGTGTATTTAGACCATTGATGTTTAAAGTGATTATATAGTTGAATTAATATATATTACATTTGTTACTGTTTTCTACTAATTGCTCTTGTTCTTTATTCCTATTTTGTCTTCCACTCTTTTTCTGCCATTTATGGTTTTTCCTGAGCATTTTATGTGATCCTATTTTCCCTTTTTTCTTAGAATATCAGTTATACTTCTTTTTAAACTTTTTTAGTAGTTTCCCTAGAATTTGCAAATATACATTTACAACTAATCCAAGTCTACTTTCAAAGAACACTATACCACTTTCACAGGTAGTGCAGGTGCCTTATAATAACAAAATATTCCAATTCCTCCCTCCTGTCCCTCTTATTATTGCTGTCATTAATTTCACTTATACATAAGCTATATTCATTGAATATTGTTGCTATGATTATCTGAACAAATTATATGTTAGATAAATTAAAAATAAGAAAAATAAAAGTTTTTATCTTACCTTCACTTATATCTTCTACAATGTTTTTCCTTTCTTTATGTAGATCTGAGGTTCTTACCTTCTCTCTGAAGAACATTTTAAAACATTTCTTGCAAGGTAGGTCGACTGGTGACAAATTCTCTCACTTTTTGTTTGTCTGATAAAACCTTTTTTTTTTTTTTAGAACTTTATATTTTTTACCCAGTTCCAGAATGCATCTGATAAAGTCTTTACTTCTCTTTTACTTTCGGAAGATAATTTCACAGAATACAGAATTTTAAGTTGGTGATTTTTTCCCCAACATTTAAAATATTTCACTTTACTCTTCCTGCTTGCATGGTTTCTGAGGAGGTCAGATGTAATTCTTATCTTTGCTCCTGTAAAGGTAGCAATTTTTTTCCTCTGGCTTCTTTCAAAATTTTTTATTGTCGTTATCTTTGATTTTTTGCAGTTTGAATATGATATGCTGAGGGGTAGTCTTTTTTGTTTTTAGTTTTTTTGGGTTTGGGGGCACTTATCCTGATAAGTGATAAGTCTCTGAGCTTCCTAGGTCTGTGGTTTAGTGTCTGACATCAATCTGGGAAAATTCTGTTATTATTGCTTTGAATATTTCTCTTGTTTCTTCCTTTCTTCTCCTTCTGGTATTTCCATCATGCCTATGTTACACCTTTTGTACTTATTTCACAGTTTTTGCATATTATGTTTCAGTTTCTTTTATTGTTCTTTTTTCTCTTTGCATTTCAGTTTGGGAAGTTTCTATGGACACATCTAGAAGCTCAGAGATTCTTTCCTCAGCCGCGTCCAGTCTACTGCTGAGCCCATCAAAGGCATTTCTCCTTTCTATTATGCTAACTTTGTTCTCCAGCATTTTTTTTTGATTCTTTGTTAGAATTTTCACAACTCTTCATACATTGCCCATCTGTTCTTGCATGCCATCTACTTTTTCCATTAGAGCCCTTAGCGTTTTAATCATAGTTGTTTTAAATCCACAATCTGATCATCCCAACACCCCTGCCACATCTGAGTGTGGTCCTGACGCTTACTCTGTCCCTTCCAGCTGTGCTTTTTGCCTTTTAGTATGCCTGCTAATGTTTTGTTGAAAGGCAGACATGTCACAGTAGGCAAAAGGAACTGCTGTAAATAGGCCTTTAATGACATGGCAGTAAGGTGTGGGAGCAGGGGACGCAGTCTACAGTCCTGTGAGGGGGTCTCAGTCTTCTAGTGAGCCTGGACCTCTGGACTGTGAACCTCATACATGATGACCAGTTGTCCTCCAGTAGGTGGGATAGGATGGTTTCAGGGGGCTGCAGCTAAATATTTCCCTTCCCCCATAAGGCAGGCGAGAGGGGCAGGAGTTAGCTATTTCCTCCTCCCAGATCAGCTGGGCTCTGATAAAACTCTAACTAGTTAAACAGTTTCTCCTGAGGGCAGGCCTTGTTAGGAAGAAGAGAATGCTCCGGTGTAGTTTATTTATTTATTTGTTTGTTTATTTATTTATTTTTTTAAGATAGAATCTTGCTCTGTCACCCAGGCTAGAGTGCTGTGGCATCAGCCTGGCTCACAGCAACCTCAGACTCCTGGGCTCAAGCAATCCTTCTGCCTCAGCCTCCCGAGTAGCTGGGACTACAGGCATGTGCCACCATGCCCGGCTAAGTTTTTCTATGTATTTTTAGTTGGCCAATTAATTTCTTTCTATTTTTAGTAGAGACAGGGTCTTGCTCTTGCTCAGGCTGGTTTTTAACTCCTGACCTTGAGCAATCCACCCACCTCAGCTTCCCAGAGTGCTAGGATTACAGGCGTGAGCCACGGCGCCCAGCTTTGGCATAGTTTAGAAAGTGTTGCTTTTGACCAGGCATGATGGCTCATGCCTGTCATCCTAGCAATTTGTTGAGGTGGGAGGATTGCTTGAGGCCAGGAGTTTAAGACTAGCCTGAGCAACATAGAAAGATCCAACGCCCCCCAACCCCACCTCTACAAAAAAAGAAAAATTAGCTGGGCATGGTAGCGCATGCCTGTAGTCGCAGCTATTGGGAGGCTGAGGCAGGAGGATCACTTGAGCCTAGGAATTTAAGGTTGCTGTGAGGTATGATGGCACTACCGCACTCCAGCCTGGGTGGCAGAGTAAGACTCTGTCTCAAAAAAAGAGTTGATCTTTCCAACCCCCTACTGAAAGAACAAGGGGATTTTTCTCTAATATTCACCGTGAGAACTGGCTGAGCTCCTGGGGGTGCGATTCACAGAAGCGCGTCGTCCCCGCCCACCACGGCTCCTCCTGGGGCTCCCCGTCTCAGAGCCGCCAGCAAGTCGTCCATCGCAGCTCACGCTCCCTGTCCTGGCACGGTTCCGCAGAGCTTTCTGCTCTGTGACATTGTGATTCTATGTGTCTGCCTGTCTGTCCCTCCAGTTTTGGGGGCTGCAGTTTGCCTTGTGACCTAATTTCTCTGACAGATCTAAGCAGAGCTGTTGATTTTTCACTTTATGCAGCTTTTTACTTGCTAGGGTGGAGGGATGGCTTCTAAGCTCTTTACCTGCCGAGCTGAAAATTGGAAGTCCCGCTTTATTGTCCAGAGTCATCAGCTGCAATTCTGCCCAGGAGTTTTAACTGAATTGAGTGGGAGAGAGAGGATGGAGTGTGCTATTCCATCTTTACTAGAGCCTTTGTCCTCAGTTTGTTTTTTAGAACAAAATGCAATAAACATATGGCCAGAGAAAACATTAAGAAGATATTTTAACAAAATATTACCGGTTATTTCTGGGTGGTAAGATGTGGGTAGGTTTCTTATTCACTTTTTGGTAATTGCCAAATTTTCTCTAATGAGCATTACTTATATAATTAGGGAAAAATCATTAAACACTCATAAAATAACTTAGGCATGGTGATCTCACATTCAGTGATCAGAAAAATTTCCACGGCATAAGTTGCAGACTATTTGGACAGAGGGAGAATTCACATGAAGCACTCTCAGAGGGAAAAGCCAGCACCAAAATGATGAGAACATTCTCATTCCAGCCCTGGACACGTTATAGGCACACATGGAAGGTGAGAACCAACACGATGCCGGTCCCTGCTCTTCACAGCAATGGGGTCTCAGGGCTTTGTTTATTTTACTTTTCATTGTCCATTTTATATTACCTAAATATTCCATTAAAATAAAAATATAAAAACCAAAGAAAGGAGTCATTGTCACAGGCTCTTACAAAGGGCCCCAATACACCCACCCTTTAGTTGGGCCTGGGGACATACGTATGGGCTGAGTGGTAGCTTCCAAGAGAGTATGTCCATGTCCTAATCCTTAGATCCTGTAAATGTTATCTTCTTTAGGAAAAGGGTCTTGGCAGCTGTAGTTAAGGATTGTGAGATGAGTAGGTCATCCTGGATTATCTGGGTAGGCCCTAAAGCCAATAATAAGCATCCTTACAAGTGACATACAAGAGAATAAACACACGCATACAGGAGGTGATGTGGAGCCTCAGGCAGATATTGGACTGATGTGGCCACAAGCCAAGGAAGCTGCAGCCACCAAAAGTTAGAAGAAGCAAGCATGGATTATCCTCTAGACACCCTCAGGACACCCTCTGACACCTTGATTTTGGACTTCTTATCAAAACTGTGAGAGAATACATTTCTGTTGTTTTAAGCCACCAAGCTTGTGACAATTAGTTAAAGCAATGATAGGAAGCTAATACACTTTCAGAGAGGCAAGACTGTTGGCAGGCTGTCCTGCCCAAGCCAGCTCGGCCCAGCAGCCAGAGCCCAGGCAGGACGGAGCTGCGACCTGCTGTGGGAGAGCGGAGCGCAGGCAGGGCCCTGGCAGGACACAGGCCTCCGACGGCAGGAGCACGGTGTCCGTGGAGCAGGGATTCTTGAGAGACCCATAGCTGTGCCATGAAAGTATCTCTGCTTTGTGTGTTACTCAGCTTAGTGCCGTGCCCTTTGGCAACCTTGCACATGGGTCAGGATAGGTGAAGTCATGCTGCAGTGACAAGGGACCCTAAACTCTCAGTGAAGTGTAGCATGTTACCTGTGTTTAATAGGTTATCTATGGCTTCTGCTCTGTGTTTGCTTTCTCCAGGACCCAGGCTAGAGCAGCAGCCACCATTTCAGTAGCCATTTCAATTGTCACCATCACAGATGGAAAGAGCGCTTTGGCAGATCTGGCATAAGCAATTCAATGCTCCGGTTCATTTATCTGACTCAGCGGTTGTCCAATACCACCCAAACAAGGAGGCCAGGAAGTGTGATCCTATCACGTGCTCATAATACGGAGAGCTAAAAACATTTCACAAAGAGCACAGCGACTGCACGCTCGCTGTGAGCCCAGAGCCCTGTGTCCCACTTGTTTTCTATGATCAGTGCCCAGCACAGGGATGGCCTTGCTGATACTATCTATGTTCAGTTACTGTTAAATGGCAGGAAGGAAGGGAAGGAGGGAGCGATGGAGCGAGGGAGGAAGAAAACATTTTCTGACGTGTAGAAAGTGTTCTGGGTGGTTTTTCTATGCCAGCACTGGAAATGGAACACAGCAGGGCCCTGCAAACAGGAGCCGAATGCAACCGAATCACCTTTCATGTGTGCCTCTTCTAGTTTCAACCTGTAGTTTTGGTCAAGCCTACAAAGCCCGGAGTCGGGAGCAAGGTGGGCGCTCACGGAGCCCACCTGGGCAGTCAGAACCCAAGGCTGGCGTGTGTGGCCACAGACCAGGCTGGGCATCAGAGAAAGACTCAGGGGTTCAGGGCCAGGGCTACTCTTCCCTCTCCTGCCCTTGGTTCAGGCACAGGCACCACTGCGCGGTGTCCCAGTAACCCAGGGCATGCCCAGTCCTGCACAGCATTTGTGCTCACTGGCTCTGCTCTGACAAGCTCTGTCCGAGTCAGTATCTGCAGCCTGCCTCTAATCAGCCCCTCTGGATGACACCACAGACCTATGACCTTGCTTTTGTTTCAGTTTTATCCTTGAATTAGTTATGATTTGTTGCATGCAGGTGTCAGAAACCCCACTCAAAATGGTTTATAAAAAAGAGTGCAGGCGGTTTCAGGTATGGTTGGATCCAGGGGTCTAAACCAATGCTCTGCTTCTCAGCTTGGCTTTCTTCTGTGTTAGCTTCATTCTCAGGTTGGCTCTTCCCACGCTTCTAGCCCTACCCTGAGAGTCCAGGCTAGCACCAGGAGCATAATCAGGGTCAACAAATACTGCACAATGAAGGAAATACTTGTACAGTGGGTGATGCCCTTAAAATGCCAGGTTCACATCCTATCAGCTTAGTAATTCCAGAGGAAACAGGGTAACTTTCCAAACCAAAGTCCTTAGGGCTTACTCTGATTAGTCTGGCTTGGGTTTGGGTCATATATTTGTCAGAGCAGGCTAGACTTCATATGGTGACACATAAATCCCGAAATCTCAGTGACTTAACATAATAACATTTTACTGCTTACATCATACCGTGTTTGGGGAATGGGAGCTTTGCTTCAGGTGGCCACTGAGATGTCCAGGCTCCTCCCATTTTGTGATCCTACCATCTTCAGTGTGAGGCCTCGAGGTTATCACGGGAAGGCAAAATAGAGAAAGTTACCTGCAGGGGAGATTGTAAGGTCAGGCCTGGAAGTGGCATCTGTCACTTCTGCCCATATTCTGTTGGCCAGAGCTGGTCAGGAGAATACAGTGGTTTGGTAAACGCCTCGTACTGCATTGCGCTGCAGGCCATGTGACCTTCCCTGAGCCAATCACGGAGACAGGAGGTTTCCTTGTTCCCTCTGACCAGGCTTGGGCTTTGCGCTCACTCCAAAGTCTGGGGAGTGGGTCAGCCCCACCACCCTGCGTGGGCTGGCGGCGGAGGAGGGCTGCTCCCTTGTGGGAAAATCAGGGCGCCTTTAGCAGGGGGGGATGGGTGTCAGACAAGCAGAAATAACACTGGCCACTGATCCCCAGCCCCAGCAGGGACAGCACACCCCTACTGAGTCTCCATGGGGTCAGGCTGGCAAAAGGGACAAACCACCTTGGCTTTATTTAAATTATTCCCAGATAACTTTCAGACCGTAGCGGTCCATCAAAATCTGATTTAGTGAGAATTTCATAACACAGACTCGGGACAGATCATAGATTTATTTACAGCAATGTGTTAAATACTCTCAGAGTAATATGTATTTTAATAACTTACAGAAACTGATCGTGAAACTCACACATATTACTTATAGAAAACTTGGAAAATAAAGAAAAGCATCCATCAGCGTTCACTGAGACACGTGACACGTGACCCTGCATCTCAGTGCTTACGTGGCGAGGTTTATTTTTCACCTGCTCCATGGTGGCAGGGCCAGCGAGCCTCAGTTTTACATGTGCCCACTGCAGGCCACAGGCTGAAAGAATCAGCCCCACTAGGACATGTTGTTCTCGTAGCAAGGACTGAACCACATGACGGCTGTGGAAGCTTCTGCTCTGACATTGTACGTGTCACTTCTGCTCACATTCCATCGGCTGAAGCACTCACAAAGCCAAGTCCAGCGTCAGCGGGGAGAGGTCATTTACTCCTCCCCGAGGGAGCACTGTGGAGTCACAGGCAATGGGCAGGGATCTCTCACAGGAAAGAGGAGGGCAAAAAATTGGGAACAAAACAGAATGTACAAGTATAAAAAATAAATATAATTATCATAATCTCATCACCTCAATCTAATCACTGTTGATCTCTTGACAGATTTCTTTCGGAATATTTTTCTAGGCATATGTAAGCAAAAATGTTTGTCTAATCACACTTCTCATGGATCAATCAAAATACTCAAACCAAGGCAAGCAAACCCGGGTAAATCTAGGCAGTCGGCATAGTCACGTCTCAGTCAGATGCTCCAGTCAGTCACCCAGCCCAGAGGAGCTCACTTATGTGCCTGGAGAAGCAGGTGGATTGGCTCGCACGTGGCGAGCACCTCCTGTGCGGCAGGCACTGATGTTTGCTTGGCTTCACTGTATTGATCCGACTATGTGAATTAAGTCCAACATCTGACTTCATATGAAAGTGTATATTTTTTCTAAAGTATATCTAATTTATGTTTTAAACTTATTGTATAAGGAGGATTTTTCTGTGTTGCTAAAATCTTTATAAGCATAATTTTAATGACCATATAAAGGTGTATTGTGTGATTGTCCCTTGCTTCCATTTTTTCCAACAAAGGACTTGAATTCCAGTGACATCCCAAGTAGATACTACCTAGGTGGCAGGCCAGGCCCTGAGAGGCCTGATGCTGTGAGGCCATGCCAGCCTCTGCCCCACCTGTGCTATCAACAACGTTGTTCTGGGATCCAACTCTGGCTCCACCCGCTTCTCTGGACGTGCGCCGGCTGCTGGTCACTGCCGTCACTGAGGCTTGTCTCTGCCTGGCGAATCAGGCGTGAGACCAGTCCTGCAGCTCACCTCACGGGAAGGCTGGACATAATTACTTATGAAAAATAGAATGCAGCAGTTGTGCATCGAAAGACACTAACTACAGAGTAAAAGGCAACCCACAGAATGAGAGAAAGTATTTGTCAATCATATTTCTGATACAGGATTTATATCCAGAATACATAACAGAACTCCTACAACAAGGGAAACCTGATGAAAAATGAGCAAAGGCTATTTCACCAAAGAAGATACACAGATGGCCCACAAGCACATGAAAAGATGCTGGTATCACTAATCATTAGGATATGCAAATCAAAACTACAACGAGACACCACTTCTCACCCATTATGATGGCTACTATCACGAAAAAAAACCAAGTGTTGGTGAGGATGTGGAGAAATTGGAAGCCTTGTGCGCGGTTGGTGGGAATGTAAAATGGTGCGGCCACTGGGGAAAACAGTGTGGCGATTCCTCAAAAGATTAAAAACAGAATCACCATACAGCGCAACAATCTCATATCAGGATACACCCAAAAGAATTAAGAGCAGGACCTCAAAGAGGTGTTTGTGCTCATGTCCATAGCAGCATTGTTCACAGTAGCTAAAAGGTGGAGGCAACCTAAATGTCCATTGACGGGTGGCCAATAAGCAGACTGTGGCAGACACATAGCATGCAATATTATTCAGCCTTAAAAACCAAAGACATTCTGACACAAGCTCAATGAACCTTGAATCATCATGCTAAGTGAAATAAGCCAGACACAAAAGAACGAATATTGTCTGATTCCACTTGAGGTACCTAGAGTAATCAAATTCATAGAATAGAAAGTGGAATGGTGGTTTCCAGGGGTCGAGGGGAGAAAGAGTAGCAAGTTATTGTTTAATGGGTATAGAATTTCAATTTTGCAAGATAAAAAGAGTTCTAGAAATAGACGGTGGTGATGGTTGCACAACAATGTGAATGTACTTAACGCCCCTGAACTTACACTTAAAAATGGTTAAGATGGTAAATTTTGTTATGTGTATTTTACCATAATAAAAAAATGTTGAAAAAATAGTTTTGGGAACAGATGGTGGTGTTGGTTGCATGATATTGTGAATGTAATTGGTATCACTGAGGAGTACACTTTAAAAAAATAGACTACAGGCAGTCCCGGGATTCCTGCAAGGTATGTTTCTGAGAATGTCTTTAGGTCAGATTTGTATGTAACTTGAATCTCTGATGAATAGCACATATATGATAATAATAACACTGTAATGGCTCATATGTGGTAATAATAATACAGTGTAATACTATAATAATAATAATGCCCTTGTACTATAATAATAAGTTACAGAAACTATTGTGCTCTTGCTTTTAATTCAAACAGACAGAACATAAAACCAAACTCATACAAAAAGTTTAGGTAGGAGATAGGAGAAATTTCAAAAAAGAATATCAAAGGTTAACACGCACCTAACGCAGCAACGTCTCGCTCACTGGAAGGGGCGTTTCTGAGGCAAGAAGGCGGCTGACACAAATGGGAAGAGGGCGGTGGGGACGGTGCAGGAGAGGACGGAGCCGTTTGGTTCTGGTGGGAGGAGGGGAGTGCTCACCACCAAAGTCGGTTTCTTGAAAAAGGTATCTAGGGTTGCACAGCCTTTTTCTTTTTTTCATCTCAAATGGCCTCATAGCAGCTGACATTCTCACTAGCCGCACGGTAAACCTTTGCAAACCCTCAGTATTGGGACCCTGCTCCTCGAGTTGGGCAAATCCTGCTTCGATGAGTCGAGAGGCTTCAGCTCGTTCTTGTTGGGAACTTTCTTGGCTCTGGATCTTCTGGTTCTTCGTGTTCTCGTGTTTGTGCCAGCCGCTTGTCCGTCTATGAGACTGGCCGCAACAGTGAAGACGCTGCGCCAGCGTGCGGTTACAACACGCGGATCTGTTTACATGCACGGAAGAAACTAGTGCCGGATTATTTATTTGATTATAAATTATCCTCCTGGGGAGCCTTGGGGGCCCATTTGTAAGTACAGAACATTGTAAGTCAGGTCATCCATAGCCCGGGGACAGCCTGTACAGCAGAAGTGATGAATGTCACTTCTGAGACTGGGCTGTGAGACACCATAGCTCCATTCCTCTTGTGGACTCTCTCCCTCACTGGCTCTCAGTTGCTGGCCCACTCTGATGATGCCAGCAGCCACGTAGTGAGCCCCTGCAGAGAGGCCACTGTGGTAAGACACCTCTGCCAACAGCCAGCAAGGACCTGAGCCCCTCAGTCTAACAGCCTCCAGGCGTGGCTAACAGCCATGTGAGTGAGCCTGGAAGTGGACCCTTCCCCAGTAGAGCCACCAAGCTTTGTGATCATTTGTTATGCAACAATAAATAACAAAGAGCTCCTACCACTCAGGGAGTATGAAATGCTTGCTTGTTTGCTTTTTTTTTAATCAAAATTCTTTTTAATGTTAAGTATTGCTCTAGATGAGAGGTGACAACATAATCAATCACATACCAAAATCAATTTGCACATGGGTTTGCCTTTTTTTTTCCCTTTGGAGGTGGGATGGCCTACACGCTGTTTAAAAACATTTTGCATCAGCATTTAAAACTTGGGAGATTTCACACGCAGTCTGAGATCGCTGACCTCTCTTGACAAATCGGAAATTGGGCAGCCACAGACCTCACTCCTGCCTGGCAGCTGACAGTGGGGCTGAGTGGTGCTGTGCTGGGTTTGGGCACGTGCTCCCCTGTTTGTCATAAAACACAGTGCTCCTTATTGTCCCCATTTCTGAGGCCACGTGTCAGCTGCAATTTACCATTTGCATGTCCATCATTTCTCATGGCAGAGTTAAGAGAACATTTAAGAGAATGTTAAGATACAGGAAAATGTTCTCCCCAACATCTTCATCAAAGGACAAGAAAGACTGAGAGAGTCAGGAGTTCAGATGTCACAGCGGATGGCTCATCTCTGCCCCACATGATGTCTGCTAAGGCAGGACGTCCAAGAGGACAACATCCATCAGCCAGGGTTGCTCCCACTGCCAGGGCTGGTTCAGCTGCAGTCTGAAGCCTCAGTTCACACCAACGGTCGAGTCCTTTGATTCTCTTCTTTGTATAGTCTCAGGAACCCCCTCTCCACGTGGCCTTTCTGGGTAGTCTTTCTGGCAGGGAGGGGACTTCTTAAAGCTTCCTTCTGACAGGACAGCTCAAAAGGTGCACAAGTGGAAACTGCCAGACCTTCTTAAGGCTTAGGACTGGAACTGGCCCCATGTCACTTCTGATTCAATCTACTGTCTAAAACAAGTGCCTAAGCTCAGCTCACATTCTAAGGACTACAGGAAGAAAGTCTTAATATTGGGAGGCGTGACTTGTCGGGGCCCACCAATGCTGTAAGATGTGTCCACACTTCCCAAGAATACTCGGCAATAGATCAGGAGGGACCACGCCAGATTATTTCACTTGGAAATGAAAGGTGGGTAGAGGAAGGTGACCCCAAAGAATAGGAAAACACAGAACCACTTGGATAACATGTTGAGAAAGTGAAAAATGGCCTGGCAGCTACAGAGGTTATCATGTTCCCAAATGAATATAAGCAACTTTTGCAGAATATGACAATAACTGGGCAAGGCCATCCCACAAGCGTGATAGAATTAGAGAGACAAGCACACAACCACATAAACACCAAACAGTCCTTCTCTGGCTCCCCGGGCAAATATTGCTTTTGCATCCATGACGACACTACCCTCTTTGTTCTTCCCGCCTCCTGTGTAACAGTTATTAAGAATCACCAAATTTTTAGCTGTGCGTGGTGGTGCACGCGTGTAGTCCCGGCTACTCAGGAGGCTGAGGCAAGAGGATTGCTTGAACCGAGGAGTGTGAGGTTGCAGTGATCTGGGATCGTGCCACTGCACCCCAGCCTGGGCAACAGAGTGAGACCCCATCTCTATTAAAATGCAAATAAATAAATAAATAAAATCACCAAATTTCCCCTGCTTCCTGACAGCACCCAATCCAGAACTGACCCGCTCTCCCTAAGGCCCTCCTTAGACTCTCCCAGCACGAGCCCACATCCTGCAAGAAGCTCCTCCACCCCTGCTTCCCACGCTGCAGCCCAGCTTGACTCGGACTGTGTTCCTGGTGGGCTCTGGCCGGGGAAGCTTTGACAACATGCATCCATTCGTTCTTTATCCAGCAATATTTACTATCTGACACACACTTCTTGCCTTTCCCAGGGCTTCAGGCCTTCCCCGCCCTCCTAGGGTCTGATTCCCTCTCCAGCGCTCTGGCCCTGCAGGACTAGCCTAATCACACAGACCACACCGACCTCCTCTGGGACAGGGCAGCGCCACGGTAGCACTGGCCAGAGAGGCAGGTCCTGAAGGTGCGGCCCTGCACGTGCAAAGGGAGACGTCCAGCCTCGCAGGCCTGCTCTGCTGTCCGGGAGGCGCCTGATCACCGCTGGACTGTGGAATGGGCTGACCTCACCTGAAGGTCAGCCTCTTCACTCTGTGTTCCTGATCAGGGATGTCCTGGTGGAAGATCAGCTCTAAAAAAGCCACGGGAAAGAATGCTGACTCAGGAAAGCAAAGGGTAGAACCAACCAAAGGTGGAGGTTAAAGCCCTCCACTGGTCAGAGGCGAGGATGGGGTCAGTGCGGAAAGCCAGGAACTGGCTGAAGCCCTGGTGATGGTAATTCTGGCCACCATCCCTGAGGCCACTCCATGTGCCAGCTGTGGGAAAATGTGTCATGACTTCCCCCTAAGCAGCTGTTTTGGGGGTCTCAAGACTACCCTTGAGTTTGGTGATTCACTACAAGAGCTCACAGGATTCAATTCCAGGTTATATTCACAGCTAAGGTTCATTAAGAAAAGGGTACAAACTATTAATAAAAGCGACAGGAAAAAGATATGCGGTCGTGTGAAGTCCAGAAAGGCCACACTGGGCACACTTTTCTCTGCAGCAGAGAACTGGAGGGACTTATGTGGATGTCTCTTCCCAGGAAAGCCCACTCGAGTCTCAGGATCCTAGCTCTTAGAGAGGACTGGTCACATAGGCGATTTCTGCCATGGCACCGAAACTCAGGACCCCAACAGCGAAACCACATGCATCAGCTAGCTCAATGACCTGGCAGCTCCTGAGAGACCAGCACTTCTCGGCAACACCCCACTGATCTGGGCTTGCACAAAAATGTCGTCGATTAGTAACCAAAAGACCCTGAGGGCCACATTCCCAGGATTGGCCAAGGGTCAATCTTTGTTCCTGCCACCGTGGAAACAGACAAGGAAGCACACGTGCTATGTTAGCTCTTTCCTCACAGCATCACAGCAAGCTCGCTCATGAAGATTATTGGCCTATTTACAGACGACCAAACTGAGGCTCAGGAATACAAAGTGACAGACGGGGCAAGGACTCAAACCCAAAACCGTGAAGGACACATGACAATTGAGAGCAAGGACTCTGAGGCCAGATACTCCTAGCATTGGTTCTGCTGCTGAATTCCAGTATTGCCATGGGCACCTCCGGCCCATCTGCACAGCAGAAATAAAAACAACAGGACCTCTCCCGGAGGACTGTTGCTGGGGGTGCGAGAACCCCCAGCGGAGGTGCTTCACGCAGCACGCAGAATGCTACGGTCGTGGGCGGCCTGGCTTTCAGTGCCGGCGCTGTGACAAGGAGAAAGGGATGGGAGGGGCTGCTTGGTGCACCTTGTCTCCCAGGGGACAGCCACAGCTCAGCTTGGGGCGCCCTGGCCTCCCAGCCCTCAGAGCCCCTACCCCTGTGTTGAGAACAGAAGACAGGGCCTGGAAGGGCGATCGTGGCAGCCTCCTGGAGACAGGGCCAGGCGGGGGTTGCCTGGCGCATTGTCGTGCCAGTCTGCTGGGGTCTGCAGGCAGGCCAGGGCTCGGGGTGCGGTGGGGCAAGAGCATGCACACATGTGGTATCTGGACCCCAGGACACTGGCCCTGTGGGCATGTCTTCCTCTGCCCAGGAGGGGAATGAGTCACCAGGGCCTGCAGACTGTCTGAGGCCCTGGCTGGGCTGCAGGCAGAAGCCCCTCCCCAGGTGTCTGCTGGGGGCAGTGTGCTGACCAGCTGGGTTGACGGCTGTCATTAAACTTTCAGTGGGGCAGCTAGGCTAGGCTAGGCTAGGAGAGGGCCCAGACCCGCCTCCCCATGTGGGCTCTTCTGCCTCCTGTGGCTGTCACTGTGGTCTCTGGGCCTCTTGTAAGTTGGTGCAATGTTTCAGTGAAAGGCGGAGGGTGCAGACAGCTCCAGAAGCCATGTGGCCTGCAGACTTGTGTTATCTGGTCCTCAAAGAGCATTGTAGCATTTTGAACTGGTTGCCACATTTTAACATCAGAGGGCATTTACCTAAAATCTGAATATCCAGCTTCTCGTTAAAGATGGGGGTGGGGCCAGCACCGTGGCCTGGCCACAGGTGACCTGCCATCCCACAAAGCTACAGGTGGCTGGAGCCGGCAGCAGCAGCCCCTGCAGACAAGGGCTTCCCTGCCCAGTTGGCCAAAGTCCCAGCAGCTACTCACTCCTGCAGCTGGCGGCTGTGTCTGGGCCCTGCTGGCTTCATAGCGCAGGCCGCCATGGCGCCCCTGCCCATGGGAGCCAGGACAGCTGGTCACACAATGAGGCTCCATCATGTCCCGCTGTGGCCCAATCCTGCATGGAAAATGTCACCCTCCCTGACACCCAGCTGTGAACATGAGCAGGGAGGAGGTGACGCAGAGGCCCTGAGGGGGCCACACGGCTCTGTCCTCATCCCCCTCCTCCATGACTGAGTGGGGAAGCTGAAGTCACGTTCAGGGCCTGGCCCCAGGCACCCTGAGGACATTGGCACCTGCCACCTGGCCTGGGGTATGCAGCCAGGGTGGGGAGCACCTGGATATTACAGACATGAGGGCCAGGGGTCAAGCGGCACACTGGGCGGGAGGCAGGCCATCCTTAATCAGAGCCACATGGCCTCAGGGGCCTGCCTGGCCTGGCGGGTGGGGTGGGGAGGGACCTCACCTGCCATCCTTGCTCACTGGGGACATGGAACCAGGAGGGCTTGGCTGCTCTGAATCTACATGGCTCCTGGGGTCCCTCTGGGAGGGAAAATGGAAGAAACCAGAGGCAGATGGGCCGGCATAGTCAGGACCTTACCCAACAGCCCTGCCTGGCTTCTCTCCCTGGAATCCCTTTCTTATCTTTCTTTGGCAAGCTCCTTCAAGAAACAGTGGAAAAATTTCTTCCTCCCAGAAGCTTCCTGTAACCCATAGGCAGAAGAAATCTCTCTTTCTGCTGGGTGCCCTGGGGCCTTGGACAATCCCCCTTTATCCTCCTGTCCGGCCCCTCTGTATTGTGATAAAATATTCACATGATGGTATTCCCACCAAGCCCTGAGATCCTGAGGGCAAGGGCCACCCCATGTCCCCAGTACCCAGGCCTAGGCCTGGCACACAGAGGCATCTAGTACTTCTCATCCATGGTTCACAGGGTGGAGCTCACGTGTCCTCCCCAAAGGGCCAGTGTCCCTGTTGTCTTTGTGCAAGTTGCAGACCCACCCCCAGGAGCCAGGCCCTGTGGCGTCAGGGCCCATGTGCGGCAGGCCCAGGGGATGGGAGGGGTCTGCCTGACCTCAGAGGGGTGTGTGCGGGGACGAGCATGAAGTCATGCTTGTTTACAAGGCTCTGACACAGGGCTGGTCATTTCCTCCCTGCTGGGTTGCACAGCCCTCCTTCCCAGCTCAGCCAGCTTGACTTACTCTCTGGCATCCCACGCTGTCACTCTTGCCACCCATTTTAGCAGGGACATAGAGTCAGGGCTGTTGTGTGCAGTTTGGGATCATGAGCACTTTGGCGGTGGGAAGAGAGACCCTCCCTGCAGCTGTCCCGCCTGGGCTGCAAGGCACCGCACTGCCTGGCGCTCAGAGTCTCTGCTAGGTGGGGACAGCCCACAGAGAGCCCACCCACAGGGAGCCCCTGGAAGGGGCCACCAGAGAGACAGAGAGGGGATGGCCAGCTCTGGTGGCCCTGTCCTGCCTTCACTGCTCATGGCCTCTCAGAGAAGGGTCTGCAGGGCCCAGGGCAGGGACCAGGGGGGCCTCAGAGAGATGGGGAGGGAGGGCCATGGACCTATGTGCAGGGCAGAACCAGGGAGGAGCTGGAGCAAGAAGGCCCTGGAGTTCCCCTGATGAAAATGGCGGGGAGGATTTCTATTCCTTTCCCCAAGGACTTTTCCCTGGGGCAAAATGCCTTTAGGGCCAGACAGTGGTGAGAGACAGACTTCGCAGGCTAGAGAGTGCTCGTCCTATCTAAAGCCATTCATAGGCATTCACACTCGAAAAATTTTAAACACATTGTTGCTGACCAAGAAACACCATGCTAGGGCGCTTGCACGTGCATGCGAATATGCACTTGAGCACGCATGAGCGCTGTCCCATTCGGTGCAGCTGCAGCCACTTCGTGGTCCCTGGCAAGAAGACTGACAGGTCCTCATACTTCAAGAGCAAGTTCTTTTGTCTGCAAAGGTCATAGACTAGGTCAGGCCATGTTTAAAAAAAAAAAAAGGAACTTGTTGTAAAGATAGCATAGAGGGGTTTAGCTATTCTCTCTCTGACTCTTGATTTATTTATTTTTCTTGTTGAGATATAATTTACACACAGTAAAATGCACAAATCTTAAGTACACAAGTGGTGAATTTCTATCCATGCCTGCACCCATGTAACCTCCACCCAGATCAATGTGAAGAACATTTCTGTCACCCTGAAAGTGTCCTCGTGCCCCAACCTAGTCAATCCATACCCACATCCCCGCCAGAGGCAATTACTGTTCTGATTTCTATCATCATACCTTAGTTGTGACAGTTCTTGACAATCGTATAAATTGAATCATACTACATAAACATTATTGTACAGTCCATGTGAACTTACAGTTTCATTTCTCTTAGGTGAATGCCTAGAATAAAATTGTTGGGTCATGGAGTAGCCATATGTTTAAGTTTAGAAGAAACTGCAAAACCGTTTCCAGAGCAGTTGCACCATTGTACACTCCCACCAGCAACGCATGCAAGTTCCACTTGCTCCATGGCTTCACCAACACTTTGTATTGTCAGTCTTCTAAATTTAGTTATGCTGGTGGGTATATAGTGGTATCCCATCGTGACTTTAATTTGTATTTTCCTGATGACTAATGAATTTTTTTCTTTTGTTTTGTCACTTTCTTTTTAATGTGTAGGAGTCCTTTATATAATCTAGGTACTATATATATGTTCAATGAATATTTTCTCCCAGTCTGTAGTGTCCTCACCTTCTTCAGGGTGTTTGTTGATAAGCAAATGTTTTCAATTTTATTGAAGTCAAATTTATCATTTTTTCTCTTTTATTATTAGTGATTTTTACATCCAGTTTTAAAAATCTTTCTTTACTCTGAGACATGAAGATATTTTACTGTTTTCTTCCAGAAGTTTTATTGTTTTATCTTTTTCATTAAAGTCTATGATTCATTTCTAAATAGTTTCTCTGTATGGTATAAGGCAAGGGATCAGGTTCATTGTTTTACATGGATTTCTAGTTGCTTCCACTCCATTTTGAAAAGATCTTTCTTTCTTGTTGAATTACACTGGAATCTTTATTAAAATTCTAGTCACCACACATGTGTGAGTTTATTTCTGGATCCTATATTATTTCCACTGGTCTGTATATCTGTCTTGACACCAAACACCACAGTGTCCTGGCTACTGTAGCTTTATAGTAATTTTTATATCACATAGCATAAATTCTCCAATTTTGTCCTTCTTCAACTTTATCTTGACTTTTTATATTTCCATATAAATTTTAGAATCAACTTGATTTCTCCAAAAAGAAAAGACTGCTTAAAATTTTCATATGAATAGCATTGAACTTATAGAGCAACTTAGGGAGAACTGACATCTTACCCATGAGTCTAACAATCCATGAACTTGTTATACCGCTCCGTTCTTTAGATTGGATCCCTTTAGTAAAGCTTAGTAGTTTCTAGTTTAGAGATCTTGTACGTCTCTCACTAAAATTTTTGATGCTATTATACATAGTTTTTTTTTTTTTCTTTTTAGAGACAGAGTCTCACTCTGTTGCCCGGGGTAGAGTGCCGTGGCATCAGCCTAGCTCACAGCAACCTCACACTCCTGGGCTCAAGCGATCCTCCTACCTCAGCCTCCTGGGTAGCTGGGACTACAGGCATGTACCACCAGGCCCGGCTAATTTTTTCTATATATTTTTAGTTGGCCAAATAATTTCTTTCTATTTTTAGTAGAGGCGGGGTCTCACTCTTGTTCAGGCTGGTCTCAAACTCCAGGCCTCAAGCAATCTTCCCACCTCAGCCTCCCAAAGTTCTAGGAGTATAGGCGTAAGCCACTGCTCCCAGCCTTTCAATCCAAATTTTGAAAGAAGCCAGTCTGATTGGCCTATTCCGCACCATAATCACCCTAAGCAGATGCCTGGACTTGAATCAGGAACCGACCTAATCTAATTACCATGCGCAACACACTCCTCCTTGCCTGAGCAGGAGCCTCCAGGGCCAATATTTTTCCATGGGAAGGAGAGGAGAGGCTGTGTGTCAGCCACTGTGACCACAATGCCCACTACAGTAATGCAGTGGGGCGGATGGTATCCCCCTAAAAGATGTATCTACCTGAAATCTCATAATGTGACCTTAGTTGAAATAAGAAGCTTTCTGGATTAGGACAGGCCCCAAATTCAATGACAGATGTTCTTGTAACCTACAGAAGGGAGAAGAGAAGGCCATGCGAAGCTGGAGGCAGAGGTTGGAGTGATGTGTGTGCAAGCTGAGGAACACTACGGACTGCCAGGCCACCAGAAGCAAGGGGAGAGGCACAGCACGGGTTCCCTCGGAGCCTCCAGAAGGAACCAACCCTCTGACATCTTGACTTTAGACTTCGGGGTCCCTCGAACTATGAGAGAATAAATTTCTGTTTTAAGCCATCTGATTGTGATAATTTGCTATAGCAGCCACAGGAAACTGACACATCCGTAGACTAATAGCGGATGCGTAGCAGACGGTGGATGATACAATGAGTGCACATGGTCGAGTGAGAGAGCCACACTCCAGGGGGCACAGGCAGGAAGCAAAGCCTTCCTTCACACCATGACTTTCCTCCATGCTATGGCCACTGTCCCTTTGCTGCCTCAGCAATCATGGGCTGGGTCCCTGAACAGGGCCAGCGTCTAGTGGAAAATGGGGTCTGGTCAGTTCTGTCACCGTTCTGTGCCCTGTTCTCCCAGCTCCTCCAGGGTTGGCGGGGTGAGAGGAGAGATAGAGGAGGCTGCCAATGATCTGGGTGTGGGAGATGCCCATTGTCAATCCTTTCCCTGGGCACCTGCTTCTGGGGTTCTCTCCATGACCCCTGACGAGGAGCCTCTGGCTGCAATTCCCGGTCCTGGCAATGCCTCCTTGGCTGTCTGAGAAAGACCTTGCCCTGCCCCTATCTGGAAGTTCACCCTGTGCTATGGTTTGAATCTTTGTCCCCTCCAAAACTCACGTTGAGGGCCGGGTGCGGTGGCTCACACCTGTAATCCTAGCACTCTGGGAGGCCGAGGCAGGTGGATCACTCAAGGTCAGGAGTTCCATACCAGCCTCAGCAAGATCGAGACCCCGTCTCTCCTAAAAATAGAAAGAAATTAATTGGCCAACTAAAAATA
>VBSM01000259.1:354177-368864 GCA_008086735.1 Cheirogaleus medius
AAAGACGGAAGTGCCACCCTGTACCCTTGTGAGGGAGATGTGTATGTGCATTGGGGTGGTCAGAGCCAGGGCCAGGACACCACCCCTGAGGTGGGCAGGCTTCCCCAAGGCGGGGAGAGAGGATAGAAGGACAGAGGATGATGGTCTGAGGCACCCACAGAGAGAGGCAGGTCAAGGGTCCATCGTCACAAATGGGGGAGCAGAGGGGTTTGGAAGGGCAGAACCAATATGACAACCATTGCTTCCTAGTTGGAAAAGTATTATTTTGAAATATGAATGCAGAAAATAAAGCCAAACAAAATCTCCTTGGTTTGTCAGCCTACCTGAGGGTGAGGATTCTCTGGGGCCCAAGGGAGAATGAGATGGTCTTATTCTTGCTGTTGTCATCGTAGTACTTAGTCATAGTCCAGTTCCAAGCCACACATACAGGTGGAAAGTGGAAGCAGATGCCCAGCACTAGTCCCCACCTGTCACCAGGGGCTGCTTTGACCTTCTTATGACTCTTCCAAGGCGTGTAATGTACAAATCCAGGAATGCAGGGAGGTGGGGACTTCCAGGGTCCCGAGGTAGTTGGGCTGTGTTGCTGGCCTTTGCTATGATGGGCATTGCCACAGGAAAGCTGTCTCCTGAAATTACAGCATAAGTTCTCTGCAGTGGAATTGCAAGGCCAAGAGGCATGACACAGGGTGCACAAGTGTTTTTGTCACGGGGGAAGGAGGGAAGTGCCACTCTTCTTCTCGTCTGGGAAGGCCACACCTCCCTCTGCAAGCAGCCGGAGACCTCCCGAGTTGCCACCTTTGCGCCCCCAAAGTGTTTTCTTCTAAACATGAACTGAGTGTTTTATAAACGTGCCACTTTGTTCTCTTTGTTCAGGAATCTTTGCCTACATGAACTACAGAGTCCCCCGGACGAGGAAGGAGATCTTTGAGACCCTCATCAAGGGCCTGCAGCGGCTGGAGTACAGAGGCTACGATTCTGCGGGTGAGTCCCACCTGCCCGCCTCGAGGCGAGACTAGGCTCTGCTGCCAGTTTCTCTGCTGTGGGCTTTTACAACCTGGGCACTTTTCTGGTACTTCTTATTAACATTTCTTCTCACTATAAAAATAATGCTTGTCCACTAAAGAAATTTGAGAACTATAGAAAAGTAGGAAGAAGAAACAAGGGTAAAAGAAATAAATACAAAAATAAACCTCCATCAAAAGTTTCCCCCATCGGGAAACTGGGAGGCCACGCATCTTTGGCTGTGCCAAGTGAGGAGGTGCCCGAGAGGCACCTGCAGCAGACGGCCTGCAGGTAAGAGTGCTGGGTTATGTACTTAAGGATTTGCTAGAAGGGTCTTGGATTTGCTAAGCAGATCTTACGTTAAGTGTTCTTATCACACACACAGATTATAAATAAAGAAGACAGGAGGAGACTTTTGGAGGTGATGGATAGGTCTATGGCATAGATTGGGGTAGAGGTTTCATGGGTGCAGACTTGTCTCCAAACCAATCAAGTTGTAGATATTAAATATGCACAGCATTGTGTGTGTTAGCCCTACCTCGATAATGTGGCTTCAGAAGAACAAAATAACCTCCATCAATCTTTGATCAATCTCCGTGTCCCTCATCCTGTCCTTGCAGTCTGTTGGTATGATGTGGGGTGGAGGAGGGGTAAAGGTGTTGTACTTGGATATTTTTTGTTTTTACCTAATTGTAATTATGCAGTTTTGTAATTTTATGTTCTCTTTGCATTTACCTTAGCATTTCCATTATCTTAACCTCTTCCAAAATATCTTTCTAAGTGGCTACCTAATCCTCCATTGGCGACTGTCTCGGAGTTTACTCCATCCAAATAGGTGGATATTCAGCCTGTTTCCCATTTTTAATTAAGCAGCCCGAGGAGAAGTGGGGAACCATATGATTTTATATCCCCATCAAGTTCTTAACAGAAAGCAAATCAGATAAAAGATCGCAGGGACACTAGTGCAGTGGAGATACCAGCAAAACCATCATAATTTGAAGAGCACACGGCACACAAGCAAAAGCCCTTCACTGTGCCCATTGCCATTAGTGGAGGGCCTGGTAGCACCTCCCCCACCACCTGTGGGGCTCACCCTGGTTAGCAGCCCTGGGCAGAAGCAGGCGGAGGCAGCTACAGCAGGGGAGGAAGCAGGGAGTTCCCCCCACTTGCAGTTAATACCGCCGGAGTCTCACATCTTGTGTCCAAGTAGATTTCATGCAAACTGCACAGCCGTCCTCTGGTCAGCAAGCCTGGGGTGCAAGACCTGCAGTGACCAGCAGCCTGAGCATGCGGCCCTGCCGTGCGTAGCACCTTGTGACCAAGTGTGGGAGACAAAACTTAAATTCCAACAGAAAAAAATAATGTTTAAACTACAGGTGTGGCGATTGATGGAAATAATCATGAAGCCAAAGAAAGACAAATCCAGCTTGTCAAGAAAAGGGGAAAAGTCAAGGCTCTGGATGAAGAACTTTACAGTAAGTGGAAAACACTCTGAGTTTGAGTAATAAATAATACAGCGTGGGCCACTTTAAAAGAAAGACTTTGTTCCAACAGCATTTGAGACTAAAAATATTGATGTATCCAAGCTTGGATAAATAGGAGGAGGGTTAAGCCCATGTTGTAAAACTGCGTTTCACAGAGTGGAGGATGGTTTATTTTAGGCAGTGGCACATGGAGAAGTTTAAAAAACTTTAATAATTATGTACAGTATTCATTTTAATTATTCTGGCAGATTTATTTTAATTATTTAGATACTGTTTTTCTATTTTAGTATAATCATCTTTTTAAAGTAAGTTTATTTCAGTTAAGAAGTGAGCTGCATTACTGATAAGTCCTAAGTGAGCCTCAGCACAGTGGTGCAGGACCCGGCAGGGGCGCCGGGTGGGGCCTGGTCGGGTGTGCTGTTGGCGTGGGTGGTGTGTCATGGCATAAGGACACCACCTTCCCTTCACAGTCCTGTGTCTTGTTTTTGAAGTGTGGCAAACTGATTTTTCTTTCATTTAGAACAAAACAGCATGGACTTAAAGGTGGAGTTTGAAACGCACTTTGGCATCGCCCACACTCGTTGGGCCACCCATGGGATCCCCAATGCTGTCAACAGCCACCCCCAGCGCTCAGACAAAGGCAATGGTACGTGGTGTGGCCCTGCTACTCTGTCCCTGAAGGTTCTGGCCTGTCCTGACCACGTTGCAGGGCCAGTCCCGGCCCGAGCAGGTTCCATGCCCACTTCTAGCTGACTTCTCACACAAACGACCTTGCTCCTAAAGCCCCTCTGTTGTCCCTAGGCCTCCATGAAGAGGCAAACTCAGCCTGGCCCTGGGCGGGCCCCCACAGGAGAATGACAGCGCTTGCCAGGAGCGCTGCTGGCTCCTGGACCCCGCCCACGAGCGGAGTGTGGCAGCACGAGGGACTGAGGGCCGGACACTGCCGCTCCCTAAGAGACTGAAGTGTCCCGGGAGGCTGCGCCCTTAAGGGGAAGGTGGGGTCCGTCCTCATCCAGCTAAACCCACCGTCCCTGCAGAGTGGTCCGGAGGGAGGCAGGGGGTCGTGCTGATCTTAGTTGGTGTCAGAGGCACCTGCTCCACCCGCTGGGCCCCTGCAGGGGACCTCAGCAGCCAAGAGCTTAGGATTTGGAGAAGCAGGAGCTGCAGCCGGACGCCCAAGGGATCTTCCCAGCAGGAGAGCCCTCAACTCAACTCACTTTGTGTTTTTAAAAATCAAGAATTATTGTGCATAAAAGTCCAGACTATCTGGCATCCCTTGAAAAGCTGGAAAATCTGAAAACACTAAGCTTAAAGAGCCTCAGAGCACCACTGATGGGCAGAGGGCCAAGGTCACTGTGGCTGCTCGTGGCCGTCTTTGGTGGGTTTCCCAACCACCCCCAATGCCAGCCCCAGCTCATGGGCCCACATCACTTGGGCCACCAGGACAGTTCTCTATATTGTGGTTCTCTTAAATAGCACCCTTTCCTGCTCCTGTGGCAGAAAGACTGGTAGGCTGGAGCTCCCACCAGCAGCTCTCAGGGGCTCGTTGGTCCGCCCCCAGGGTGTCAGGACCTCCTTCATTAGGACATGGTGGGCGTGGAGATGGGGAGAAGATTGAATCCCTCACTCCTCCCAGGCCTCCAAGAGCATGCCAGAGTCTAAGACGTGATCTGGGCCTTCTAGTACATCCCCACTCTGGGTGAGGCCTGGTCAGGGCAGAAGCCCCTGATGATTTGCAGCTGAGCATGGCAGGGTGGGCATCCAGCAAAGAGAATGGCTTCTGGAGTCAGCCAGACGTCCCCTGCATACTACACGTTCTTTCCAAGCCCTGTATTACAGTAAGGATCAAATACATCAGAGCAGTTGTTGGGGTCCTGTTAGCAGGCACTTAGCCACACATGTGACAAGCCTCACTGCAGTACATCCTCATGGAAGTTGGGCCAAGGAGTAAGCAGCACCTCCCTGGGGTCCTTTACCCACTATGGATCAGTGGTGCCCCCAGGTAGTGCCAGGCAGGAAGGACAGCCACCCTCACCCCTAACAGAAAGTGCAGCTTCTCTCCAAAGCACTCTGCAGGGCTTCACCAGCTCACCCTGCCCGACTTGGAAGGGCAGGGATCGTCCAGAGACAGGAAGGAGAGCCCCATCTACCCTACTCAGAAGAGCAGTTGGAGGTAGCACAGGCCAGGGCTACTCATGTGTCCATGCAGTCAGAGTCTTTGGGCAGTGAGGCTTCAGTTGGTGACTGTTCCTTGGGTCTGGTCCATGCCCTGAACTATAGGGCATGCCATGACTGGGGCAAGCACCCTACATCCCGGAGGAGGACAGCAGAGCCCACGGTGCTGGGGACCTGGAATATACATCTGGCCAAACCCCAAGGCAGATGCAAAAGCTGTTCCCCAGAGCAGCAGTGTCGGCTGAGAAAACACTGCCCCAAGACTGTGTGCCCTGAGATGTTGCCACTTCAGCCACAGCCTCCCAGCCACCCAAGCGATAAGGTGAACCTCGCCAGAAAATCCCCCACTCCAGGGCAGGCAATGATTCCGTGTCCCCAAAGCAGGGAGGCTCCAAGGAGACCCACCCAAGCCTGAACTTGGACACTTCTGCCCTGACTCAGGATGAGTAACTGAAAAGAAAATAACACAGGCAATAAGCAAAGATTCATGAACTTCCTTAACAACTAGCAGTGGTGGCTGAAGAGCACACTTTTAAGGAAGTCTCACTCCCAGTAGCCACAGTGCACAAGGAAATTGCCCAGAGAAGCTCTTGCTCAGAAAACATGGATTCTAGGAAGTAAATTAATGACAACTTAAAATAGTAGACTAAGATGAAAGAAAATGTGAGAGTTAAGAAAATAATGTAAAGAAATGACGTCCCAATAGATATGAACATACTGGAGGAGAGGATGCCTGTGCAGCCAAGTGAGAGGCAGCAGCCAGCACGTGGGCACAGGGCTCCCCAGGGGCCATCAGGACCGAACCCGCAACACCCTCCTCTGTGGCCAGTGCACCTGCTGAAACTGGGCTTTTCTTATTCAAGCCCTCCCATTTTTGTGTGACGTCACGCAATTAAACAATAGGTTTTTTTAAGGTAGAGAGGAACTTATGGTGAAAATAAAGATAAAGGTTTTAAAAGATATAGTGGGGGAAATCTTTCCCGAACTGAAGAAAAATGTGAATTGGAGATCCAAAGGATCACTCCATAAGAGTCAATATTTGTGAAGAGCATCCAACATCGAGACACATCCTAGTGGAATTACTGATGCTTAAGGGCAGTAAGGAATCTTTCCCTCATCTATGATGAGAGGGAAAGGGGGCTTTTGCCCAGAAAACCTTTCAGGCTGGCCTTAGACCTTTCCCTCAGGGTGCTCACTCATCCGCGATTTATTGAGAAAATGCAGCGGCACTGAGGTAGACACAGCCCTCGCCCCCCAGGGTCTGCAGGGGTCCCCCATTCGGGGCGTGGGGTGGTGCAGGGAGGCGGCTGCAGCAGGCGGACCCCAACACACAGAAGTGTGGCTGAGCTCGGGGATGCCAGAAGTGCTGGGGACTTTCCTCCCGAGAAAGCCAGTATTCTAACATGCAAAGTGTAGATCAAACGAAGCACTTCAACAGACTGTTAGCTTGGGACCTCTCTGAGCCTAAAGTCTGCTGGGAGTGCCTGGGTTAATCCTGGTTAATGAAGAGTTAATCATCCGCGATGCGCCGTAAATACCAAAGCCTATTTGATAGCATTGTGGACCCCAAGCACGGAGCGCTCTCGGCATGGGCAGGTTGATGACTGCCTGTCACTGAGAGAGAAATATGTATTCCTTGGGTTTAAATCGCAGGTGTCATAGACACCAGTGCTAGTCACTGCAAACAATCTGCCGGGCAGGGTCTTTGTCGGAGTGGAGGCTGCGGAGTCTGCAAGCCACCGTGTCATTTTCCTTCTCATCTGATTCACACTTTACCCTTCACAGTGCTTCTCTCTTGACTTTTCTTTCAGAATTTGTTGTCATCCATAATGGGATCATCACAAATTACAAAGATCTGAGGAAGTTTCTGGTAAGATTCTTTCCCAGGTGACATCTGGGCCAAGTGGCATTGGTCTCCTTGGAAACCTTCCAGCCAGCTCGTTTCCCTCCAGAAGCAAACACGGGAACTGAGCAAGACCCATCTTGGCCACCACGTGTTGAGCGTGACCAGCCCCGGCCTTCCGGTCTTGTCTGAGGAGATACCAGGGCATTAGCATTTACCTCAAGGCCACTGCCGGTTCACAGAATCAAAATAACACGCACTTGGCTTATTAAAGTGTCTGCACTATAGAACACATCGACTCATACAACCAGTGGGCCGAGGGTGGGAGTCAGGTTGGTGAGTGTCTCAAGTTTGGAAAGCTCGTGTGGTGTTGGTTGGGATGTGGGTGGATTTGACTCACATGTTTTATCATTTTTGACTGCTGTTGTTTTGCAATGTCCGGATTAATGACAAGGACAAGCTTCTGAGGAGGGATGATCTCAGGGAATCCAGGAGTGAGTCAGAGGTGTTTGTGTGATGCTGGCAAACGCTCTCCATCCTTTCCTAGTTTTCCTTGTTCTTGGCTCAAGTTGCTCCAAGGGCAGGTCATCAGGGAGGAGAGGGAGTTGGCTGGGCAGGCATTGCACAATGACCACTATCTGACACTCTGTGTCCAACCGCACATTCCAGGAAAGCAAAGGCTACGAGTTTGAGTCAGAAACAGACACAGAGACCATCGCCAAGCTGATTAAATACGTGTTCGACAATAGAGAAACTGAGGACATTACATTTTCAACACTGGTCGAGAGGGTCATTCAACAGTTGGTGAGTTATGAATCCCATCTGTCTAAATCATTCCTTCATTTTTTATAAGCAATTATTAGGCAAATTTGCACAAAGTCCTGAGGATAAAAGATGGTTCATCCACATCATCTGGCCTAAAGATGTTATATCTTTGTAGACTTGGGAGATGTTCTGTGATTTGGGTAGTAAACATCAAATAGAAAGTGCCTTGCTTTGTTTTAATGCCCTGAAATTGTGACTGGCCTTATGGTCTGTGACTTCTCATGATGCACATGTGAGATTGGTGAGGGCATGCAGGAAAGGGTTGTGGTTCTGAGGGAGGATTGTGTTGCTGAAGGGAATGATCCAGGAGAGAGAGAGATTCCTGACATCCCAGAGGGCAGGGCCCAAGGGGCTGAGGGCATGAGAAGGGGAGGGCATGAGAAGGGGAGCTCACCCTGGGGGGATTGTCCAAGGGAAGCCCATCCTTATCAGAGGAGATGGAGCCCACACAGGTCCCTATGGGATGGGGCAGGAGGAGGGAAGGGCCGCAGATCTCTCAGTGCTGACCAATAGCTCCTCCATGGCCACAGCAGCAAGGAGATAGTGTTATGGCTGAGAGTTGGGACATCTTGGGTCACCGGCTGCTGCAGGCACCATGCTGTGGTTTACGATGTATCATTCTTGGGCGAGTATTTTCAGAATCTTATTTAAAAAGTAAGTCTACTGTCTAAACGCTTTGCTCTGTGACTCCCATTTTTGGGAGTCCATAATTTAGAGGACATGTGTGTAAATAGTAGCAAGATCCTGTCCCCTGCTTAATGTGCTGGTGCAGGGAGCAATGCACAGGAAGCCCATTTGCTATTGCAGTTTGGTATTTTCCTGCTTTTCCATTTTTATTTTGAAACTTTAGAAACACCTCTCCCCTATAATGGCACTTTTAAACTTAGGACTTTTCCTAAATTAGCAAAAACCTCAGGACCTGTCTGAAGCTTCACGGTTTTGGGCAGTTTGAAGGGCCGTTGGGACCCAGGGACACCGACTCAGTCCCTCTGGCTGTGCCGCTGAGTGGGCAAGCTGGACCTAACACACAGGGCCTGGGGCTGCCAGGGCTCCAGCACTTAGGAGATTTCACATGGAAACTTCATTTATAGCTGGTTGTACGTCACTGAGTTCTACTAGGGTCGTGATAAATAAGTACAGGACGGTCAGGATGTAGGGGAGAATCTTGCACCAAGAATTTAAGTAGAAAAAGCTTTTTGGGTCTTGCATTAGGAGAGCTAGACTCTAGTTCTGGCTTTGCACAACCAGCAGGCTGAGGCACAGCGGGCAAGTGACAGTGTCCACAGAAATAACAATAACAATAATAGCAGCTTGGGCTTCTCTTGGGTCCTCCGCATGCCAGGCCCTTCGTTCAGTGCTGTAGCTCATCATCATCACAGAAGCCGTCCAAGGCAGGACTGTCCTCATATCCATTCACAGATGAGGACAACGAGGCACAAAGGTGGCTAAAAGCATCGCCCAAAGGGACAGAGCCAGGATTGAACCCAGGCTGTACCGTGTGGGGAGCTGTGTGCAGCCCGCAGGGTGAGGCCAGGAGCAGGGCCCCAGCTGGCCCGAACTTCCTGTGCTTCTGAGTGTGCCTGTCCAGCCTGCCCGTCCTGGAGATGGGTGTCCCTGTGGGACTGGATAGGTGTGGTTTATGTTGCTCACCAGGAAATCACATGTTCTGGTCTCTGGTACTTCAGCGTTTTCATTTCCCTTTCCTGCCATCACCCTGCTCGAGCTGTTCCTGCATTCAGCTCCCTCGGGACCCCAGGACTGCCCGCAGTGAAGAGGGGCCCAGGGAGACCAGCTGGGGCAGCAGCCAGGCTGCAGAAGCTCGGCCAGCAGAGCGAATTGGCCCTCACTGTTCATCCGTGGTTTTCAGGAAGGTGCGTTCGCGTTGGTTTTCAAGAGCATCCACTACCCAGGAGAAGCTGTTGCCACAAGGTAAGGCAAAATGCATTGATATTTCCAATGAGAAAGAAATTAATACAATAGAACTGCTTAGCTGCGGCACAGGGGAGAGGCAGGGCGTCTAGCACACTGGAAGGTGCCTTCTGTGTCTAAAGGGCAGCTGTGGCATAGCCCAGCACTGCGCCCGCTGTCTCTGTGGTGCTAGAGCTTCTCTTTTAAACAGAGAAACCAAAAAGTTGGATTTTAATTTGGAATGTCCAGATTTTTAGAAGCTGACAACAAATTAAAATAAAAACAAAACTATATTGGGGCAAATCCAGGTTTTGTGGGGCTTGAAGCCAGTATGATTTGGGGGACCCTCCCCTTAAGAAAAAGCATGCAAAATGAACACATAACTAGGAAACAGAGAGAACGTTGATTTGGATCCAGTACCAAAGAGGCCTTGGAGTCCCAGAGCTCAAACATAACCTTCACAGCAGGGGGTGGTCCCCAGAATCAGCCCAGAGAGTCTGGCTCAGCCCACATGTGGCCCCCAGAGCTGTGTGGATTTATGGAAGTGGACCAAGTGCCATCTTTTACTTTATGTTCAGAAGGATTGAGTATCCATCCATCCATGCAACTAATATTTGTTGAGCACTTACTGTGTGCCAGGCCCTGGGGACCTAGTGACATTGGACCTGGTCCCTGCCCTTAAGGGCTGGATGGTCGTGCAGGAGGGCAGAGGAGGGTGATACTCTGCGATGGGGGCCCGAGGGGCAGGTGTCAGCCTGGAGGAGGTGGGCAGCAGGCTCTAGGGACCAGCGTGAGCAAATGCAAGGGGCCCAGGGCAGGTGTGCTGCATCTAGGACCCCTGCTGGCTGGGATGACGGCCGGGTGGAGGGGCACTATGGGACTTGAGGCTCTTCCAGGCTTAGTGTGTGCTTGACTGCCACCGGTTGTGTGTCAGGCACAGGGGACAGCAGTGAGCAAGGCGGTCGGGACACTGCCCCAGGAGCCTCGAAGGCTGGTGAGAGTGGAGAGGTGGGCAAGGCCTGGGTCAAAAGGGGCTCGATGCCCTGCGGGTGGCATGCTCCAGCCTGAAGCTCCCCAGGAGCCATGGAGGGTGTGCCCTTGGCCCTGGGACACTGGGTCAGAGAGGGTGAGGCTGAGGCTGCCCCTCGCACACGGTCTGGGCAGGAGATGATGGGCATTTGTTGTGATTTTATTTTTTTCCAGAACTGGAACTGATTTACCATTTGGAATTTAATTCCCTCAAATCATAGAATTATAAAATACCAGTTGGTTCCCATCAAATTTAGAAGCCCCTATTAAACTCTGATATTATCATGATGTTATTGTTTAAAATGAACTCAAAAGAAGGCAGCGTGAAGAAGCAATAAAGCTTCATTTTTCTAAATTGCCTATAACCGATGGCTCTGTAACCCCAGGACAACCTTTGGGATGTCCTGGGAGACTTATATGTCTCGTTCTAGAGAAACCACGGAGCTCAACCTACAACAATACAATTTGGGGAGCCATTTGCCAAGAAAATTAGATAAGCACGTGCTTTCTCACTGTCATTATTATAAAGACCATTTAAGCTAGTTCCCTGATGGGCCCAGAACCATGTCTCAGATTTGCTTAAGACATAATAAAAGATTGGCCAAAATATCCAAGATGCTCATGGCACCTTCTTGAGAGCCACAGATTTTGTCCCTCACTTGGAGAAGTCACAAGTGGGGTCCACACAGGCCAGCACTACTGAAAAACAAGGTCTGTGTTGAGTTAACCACCATTGGTTACATACAGGCAGGATTCAGGCTGACTGACAAGTAGGCCGTTAGTTCATTGATCTAAGTTAACAAGAAACCGGTTGAGGTAAAAAAGGTTACTTCATTGTGTTCTAATTAATGTGTTTGAAATGGCTCTCAAATTGCCTCATTGCCACATACTGTGTGTTTTCTTCTTATTAGTAAGTTAACATGTGGGAGGGGGAGGCATCCTTTAGTAACTACTGGAATTTTACCTGCCTGGGTTCTTAGTAGAATTGGAGGTTCAGAGTGTGAGTAATGGGAATGAGCAGCTTATTTCTAAGCATACCCATTGTAAAGTCAATTTGCATGCTGTAATTTATAAGAATGAGCAAAGAATTAGATTTTGGAGGCAAGATGTCCTTAAAACCGTGGAATAATACCTTAAACACATTCACCGCTAGAAGCTGTGAACTTCGAAGAAATACGGTGAAGCGCTTCCCTGGGGATTCATTCACTGGCCAGGGACTGGAGCGCCTGCTCCCTGGCTGAGTCAGGGGTGCTGGGAAGGGAGACCTGAGTCAGGCCCTCATCTGGCCAGTGACGGGAATTCCCCAAGAATTCTTGTGAAAGTCACCTCACATACAAGAAAAGCCTTGTGAAAGTCACCATCCCATTCATGACAAAGCTCATCTTGTATGGGTCGAAGATTCTAAACTTCATCTATGAGATGTCACTCAGGCAAAGACAAAACTACCCTGGAAATTGCCCACAAAATAGAGTGTACACAAAGGTCAGTTAGTTTTTTGCCCATTAAGGCAGGAGAGCCATGGGACTGGGCGAAAGAAGGGAGAAAAAGGGAGTCTTTGGGCAGATCTGGGCATGGAGCCCTCCTGCTTTAGAGTGTGCAGCTAAGGAGGACTGGGGAGACCCACGTGCCCCGCGTGCATCGCTCAGCCTTGGCGCTCTACCTGTGGGTCAGTCCTGCGTGGGGCTCACCGAACCGGAGAAGTCCTGGTCCTGGGGGATGGGACGGACTACCAGGCTCATTTGACAGGTGGGGGATGCCAAGTCAGTGGGCTGGGATTCACGTACTGGCCTCTGGGTCCTTGCTCTGGACCCTGAGAGCATCTCCTGTGGCCAAGGCGTCCACCCTGTGGAACCTAAACACGATTGTCGGCCCAGGGGAAAGGGCTAGATTTGGGGATCCCACCTCAGTTGGGATGTGGAAGGCAGTAAGTAACTTGATGCCTTCTTCTCTCTCCAGGAGAGGCAGCCCCCTGCTCATCGGAGTGCGGAGCAAATACAAGCTCTCCACGGAACAGATCCCCGTCTTATATAGGACGTGTAAGTCTCTCGAGAAGGACGTGGACAGCGCAGCTGCTGCCCATGTCTCCGACTCAGCAGCTGCTCAGGTGCGGCCAGCTCCCCTCTGAGGCAAGGATGCGCCACCCTGACTGGGGCCCAGCTGGCACTTGGCTCCAGGTCTAAAAGGTTTTCATGCAGCTGACACTTGGCTCCATGTTTTTAAAAAGATTTTTATTGTGGGTGTTTTCAAACAGACACAAAAGCAGAGAGAGCGGCTTGCAGCTCCCTTGCATGATGGCAGCTGTGCCTTGATTCAAGTGCTGCTTTGGCTGGCTTTGTTTGCGTTGCTCTCTCGCTGCAGCCGTGTACATGCTCTTGCAGTGGTGCTGTGCTGTTTGGGGATCTTTTACATGATTCAGCTGACGCAGCCAAAGCTAAAAATTGCGCATTTCTCCCACACACATTCAGAGGGGAAATTGGTTCCTTGCTGCATGTGATGCAAACAAAATAGTCTAACAAGATTTGCAAATCGTTCCTTCATTTGCTAGGCACTATTGAGAATGTCAAGAACATCTGTCAGGCAAGGATGAAGAGGCTGGACAGCTCTACCTGCCTGCATGCAGTGGGTGACAAGGCAGTGGAATTCTTCTTTGCTTCTGATGCAAGGTAACTAAACATTCTTACCTCTCCTACCTGGGACCACATAATCAAAGGGTGCCCATCCAAACAGCACCCTTTGTTCCTTATCCCCCACATGAGCTGCTTCCTCGTAGCTCAGCAAGGTGCAGGGCCAAAGCAGATTCCAGCCCCCATGGCCCTTGTCCCGGAGTCCTTGTCCAGTGAGCACCTGCAGGGCTGTGGTTCGCAACCCTGGAGGCCAAAGGCCAGATACACTGATGGGCACAATGTTTTGCGCCTGCACAGAATAATTGAATTATTTGCCAACATTTTAAAATCGGAAGATTTTACATAAAAATCTGTATTTCTAGCTTCTCTGGAAAAACTTCTGTGCTCTCTCAGGCCCCAGGTGACTGGGTCTGCTCAGAGGCTGCTCCCTTCAAATGGGGCCTGTGTCTCCAGACCTCAGTTCTTCCCACACCCCCACTTTTGCCGGGCTCTGTCCTCTTTCTTTGTGAGCGACAGAGCCAAGATTTAGGGAGTTTGTTCAGTTGATTCTAAAGTCAATGTTCTCATCAATCCACAAAATAATCATTTTGAAATTTGAGAAATTCTGCTTCATACCCATCTTATTACAAAAAGTTTACACTCACATACAGAGAGAGAGGAAGCACAACACCTCCTGCCGTGAAGAGGAAAACCACATAAACGCCCGCTGCCTCTTTCATCCAGGCCTTCCTTTCTCTCCACTCTGCGGTTTCCCTTTCCCACCCAGCCTCCAGGAGGGCCTTGCGGTGTGGCAGGGGGACACGGGCCAGGTCTCCTGGGAAACGGGACAGGATGATAGGCATGCAGGGCCTGTTTCAGACCAGAGCCGGCACCGTGCTTGGCAGTGACAGAGAAGGGCAGCTGTGTCCCTCACAGAGCCTTTTCAGTGAGCAGTCAAGGTTATTTCCGTGATTCTGAGACACAGCGTTTTGTAGATCTTGGCATCTTGCCATTATAAGTTGCTGAAGTTTTTATTTCTTCGAAGTGTATCAAGTAATTGTGATCTTACAACCAATAGTACCTATTTTCAGTGAAATATGATATTTTTTTTTCAAAAAAGAATGAATGCCTGAAAGGAGATGAAATAATTATTTGGAGTCAATACTATTATATGCCTTTTAATTCCAGCTGAAAGGCCGTTAGACCTACTAATAGCAGCTGGGAATAAAAGTGTGGAAACCCATACTCTACCCCAGCCCCTATGCTGCTAGCTGAACAGGGCCCGGACCACACCTGCCTGGCTCCCTCCTGTCTCTCCTCACCGGACCAGGCCCCAGAGGCTCTCAGAAAACATTTGGTAAACAAAAAAGGCAATACCACTCACCACGGCTGGAAAAAAAAATGTTTGATTAAATTCCTTAGAATATGTTAATCCAGTCATGAATTGATAAAAAAAAAATGCCTTAGAATAAATTTCAATAAAAATGGCCTGGAATCTGTTTAGAAAAAACTACAGAAGTTTACCATGAAAAACAGAGATTTGAATGAAGGAGGAGATTCCACATTAAGTAAGAAGCTTAATATTATTTTTTTTCTTTTTATCTTTTGTGTTATAGAGACAGGGTCTCACAGTGTTGACCAGGCTGGCCTCGAGCTCCTGGGTTCAAGCGATCCTCCTATCTCAGCTTCTCAAGTGGATATTTAAAAAATTAATGGACTTAAAATTTTAAATTAATTTAATAATTAAAAATTGTTATTATGGGGAGGTGTGGTGGCTCACGCCTGTAATCCTAGCACTCTGGGAGGCCGAGGCAGGCG
>VBSM01000259.1:368964-402925 GCA_008086735.1 Cheirogaleus medius
AATGTTGATTCTCTCCTAAATCAGTGCATTCAATGCTGTAATTAAAATCCTCAAGATTCTTCTGTTTGTTTAGGTTTTGGGGACTTAAAAAAGTGATTCTGTCATATACAGTGTATAGACAAGAAAGCCAACACATACTGAAAAACAGTGACAAGGCGACCTCCTAGATATGAAGACACACTGTAGAGCTCTCGGACAGCCGTAGCCCACTGTGCCGAGGGCCATGCCTGGACTTTCCTGGCTAATAATCACAGCAAACCTCTGGAGAAGGGGCAGCTCCCCTCTCCTGTTCACAAAGGGGGAGCTAGAGCTAGGGAGTCAGAGGGGTCACCTGTGTTGCCTAGGGGCACAGGACCAGTAAGAGACAGAGTTGCAGCACCCATCTCAGGTCTGACTCTTGCACCAGTGACCTTAATGACTAGATTACTATCCATTTTATGAATTAAGATAATAATTATATTTAAAAATACATATACACATGCACACATCAATATAAACACACATGCATCTAGCGTTTTGGGGAGGGCAATGTTATAATGTAAGCAGTGTTTATCTCTTGGAGACAGGGTAGGGCCATTTTTATTATACTTCCTCCTCCTGTGACTCTCTGTTTCTCCTTTTTATACAGTAGGTGAGTATTGCTTAAAATATTTTTTCCCGTGCATTGGCTTTCCATCCTTTCTCTTTCTTCCCTGGGATCCTGCTGGATATACCTCTTGTAGAGCCATCGAGCTTGATAGTTTCTCCCCTTAACTTTGTACCAGAAGTTTGTTCATTTGCCTGCAGGCACTTGTGCGTGTGGCACTTTCTAGAATGAAATTTTTCCCCGTGGTCCTTCAAGCCCTACCTGCATGGTTTCTACCATATCTATACACCACCTGTGCTATTAGTTACCGAGCTTTCTTTTTCACTTACCAACTTTTCTAACTTAAACTTATTTTAAAAGACACTTCATACTGTAATCTCAAGGGGGGAAAACCATCATCCCTTTCCATACAGAGAAAGTTATAAAAATAGACACAAGGGCCCTATGTTTCATTGGTGGGCATACTCTGTAGGTTATTACTTTCAGGGCCCATGTGTCTGTGTGTGCGCACGCATGTGTGTGTGTGTGTGTGTAAGAAACTGAGTCTCTTGTCCTGAGTTTCCCGCTCTCTGGATTTTGCCGAGTGCATCCCCGAGGCGTGGTTTGCCATATTCCTCTGTCTCCCATATTTCCTGTAAACTGGAGTTTACAAGTGTCTAGAAATTCAATCTCATTCAGATGTGATTGTTTTGGCAAAGCTGCACAGGTGACGGTGTGTCCGTCTACCAAGAGGCACATACTGTCTCATTTTTCTCTCCTTTTGTGCTAAAACCCATGAGGGGTTCTAGTGTTGCCAGCCTTATCTGCCCAGTAAAGGCTGCTCTCCACTTTTCACCTCCTAGTTTCAACAGCCATTGGCGGTCCTTGATTAGAGTTATTAATGATTAGGAGTTCATAAATTGATTACTCTAATTCTATAATTTCTTCATTACTAGCTGTATTACTTCCATAAAGAGAAACTTGGCTTTGTAAACTGTGGTTCTGAAAGACAGGTTGTTTGGAATGGCAAGACAAATGCTCCATTCTTCCCTTTGTGATTCAGAATGATGTGTTGGTTCCCAAGCATCCTCCAAAGGTGACACTACTGGATCCTGATTTGAAGTAACCAACTGAAAAAAGACATCCATGAGATTATTGGGGAAATGTAAACATACTGGATATTTGATGATGTGAAGGAAGCACTGTTAACTTTAGATATGATAATGGCATTTAGTAGGTTAAACAATAGTGTTTATCTTTTAGAGATGTAAGCTAAAGTGCTTACAGAAGAAACAATATAATGTCGGGGACTGGCTTCAGAATAATTCTGGGGGGAGGGTGAAGAAAGGGGATGACTCACCTGGGAATTGATGTTTTTAGTGTGGTATGTCTCTGTGCCTCCCAAAACACCACCGATGTGCACCCCACACTTGGGAAACAGCTAGCGACTACTGCCTTGTCACTGCTAAGGGCAGGGCGCGTTGGTGACGATGCCTGTGTTTCCCTGCTCCAGCGCTATCATAGAGCACACCAACAGGGTCATTTTCCTGGAGGACGACGACATTGCTGCAGTGGCTGATGGGAAACTCTCCATTCACCGGATCAAGCGCTCGGCTAGTGATGACCCATCTCGAGCCATCCAGACCTTGCAGATGGAATTGCAGCAGATCATGAAAGGCAGGTGCCCTCTGAGAGCTGTGTGCACCAGCCTTGGGCCGGTGCCTGTAGTGGAGCTCCTGACACTCTGCCCTGCCCTGGGTGGGGCCACAGCCCTCCTGCCCTTCATGGCCACCAGGGCAGGCTGCAGGTGGCCTATGGCTCGCACAGCTGAGAGGATGTGGGGAGCCTGGCCCAGTGCCTCCAAGGGGGCTCCTGTCTGCTTGAGCTGACTCCAGTGCATCAATTGCCTTCCTGTACCAACTCCCTGGGACACATTCCCACCCCCAGGCATCACTTCTCCTTTGGGCTGTGGAGCACTTTCTCCCCACAAGGAGAGCCCGTCTCTGCACCCACTTCCATCCCCTACAGCCACTATCCCACAGGGCAGCCTGAGCAAACTGTTCAGAACATGACTCAGACCCTGTGATGCTCCCGCTGCTTAAAGCCTTCTGATGGCTTCCCACCATTCTTAGAATAAAACCCAAACCCTCTGCCACTGCCCACGACACCCCCCACCCCACCTGAGCCAAAGCCTGGCCCCACCACACTTGACCCTTTGTGCTCTGCCCGCCAGCCCTGGCCTGGCTACCTCAGTCCCTTGCCCACCTGGGGTCCCTGCATTCACTGTTCTTCTCACAGGCCTGGCTCCTGTGGGTCATCTCAAGCTCCCCTGAAACATCACGCCCTCAGAGTCCTCTAATCCTATACCTGCCATGGCTCCTCCCTGCCCCTCCTTCTCACTTGCTTTGTTTGCTCTTTGTACAAGTGTTATGTCATAGGCAGCAGGCAGGGAACACTGATAATGTTTGGCATCACGAGTGCGTGTATCCTAGAGACCCTTGCTCACCAAGTCTGCGGACACCACCAAAGCATCAGATGCAACACCTCTGTCAGGGGCTTGAACATCCCATAGCCGGGTCATCCCTTTGATACCGTCCAATCCCATTCAAATCAGAGCCCGGAAATGCATGTGTTGCTAGGAAGATTTTGGTTTTGGTTTTTATTACAGAAGCTAGGAGATTATTTATTAAAAAGAAAATTGTCTGTTTCTTTGGTTTTGCTTAATTTGTACTTCCCTAAGTGGGTGGCTTTTTGGAAGTAACACATTTTACTTTCTTCTGGCCTTGCTAAGGGGAGCCTGACCTAGCAGGACCAGCCACACCATTTGTTTACTTACGTGCCCTGAGCAAATCCCTCCCTTCCTCAAGCCTCAGGATCTAATATGTAAAGTAGAGATAGTCTTCATTCCAACTGGGACAGTTCCTGCAGTGGGCTGGCTTTATAGGTGTCACTATGACCGTCCCATAACCACTTTTCCTCCTGATTAAAAGTTAAGCAGTGGAAATGTAACTAAATTGAAACTGACCAGTCTCATTGATGTTTATTTGACCAGGTAACTTCAGTGCTTTTATGCAGAAGGAGATCTTTGAACAGCCAGAATCGGTTTTCAATACCATGAGAGGTCGGGTGAATTTTGAGAGCAACACAGGTAATTCCTATACTCAGCTGGGAGCCTCTTCCTGCATTGTGCAGTCAGTATTAACACCTTGCCGTGTGCCCACAGTGCTCCTGGGTGGCTTGAAGGACCACTTGAAGGAGATTCGAAGATGCCGACGGCTCATCGTGATTGGCTGTGGGACCAGCTACCACGCTGCTGTGGCCGTAAGTGCAACAAACTGGACCCCTGATGGTGAAGGGAAATTGGCTATCTAGGATGACACGCTGGCCTTACATTTTATCATGCGTTTGGCCTTCTGAATTTGCAAAGCCCTCGCACCCAGTTCCATGTGCCAGCATGAGAAGCGGCGCAGGGCCCTTTCTTCTGCAAAGTCAAGTGACTGAAATCCCCTTACCACCATGACAGCACTAGCGAGGTCCATGTCACAGACTGTCCCTGGAAGCCCAGCTGCCCTGTGTCGCCGTAGAGCCTGTGACTGACTTCAGTCCCTGTTCTTGTTGGCTTCAGACTCGGCAAGTGTTGGAGGAACTGACCGAGCTCCCTGTGATGGTTGAACTTGCTAGTGATTTTCTGGACAGGAACACACCTGTGTTCAGGGATGACGTTTGCTTTTTCATAAGTCAATCAGGTAAGGGAGAGGGCAGCATGGCCAGGTGAGCATTAGGTCAGCTCTGGGCTCTTTCCTCTCTGTGACACACCAGATACCTCCCTCCCTCCTTCATCCAGTTGAGTCCTCTGTGCACCTACCTTGTGCCCCATGCTCTTTTGTGCATTGAGTCACTTAACTCTTGGAGCCATCGGTTACTGTCACTGTTGTTCAGGAAGGGCAAGGTATGTCCAAGGCCATGCTGGAATTGGGCTGGGAATCCAGGTCCATTGGTTTTCCCCTGCCCCACGGCTTCTCCCTCCTCCTGCCAGTCCAGGTTCAAGACTTCAGTGACTACTCACCAAGAGGCTTGTAAATGTTTGCTGCATTTAACTTCATGGAGGAAAAAATCTTCAAAATTCTGCTAGATTCAGAGTCGCATAGGGGACTCAGTGTGGCCTTGGTGTGCAGTGCCCACACCACCCAGCAGGAGGAGCGTGGGAGACTCTGCTCTGGTTTAGGGCCGGACTGTCCCTGAGATGACCAAACCCCCTCCGTGCCATCCTACTGCTAGGCTTGGATACTCGCTCCAGGGAAGTGATCCGTGGTCATACGCGTGCAGTCCCCTGGAGCTCTAGAAGGATTTTTGAAATGTTTTGATTATGGAGAATTCCAGACCTTTATAAAAGTAGAGATATTCATGTAACGAACTGCCCAGCCTCAGCAATTGTCAACACAGCCAGTAATTGCCATCCACACGTACACTGCCCTTTCCCTGTGCTGGGCTATTTTGAAGCCAATCCCAGACCCAGACATCATGTTATTTCATCCACAAATATGTCAGGATGTGTGATTAAAATGATAACAGGAAAAACAACCACAATGTCATTACCGCAACTGAAAAATTGACAGTAATGCTCTAATATCTATTGGGGCTTTTAATACTGCTTCCATGTTGAATTTTTAATACCATTTCCATTTTGATGACCAGCTAAGAAAGACAAACGCAGACATGCCCAGCGCCGGGCTGGCCGCCTGGTTACCTGGGCGCCGCCACATTTGCCTGTAGGTTCCTGTCCCATCAGAGCTTAAACGCATTCTATAAATTGGTGGAAGCCATTAACAAAAGAACAGGTGGATCTGATGTGAAAATAATGCAGTGGCAGCTCCCGAGTCTCTGTAGGTATAGAAGGGTTCAGCCCTATGATGAGATTGGGAACAAAGACTGTCAAAACTTGGGGGGGAGGCTGCTGAAGACAGAGCCCCCTCCCCCCATCCTCCTTCTGCCCCCCACGGCTGGTGCTGAGGAAGTGCCACGTGGCACTCCAGTGCCACAGACTAAGCAGGCTGAAGAGAACAAGGGAGAGAGTTGGGCTATGCGGCAGCACAGGGCAGTGCCAGCCTCCCCTGCAGAAACGTCGGGACAGGCACGGCCAGGAGCGGAGACCTTGCAGACAGAACAGCCTCCAGCAACTCATGTGAATTCAAACGGTTTTGATTTTATGGTCTGGCTCATGTTTAATTTAGCCTGAGTTCTTTACAACGTACAGAGGAGTTTATGCATGAGTTTATGCAATGTATAGGGAGTTTATGCAACGTATAGGGAGTTTATGCATGAACCTCTTTAGCTTTATTCTAGAAACAATTTGAGTCCACACCAGGAGGCTGCAAGAAGTGCTTCCTTTCAAACAAGATCTATTTGAGAAACACCATTTGGGGGCATTCCTGCTTTTTAAATGTCAAATCTGTTACATCTCCGCACATGCTGAATAAGGCAGCTTGGAGTGGCGGAGGGGCCTTGGGAGCCAGGCCCACCTGCTGCCCATGTGGCTTTGATAGAGGCACTGATTTTCTCCTGTCTCTAAGCCATTCATCTTCCAAAGGAAAGTGGGGACAGTGGCCCCCACAGGGTTGTCGTGAGAGTTAAATGAAAGAGTGGATGAGAAAGTGCGTGTCACATAAATAATAACAACATCTTCAATCTAACAATCAAAGAAAAAATTGTTGAGTGTGCGTTTTACTTTCTGAACGCCCCCACCCTGCCTATACCTTGGGCACTGATATAAGAGCCCAGGTAAAGGAGTGGGGTGGGGCCGGGGTAGGTTTAGGCTGGCAGAGTGCACTGAAAGGGCCTGTGTGGCAGGGGAGACTGCAGACACACTCCTGGCTCTGCGATACTGCAAGGACCGCCGTGCCCTGACTGTGGGCATCACTAACACCGTGGGCAGCTCCATCTCCCGGGAGACCGACTGCGGTGTCCATATCAACGCGGGGCCGGAGATCGGCGTGGCCAGCACCAAGGTAGAAGGAACAGCATGCTATCCTTCGGGAAGAGCCTGGGCGGGTGGGCCAGAGGCCCAGGGTGCCTGGGTATCCACCCTTCTCTGGTGTGGGTGCGCGGGCAATCGCGCCCTGACACGCCAGTGGTGCTGCCTTTCTTTCCTTGCTTTAGTGATTTCCGTCTCTTCATTTATAGTCTCATTTTGTTCCTACGTTGCCTTCCCATCCTTTCCATGTTGGCCTTCAGCTCTTTGAGCCTCTTTGAAATGCTTGTTTCAAAGCTCTGGCCACCTCCTCTTTTGCCTACAGGCTTATACCAGTCAGTTCATCTCTCTGGTGATGTTTGGTTTGATGATGTCTGAAGATAGAATTTCACTACAAAACAGGAGGCAAGAGATCATCCATGGCCTGAGATCTTTACCTGGTATGTTCCATAACTCCATTTCCCATAGCTTCAAATCCAGTGGACTGTTTCAGGCCACTTTCTTCCTTGACTCTCCTGTACTCAACACTGTTAATTACTCCCTCCTCCTAAAAGTTCCTGGTCACCACTGAATCCTTCCAGCAGCGCTCACTGGGCCAAGGTTAAAATCCACGCTTCTTGCCAGGCCCTGGATCCCTGCACGCTGAGTCCACTGCCTCTGCCTCCTCTGCTCCCTCCCACTCCCTGGGCTGGCTGCTACCTTGACCTTCGGATCCTCAGTGGTGCCAAGTACTCATCCTGCCACAGGGCCTTTGCACTGGCTCTCTCCTCTGCTGATACCCTCTTCCTCCAGCTTTTCGTATAGCTGACAGCTTCTCATCTCCCAAGCTTCAGCTTCAATATCACCCTAAGAGTCCCCAACCCTGTGCCCAGCACTTTCTTAAACATTAGCCCATTTCTTTTCTTTATAACATATCTTGTGATCTGAAGTGACCTGTTCACCTGTTTACCGGCTGGTCTCCAAGCCGGTCAATACCAAGGCCTACAGTCTGAAATCTGGCCAAGACAACATGTTGAAAGTTGATTGACAAAAAAAGCACTCTTACTTCAAGCTAGGTCATAACCATGCAAAACAGGACTCTATTCTGATGTCTAAGCCAGCATTTCTCAAGATGTGGTCCACAGGACCTGGGGATCTACCAGGCCCTTTCAGTCAAAACGATTTATGTAGTAGCACATTATTTATAATAAATGTGACCTTTTTTGCCTGTGGTGGCTACATCCGGTGCCCTAGCACACTCGAGGCCTAGTGGTCTTGTGCTCTTCGCCACCGCACACAGCCTCACTGGAGCGCCTCCTTGATGAGGCGGCACAAATGTTAGTCTGTACACTGCAGTCTTTTTAACACTCTGTGATAAGATGGGAAGCATGCATAAAGCACTTCTGCTCACCCTGAAGAAAGATGGTTGTTTCAAAGAAAAGCACCCCTGTGATTGTTTGAATAGCAAGCTTATTTGGGTATTTGGCAGACATTTTCTCAAAAGTAACAGTTATCTTGACACATCAGTAAAAACAACTGACAGTATTTGTTGCCGGTGATAAACTACAAGCTTTCAAATGAAACTTAGAATTTTGTAAAACTTATATCTGCCACCGTGAGCTTGATTACTTCCCAACATTCAAAGACTTCTCTGATGAGATCCTAGTGACTTAGAAAATGTGATTTTAAACAAATATTTTATGATGGAATGTATCTATTTTAAGAAGATTTGCATAACTTTGTGGCTAATGCATGATGTTATAAAATTATGCATGTGTAAATGATCCATTTAAAAGTACAAAATAGACCAGTAAATTTTAATGTAACAAAGTAGAAAATTACTGATATGATTTCAGATTACACATTGGCAACTACTACCCTCTTAAGAAACTATTGTTTCTCAAGTTAGGTGTACTGTAATATCAAAGAACAATATTCACAATTCTGTGAGGCTGGATTTTAATCCTATACTTCAACTAAAAGAACATGTCACAACAGATTGAATGCGGAAACAGATATGATACTCAACTATTTTTTATTAAAAAGTCAGACATTAAAAAGATTTGCAAAAATGTAAAACAATACCACTCTTCTCACTATTTTTTAAAATAGTAATGTAATGGGTATATTATTATTTCTAAATGAATTAATAATAACATTTCTCAGTGTTATTTATAATCTGGCAAATATTGATATATATATAATCACAAAAACAAAGGCCCTTAGGGCTTCACAATAATTTTTAAGAATTTGGAGGAGTCTGAGACCAACAAGTTTGCAAACTGCCGGTCCTCCCACACTGGCTTTGTCTTCAAATGCAGCACTTGGCCGAGAAAGGGGGCACAAATGTGAAGTGTCAGCTCTGAGTCTTGCCATCTGGTGATTTTGCTCTTCTGAGCCTCAGTTGCCTTACCTGCAAAATATAGCTAGAGATAATACTTCCCTACCTGCCTTAGTGGTGCTCGAGAAAGTATTCACACATCTGTGAATCACCATAATTTTTCTTCATGAATATTGTTTTAAAATCGGAATGACCGGCTCTCTCCCTCTGCTCTGTGCATGGCTTAGAGCTGATCAAGGAGGTGTTGTCACTGGATGAGCAGATCCACAACCTGGCCCTGGAGCTCTACACACAGAGGTCGCTTCTGGTGATGGGCCGGGGCTACAACTACGCCACGTGCCTAGAAGGAGCCCTGGTGAGCCCCCCTGCCCAGCCCCCACCTCCCCAGGCCCACTGTGCAGCCCTTGGGCAACATGAAGGCAGGCACAGTGGGAAGGAGGGCTCCTCGGCCACCCCATGAACCTGCACTGAGCATCAGTTCCTGACCAGGTTTCTAGCCCTGGGGACACAGAGATGGGTGAGGCAGGTGCCTCCCCCCAGGGGGCTCCCAATCTACGGGGGAGAAAGGGGAAGAGCATCCTTGGGTGAGTTCCTCAAGGTGTCTGGCCAGTGCTAGGCTGCTTGGAGCAGCTCACACATGCTTCAAGAACGTCTCTGAGAGGCTGGCAATTACTGCACACATTTCACCCAGCAGGAAACTAAGCCTCCAGGTGAAGTATGTCACTCAAGTTACGGAGAGGAACAGAATGGAACCCAGATCCATGTGGCCTTTGCTCTGTCCACTACCACAAGTGTGGGAGGATCTTGGCAGACCAGAGTGAAGGGTGGAGGTCTCTGCGGAATTTCCTTGTTACTCCTCAAACTCCCAAGAGGAGTTTGAAATCCTGTAGGAATGAACTTTGAAGGCCCTGCAGTTCTTAAAAGTTGATGATGGGCTGTTTGCCCCTGCTGCAAAAAAGATCCAGGCCCACTAAGAGAGAAAGCTGATGGAGCAGGGGCAAGGTGCCAGGGCCACAAGGCTGCCAAGAGGATGGGCACATAGCAATGCAGGGTCACTGTCAGCTTGCAGTTTATGTATCAAACACTCTGCTCAGGGAGCAGGGAGACAGTGTTCCAGGCAAGGTAGCATTGAGCACCAGACCAGGGCATTATCCATTGCCCAGCTTTGCTCCATCCTCTCCCCAAGGAAGTATCTGTTCCCTCCCCACCAACCCCATTTGAAAGACAATGCCAGTTGCTAGTGGTTCACAAGAGACACCCAGAGATTATTTCAGGCTATCTCGGTCAAGAGTGCAACCCTGACATCAGTGAGCTCCAGCACCCACTCCCAGTCCATGGAGATTCTGAGGAAGGCAGGGCTGGCACCCTCCTCCGCAGGGGTGCAGGAGAAGCAAGGCCTGGGCGGTGCATTGCCAGCCCCCAGGTAGGTCAGCCACCTGGATGGGGAGCCCAGCTACAGTGGCTGAGTGTGCTGGCGAAAGATGCATATTCAACGGTGCCTCCAAGTGAGTCTGTGGGGAAAGAAAGAAGCATTCAGGCTACTGCTGGCACAAGTTGGTGGCCCCTCTGTGGTCACCTGGAGGCCAGCGCCCCAATGGTCTGCAGCTTCCAGTGTGGAGCCACACTCCTTACAGCATTTCCCTGACCCAAATAAATAGTCCCAGGGGAGTTGAGAGATGTTTTCTTCAACACTCTCACCATTTCAATGGTGTAGATTTAATGGTGACTGAATAGAAATAGATCTGCCTAAGCACAGGGAGAAATTCAATTAATACCCCAATGTGTGCAACTTTGCTCCATAGGTCAGTTTGAGCAACCCTTTAGAAGTTATTAGTGGTCTGAAATTAGGGGAACGCTTAGTCACATAACTGAGTGAAGGTATGTCTAAGCAGAATACAATGCCGTCATGACACATGCTAATTGTAGAGGCCCCGTGGCTGGCTGCAGAGGCGAAGAGGGCCATATAGGCTGACTCCGACTTGGCCGTCCAGAGGGGTGGCTGATCTGGGGACACAGAGGCCGTGTGCTGGGCTTTGTGCATGCCCAGGGCAGCACCAGACCGCTGCCCTAGGCCTTGCCAGGCATCCTCAGTGCTGTCAACCACGCTGTGGCATGCATCATCTGCCTTGCCACCCTCAGCTTTCTGCCTTCCAGGGTCACACCTCCCCTACTGCCCTTCGTCCCCTCTGGCTAATCAGCTCCAGCCCCCTCTCTGCCTAGTGTACTTCTCATCCCACTTCCTGTTTCTCCAGAAAATTAAAGAGATCACCTACATGCACTCAGAAGGCATCCTGGCTGGGGAGCTGAAGCATGGGCCTCTGGCACTGATCGACAAGCAGATGCCCGTCATCATGGTCATCATGAAGGATCCTTGCTTTGCTAAATGCCAGAACGCCTTGCAGCAGGTCACAGCCCGCCAGGTGAGGGCCCTCTGCTGAGCTAGGGCCACCTCCCTCCCATTCTCCTGGGCTCCCTTGTGAGTAGTGTACACCTTTGGGAAGGAACTGGTCAGCCTGCAGCCATGCCCACAGTGACCCAACCTACTGGCCTGGAGGCAGAGGAGGTTCTCCTGCCGGAGGGCATGGGCAGCGCTTCCCCACTGCATGGAGTCAGGTTGGATCCCACAGGGTCAGGTTCAGTCCTCCACAAGACTGCCCTCACTTCTGATCAGCCAGCTACAAATTCCAGAGTTCCAGCTCTCCCCTCAGGTTCAGTCATTCTCTAGAATGACTCAGAACTCAGAAAATGCTATACTTACTACTACAGTTTTATTATAAAAGATGCAAATCATGACCAGCCCCAAAGAAAAGACCAATAGTGTGAGGGCCCCAGATGTGAAGCCCCTGTGTCCTCTGGAAGTGCCACTTTTCCAGTACATGAGTGTGCATCACCAGAGAGCTCACCGAGCTGCTGGCTTCAGTGTCCAGAGTTTTTACTGGGGTCTTGTTAAGTAGGCATGGTTGATTAGATCACTGGCCATGTGACTGAACTCAGTCTCCAGCCCCTCCTCCACCCTGGAGGTTGGGAGGTCAGGCTGACAGCACGTGGCTCAGAGCCCCAACCCTCTAATCATGTGATTGGTCTTTCTGGCACAGTTAGCCCCAGTCCCAAAGCCATGATGAGTCACCTGATTAGTAAGGTGAAGTCCAGGGCCCCCCATCCCATGAATAACAAAAGACACTTCTATCACCTGGAAAAGCCAAGGTTTAGAGGCTTCCTCCCAGGAACCAGGGACAAAGTCCAGCCACATTTTTATACAATGACAGCTGCCCTGAGGAAGGAGTGCAGAACCCCCACAGATCCATCCTGGGGTTTCATGAAGTTACAGAGAGGTGAAATCCAACAAGGGGCTCCATCTAGCTGCTGCCACACCTGGCTCAGCACAGTGGCCAGAGAGATGGCATAAAGCACAATCTCATCGTTTTCCTGCCTAAAATCCTCCTGTGGTTTCCCATCAAACCACAGCGACCCCCAACCTGTGATACTTGACCCCTTCCTGCCGTCTCATTGAGTTCCGGGCACTCTAGCTTCCCTTCTGTTTCCCACTCACACCCAACTCATTCCTGCCTCTGGCTGTTCCTCTGCCTGGAACGCTCTTCCCACACATCTGCAGAGGGTGGCCCTCGCCACTCAGGTCTCAATCCAAATGCCTCCTTTTTTGAGAAGCCTTCCCAGACATCAGCCATGTCTCCCAGTCACATTACCTTGTCGCCTTTGTGGCATTTCTCTGAAATTCATCTGTGCTTATTGGTTTGCTTGTTTAGGTTTCTGTTCCCATCACTAGATGATGAGCCCCATTAGAGCAGGTCCACGCTGCCTTTCAGAAGGCCCACAAAGCCACCCAGCAAATGGGTGCTGGATGACACAGCAGTATGGCAATCCCCTTAACAGGGGGAGAAACACACCCAAAAGCACCAAACGCTGTGTCCCGTACTGATCACCTCGCCCGTAATTCCAGCAAAAACAAAAGATGACTGTTACCATAGAAGTGATGTTGATTCCAGATGTCTGCCGCGTGTGAGGGATTGCTGCTGTCTGAGACTGTCTACTTTATAGTCATGTCTCTCTGCTTCAGGGTCGCCCGATTATACTGTGCTCCCAGGACGACACGGAGAGTTCCAAGTTTGCATACAGAGCGATCTCGCTGCCTCGCACCGTGGACTGCCTCCAGGGCGTCCTGAGCGTGATCCCACTGCAGCTCCTCTCCTTCCACCTGGCCGTTCTCCGAGGATATGACGTACGTCTAAGAATGGCACCTAGCACGGCAAAGAGGACAGACACAGCCCCACAGTTCCTCCATGTTCTCCAGCATACTTATTTGGAGTAAATGGTCATAAGAGAAATAATTTCATTTAAAGAAACTTTTTAAAGCAGCTTACACCCCCCAAAAACAAACTTGAAACTGCAAAATATATAAAGAAAAACTGTATCATTAAACCATAACCTCATTACCCAGAGGCAATTAGCAAATTTAATATTTTATTCCAGTTTTTTTCCTGTGCATATATTTTTTAACATTTTCAATATCATATGAAGGATGAAATTTTGCATCTTCCTTTTATTATATTGCAAGTATTGTCTTACATCTTTATGCTATTGTTATAGGAAACATCTAATCATTGCATGATATTCCATCAGTCTTATGACATGCTTTCCTTAACAATTAGTCTTCTATTATTTAAACTACTCCTTATTTCTTTGTCTTCACAAATAACACAGCACTGAACATCTTTGTACGTATAACTTTGTCCCACATTTAAAATTTGTCCTGAGTCTAGCAAATGATTTAACATTTTGGATTCCTAACATATTTTGTCAAATTATATTTTAGAGAAGAACCAATTTATGATCTCACCAGCAAGTGTCTAAGAACACACAATTCATTGTGCAAAGAAATAATAGAAGTTTTATTACAATTTTATTTTGAGCTTTTAAAAATACATAACAATACAAAGAATAATATAATAAACAACCTGAATGTGTACATACCATCCAGAATGGACATTTGCTAACATTTTGTTGTATTAGTTTCATCTTTTTTTAACATATAATTGTATTAAGACATTGCAGATAAAGTTGAAGCCCACTTTCTAAACCATTCCCAATCACATTTCCTTCCCATCCTCTACCCTAAACTAACAAGTCACATAGGATTTGTGTGTATCCTTCCAAGAAAAGTGAATTTTTAACAGTACAAATTGAGCTACGTGTTTTTAAAAGCAGGGATCATGTTCTTTTAATTGTGTTAATACAGCATGATATATATCAGGTGCACATGTTTATTAAATGAATCAAACATTATACAGTTAAATGAAGCTTCTAGAATAAGGACTCTGTTTCTAAGGTGCAGGTCTCTGGGTAGCCCATGGTTGGAGGTGACCAGGGACATCTGTCTCCTTGTTTTCAAGCAGTCTGATGACAGTCTTTAAGATACAGCAGGTTGCTGAGTTCTGTGGGGTCCTAAGCATGCACTCTCTTTCATTTTAGGTTGACTTCCCCAGAAATCTAGCCAAGTCTGTAACCGTGGAATGAGAAGGAGACCATGATGAGACCATCACCACCTTCAGTCTGATTCCAGACCTATCCCGACAGCAGGGATACCACGTGGGAAGAGAAAGTGGGCATCCCACGTGTTCTGCGTGTTCTCCGTAGAGCTTGACAGCTTTGATGTGCCTTGTACCCAAGTGCTTTTGCTTACAGCAAATACTGCTTCTCTGTGTCCTGAAGTTGCCAGAGGAGAAGGGAATCATTGTTTACACATGGGGATCACAGCGAACTTTTCCACTACTGTGCAATAGAGATGTAGCTCTCTTCAGAGTAACTGTGAACCTTTTTAAACCAACACTAGTTAGTTTTAAAAGACAAAGTATTTATAATGATGGTTGTATAGCTTTTAAGTTATTTTTCTACATGGCTTTCTGTAGCCATGATAATGCCCAGACTACGTATCCCAGCTACCCAGTGCGCCATCTCCGGGCTCCTTCCTGTCGGGTGTCATTCATCTCAGATTTGAGCACAGGGCATTGACCCTCTGGACTCCTCCTCCTTTCCTCCCCTTGGCTGCTCCTGAATCCCATCCCCTGACATCAGGAAGCCCCTCCACCCATCTGCCCATGCCGCCTTAAGTCCAGTTGAAATCTCAACTTCCTTCAACATTTTCTCCTCATCTATAGCCCAGATCCCTCCAACTCTCCAACTTCTGTTTAATCTGATCATGGTTCTTGCTAAGCCCAGACAGCATTTTGATTCCTGCTCCCTGCCCGTAGTAAAACAGCTTGAAATGTCCCATGCAAGAGAATAGTGTCAAGTGGGCTACTTTGCTCTCTATTTAAAAGCATGCACAATCAAAGTACTATGCAATTTTAAGACAATAAAGAACGTACAGTTTTTTTCTCATGTGTTTGGATTTTGTTAACCTCATTCTTTACGTGTACTTTGCACTTTGAGGGCTCTGCAGGAGCTCAGTAGTGTCTGGGGGAGCAGTGCTGTTTGTTAGTAACCTCTGGCTTTGTCCACACCTGTGACCCGCATGCTTCTAGTACAAAAATGAGGGCTATTCTACAAGATACAACAAAATGCAGGAGATTTGAGACTTGGCTGAGGGTCCACGGAACCTGGAGGGGACTGGGCCACTTGATGCTGCTTAAGACGGTTGCCCAGAGCCTGGAGGCCGCGTAGAGGGGTGAAACTTCCAAATTTATATTTTTTTCCCAATGAGACTGTTATAGTTACTGATTTTATTAATACAATCAGGCAGAAAGATACAAAGGCAGAGTTCTGAAGGTTTGTGAGGTTGGAATTTAGGCTCCCTAAGTAAGTGCTGTCACACAGCTTGAATTACATCTTGACGACTAATCGGGCCTCAGTCCTAGATTACCTGTGGGCTACTCAGCAACTTTTCCATTCTCTTGTATGCTCTCCCCTCTATCACAGAAGTTGGGAACCTGGGAACTACATTTCCAGGTTAAATTCCACCAGTGAGCGGCACTCACAGGAGACTGAGAAGATAGTTGAGAGGCAGAAATCATATTATTTCTCTCTGGCAGAGGCAGATGGACACATGGCTTCAGCAGACAGGTATTCTGCGATGGTACTCTCCAAAACTTACCCACCTCAGCACTCCTGGCAGTGGTGGCCACAGAGAGTTTCCTGCAGCTCCTCCAAAATCCCAACTGTGCAGAGTGGCAGAACCCGGAGCCCTCAGAGCTGTCCCTGCCCGCCACCCTCCAGGCCCCCTCTTAAATCAATGAGGGGCAAGTCTTGCCGGGAACACCTAGACTGGTCTCTGTCTTATTGACCAAACCATGACCAGTACAACTTCTGAGATTAGGAGACTGTTTACAAACCAGCCAGAGCCTTTTTATCTGGACAAGACCCAGGAAGTGTTTCTTATCCTTATCCCAGAGAGGTGACAACTGTCTTGACCTTTGTACTGCTCGTTCCTTTGCCATTCCTCGTGGCTCTACCCATGTCTGTCCCCCCAAGCAACAGCTGCCTAGTTTTGGAAGCAGAGGGCAAGTACGCACTAGCCATAAGGAGAGGGCGGCACTGCCCCTGCTGGACGCGGGCTCCGGGAGGTGAGCGGGTCAGTCTCCAGGTCGTGGTCTGACTTCTGCTTCTCTGGGTGTTGACAAGGCCCCTTCTGGGAAGGTTATGAGCAAGGTCATGAGGGAGTCTCAGGAAACAGAGTCGTGTGCCTGGCAGGGCTGAGGTGTGGGCCAGGCACTGGACATGCAGCAGAAATACGGTTAGGGCGGGGGTGCCCTGTACCTTCTGCTCCTAAGCTCACATGGCCTCCCTCCAGCTCTTGGGGAAAAGCTGGAGACCTCTGTGGGTGATGTGCATGTCCTCAGCAGAGCAGGAAGGGAGAGACGCTCATCAGAACGTGGTCAGGATGAGCCAAGCCCTCCTGGGTATTCTGTCCTGTTAAAAAGATGGCCTGATGGAAGTGGGGTCCTGGTGATGTCTACCTCCCGGGTGGCACTGCTGCAGCATGGCGCAGTCGCCCCCCATGTCTGGTGCAGAGCTGTCAACCAAGGTCACTTCTCACCCTCCTCCATGGGCTTCCCTGGTCATGTTTTCTGGATTGGGCTCCTGTTTCCTTGTATCTGTCTTCCTCCTTCTCAGTTTCCCTGTTTGTTTTGGTGGAACACATCCTTCTTGAGAAAAGGCGCTTGGGAGGTAACTTTGTCCACTCAAGCTGCTATAACAAAACACCACAGACTGGGTGGCTTATAAAAAAAGATTTATTTCCCACCATTCCGGAGGCTGGGAAGTGCAAAATCAAGGCGCCAGCACATTTGGTGTCTGGTAAGGGCCCACTTCCTGGTGCAAACATGGCAGTCTTCTCACCATGTCTTCACATGACATAAGGGACGAAAGAGCTCTCCGGGGCTTTTTTTATAAGGGCACTAATCACACTCATGATGGCTCTACTCTCATAACCTAATCACCCCCCAAATGTCCCATCTTCTAATACCACATTACACATTAGGGATTAGAATTTCAACATATGAATTTTGGAGTGTACAGACATTCAGACTATAGCAAGGAGGCAAATTTTTTGAGGACTTGCATGTCTGGAAATCACTTTACTTCCCTGCTTGAAATTCTAGCTCCTGAGTGTGGCCCCTCTGGTGGCCAAGGTGGGGGTGGCCTAAGGGACCTTGGCTGGATCCCTTTCTCTGTCACACCCCTCCTCTGATGCTCTACCAGCCTGGCCCAGCCCTCAGTGCCCTTGGAACCTGGATCACAGGCTTGCTGCCCTCCCCAAATTCTGCAACCTCCCTCCATGCCCTCCAGACCCTTTACCTCCCTATCTGCAAGGTCCTCCTGTTCTTCCCCCCACTCTGGCTGGCCCTGGCCCCTCCGTGGACTCTAGCATTCTGTAACTGCTGCTCTATCTCCACAGTAACCATTTGTTGTCAACCACTGTCCCCCAACTCTTCCAGTCCCTGAAGTCCTGGTGGAGGACAGGTGCCCACCGGTTTCAGGGAGAGCCAGGGTCACAGGGCTTCCCCCACCCCATCTTCAGATCTCTGAGCTTTCCCCCCAAGTGTCCAGCCCCCTGGCCTCACATCCAGCTTTACCAGTCAAACGCAGATCTGGTGACACTCCAAACACCGGCCTCCCCATCATCTTTTATGTCCCCATGGCCTGTTGGAACCTGATCCGAGGGCCCAGAAGTTGCCTCAAAGGCAGCTCAGGTCTGTGGGACCCCAGGCCCTGGGGAGTCCTCAGCACGGCACTCCTCTCCCCCTCCCGCGTCTGCCCTTCAGCGCCTCTGAGGCAGAGGCTTGACCCCTGCCACCTTGCGCACGCTCCTGCCAGTCCCTGACCAGCCGGGGTCACTTGTCCACACATGGCCATCTCACATCTCTCCGCATCCGCTCCCGCACTACAATCTGACTTCTGGCCGCACCCCTACAAACCCTATCCCGTGGCGCCGCAACAAGCAAGCGAATCCAAGGCCCGCGCCTCTGCTCTCTCCTGCCTCGCCGCCTCCTCCTCCTCCCGGGGCTACTGCACTCCGGCCCCCGGACGCCGAGGCCCAACCTCCGCTCGCTCGCGTCCCGGACTCTCCCCCGTCCTCTTCCAAACCGCCTCGCTGCCGCGACCATGCGCCTGCAGCCCGGAGCTCGGCGACCGCTCGGCGCCCAGTCCCCGCCGTCCGCCTCCAGCCCGCGTCCGGCCGCCAGCGGTGGCCCCCTTGCCGGGACAGCGAGCCGCGCCGTGCGCGCAGCGGGGCTGGAGACGCAGGCACGGCGCGGCCCAGAGCGCAGTGGCTCGTCGGCCGGCGCGGCTCAGCGTCCCGGGGATGCCGCCGCCAGCCAAACCCCGAGCCGGGCCGGCCGTCCGGCGCCAAACCGGGCCCCTGGCTCCGCCCGCGCGGCCCGGCAGCGGCCCGCCCCCTGGCGCGATTGGCCGCGCCTGCCCAGCTCTCTGCGCGCTGATTGGTCGGCCCACAGGTCGGTCAGGCTGGGCGGCGGCGGAGGCGCAAGAGAAGCGAGCCGGGCCGGAAGGGTCAAAGGGACCCGGCGCCCCTCACACCCACTGCGGCGGCGGCTGGGCGGAGCGGAGCGGGGTGGGGCGGCTGGCCGAGTTCGGGCGGCGAACCGGGAGCGAGCAGCGGGCAGCGCCGCCAGTCCTCCCGCCTGCCCTCTCCCCGTGCGTGACGGCGGGGAGGCGAGGTGAGCCCGGCGGGCGGGCTAGGCCCGCAGGAGAGGGGCGGCGGGGGAGGCGCGCGGCCGGGGTCTGCGGGGTGGGCCCGGCTCTGCGGGGCACTGGCGGCCGCCGCGCTTGTCCCCCGGATGCGGCAGCCGCCCCCTCCCACCCGGCTGTCAGCAGCCCAGGGCTGCGGGCCCGCTCCCCGGCCAGGCCACGCAGACCTGCCTGCGGGTCTGTGGGCGCCATCCTTCTGCTCGTGGGCCACGCAGCTGCGTTCCTGCACTGGGTGCCCAGGGGCCGGGTCTGGTCCCCGCGACCTTGGCTAAGGCACTGATCCTGCTTTCCCTGTTTTCCCCTCGGGAAAATGGGGAAATGTCTACTCTTCTGGACAGGGTTGTTGTCGGGTTGTGTGACTGTATGAAAGCGCCTGGGCAGGAGCCCAGTGCACAATTGTGGAAAATTGGGCGGGATACTTCCCCTTGCTGGTGTGAATGTGATAGGAGCCCCTCCCCATCCGCCCAAGGCCCCTCCCCCCGCACTTCTCCAGTGCCTTGTCATCACACAAATGCCCCAGCAATGCCAGAGCAGGTACTGCCCACCTTCCTTACCTCTCCTCCCTACCCCAGAACACTGCTCTTCCTCCCGCTCATCCTCTCACCTGCCTTGAACGGGCCAACCCCCATTTGCCCCAGGACCTTTGCGCTTGATATTTCCCATCTTTGGAGTTGTCTCCGAGATCTTTGGCTCTTTCCGCTCCTTCCTCTGATCAGATGTCTCATTTTTGGTGAGGCCTTACTTGATCACCGTCTTTCTTCCTTTAGTCATTCTATTTCATTATTTTATTTAATTTCCTTCCTAGCACTCACTCTCGTTTGAATCTATTCTATTTATTTGCCTGTTTATTTTCTGTCTTCCCGACTAGGATGTAACTTTATGAAAACAGGTAGCTGTCTGATTTGTCCACTGCTTTATCCCAGTGCTTAGAAAGCACACCGTAAGTATTCAGTAGTATCAGTTCAATGAATGAATGAGTGATCTAAGGAATGACCCTGCCTGTTTGTTGTCTCTGCTTTACCTGTTCAGGTAGTGACTTCTGACTAACTTGTGAAACTTGTAAGCAGAGGGAAGCTTCTTCTCATTTTGTGAAACATTTTAATGTCCTTGACCCGTTTATTTGGTAACTGTCAGAACAAGCTGCAATATAAAAATATTATGTTTTTGTAATAGTTTAGCTCTAGCTTTGTTCTACACATTCAGGAGACATTTCCTGAATTCTGCATTTTCTAGGTCACACTTAATGCTAGGCCCTAGGGACAGAAAGGAATAGCAACAGGGTCCCTTCCACCAGAGAGTCCAGGAGCTCAGTAGGGAAGGCAGGCATGCAGACAGCCTCGGGACAGTGCAGGACACCTCCTGTAGTGGAGGGGCTGTGCCGTGGAAATGTGGAGGAGGTAACAAACAGGTGGTGCTGGTGGGCCTTGAGGGTGATGAGAAATTTGTCAGGCAGGGAGAGGCACAGAAGTGTGAAAGGGCAGGGCCAAGGAGAGATCTTAGCTCAGTGTGGAGCTGGGAACCAGCCTGCAGGGCCAGGTATAAGGGCACAGAGTGGTGGGGACCCCAGAGAACCAGCACCTCACCCAGTAATTTTCTAAAAGAAGGCAGACTTCCAAATTTGTATTTATACACTTCTGATTTTTAAATATTGGGAATAGCTAATTAAAATTTTTTTAACCAATTACAGACCTCCTTCAGCTTGGTTGCAGGATAGTCAACCTCTGGGACAGGCTGTGTGGGAGGAGGAGCTGTGATGAGCTGGAAAGGCAGCCTAAGGCCAGGGGAGGCCTTGTTTGCCTGGGTACCAGCCCCACACTCATTTGATTGTCACTGGAGCCCTGTGATTAGCAGCTGTGAAACCCACTTGTACCAAGGGGGAAATGGAGACTCATAGAATTTCAGTAGTCTGCTTTATAGGAAGCTGGAATTCAAACCCAGGCCCCCCCTCAAACATTCTTTCCTGGGTCCCTTGGCTCTGAGTATTCTCTATTGGCTTTTACTGTGTTCTGGAAGAACATCTAATCTATTCAATGTTTTCCTCCATTTAACCTTTTTTTCCCTTCAAAAGGATCATGTAGGGCTAAAAATAACCCTATTTTGGTATAGTCTTCTCTGGAGAGCTTTGATTTTCCTGAGAATTTAATTTGCATGGTGCCAGGACTTTAAAATTATTTGTTGACAGATTAAAATCTGTTTATTTTGTCCCCTAAATAAATGTTAGAAAGTATACTTGAACTTGTCTATTTAAAATCTTCTTAATTTTCTGGATAAAGAAAAGTGCCAGATGAAGCAATACCAGTTGTTTTCATGATGCATAAGATAAAACAGAAGCCAGATTTTTTTCTTACGGCTATTAATATGGCACTAGGGCAGCTACTTTTGATCTAAATATATACAGTAGTTATACTTTACACTTGGTCATGAAGGTGCCATTTTTACATAATTTGCCTTAAGAATAATTCATTCTTAATAATTTTTATTTGGCCTTAATTATTTTTAATTGATTATATGAGTTAGTTTCAATATTAGTCTTTTTATTTTAGCTGTCTATTATGAGGACTTTCAAACATATACAGAAATAGAGTGTCCAGCTTCAACAATTGTTAACTTCTGGCCAATCTTATTTCATCTGTAACATCCTCCACTTACACATTTACCCCTATATTATTTTCAGGCAAATCCTGAGTATCATATTATTTCATCCATAAATGTTTCAGTGTATGTCTCTAAATAAGGCCTCTTTTAAACTTGAAAAACCAATAATTCTTTAATATCATCAAAAAACCAGTCAATATTCAAATTTCTATTTGTCCCATGAATTTTACAGTTTCTTTAATATTAATAGTTTGAATGTGGATCCAGATAAGGTCCATACATTGTGATTGGTTGATATGTCTTTTAAGTTTCTTTTAATCTGCAGATTTCACTTCTTTTTTGTTTTCCTTATAGTTTATTTGTTGAAGCAATTGAGTTGTTCAGTAGCATTTCCATGGTTGGTAATTGATTGCATCTCTGCAATGTGATTTAATGTGTTTCTCTCTATTTGCTGAAAATTAATAGCTGGATCTAGATAAGGCGTGGTCAAATTTAGGGTGCTTACTTATGTCAAGATGCCTTCTTAGGTGGGCTGTGTGCTTCTGTCTAGAGACACCCTGAGGTTCTATGCCCCAGAAGAGTACATTCACTTGCCCCAGGTCACCCAAATAAATGGCAGACTCACTGGGAGTCTAATTTCAGGGTCCTGATCTTAACCACTGCTCCACTCTGCCCTACCACATTTATTGTGCTTAGTTTTGCCTTTAACAGACATTTACTGGGCACCCACTGTGTAATTAGTAGAGGATTGAGAAATAAATCAGATACATTTTTGGCCCTTAAGGAACTCACAGAGTAGAAGTGGAGGTAGACCTGCAATGCAATATAAAACAAATACAGGCTGGCAAAAAAGGGGGCATGCCCAGCACAGTTTGAAGGAAAAGGATATAGAAGAAAACTTAGAAGAGAAGCAGGTGCTTGAACTAGATTTTGAAGGAGAATGAAGGTTGACCAGGAGAACAAAAGGGAGAGGGCAGTTGTTTCAGGCAGATGGAACAGCTTGAGGTCTGAGGTGCACAGTAGCCAGGTGTGTCTGCTGATCCCAGGTGGTTTGATATTGCCAGAGAGTGAGCCAGGGGGCCTGCTGTCTTCTGTGTTGTGCTAAGGAACCGAATCTTATTGTCAAGGCAGTCAGTCACTATTGAAGGAATTCAGACAGGAGAATGGTATGATCACTGCATATTTTCAACAAATCTCTTCTTAAAATTCCTTATTTAGAAATAAGTATAAATTCACAAGTTACAAAAGTAGTACAGAGAGGTCCCATGTACCCTTCACCCAATTTTCTCTAATAGTTGTATATTTACATGACTATGGTACAGTATCAAAACCAGGAAATTGGCATTGGTACAATGTGTGTACAGTTTTTGTCGTTTTTATCGCATGTGGAGATTTGTATAAACACCACCACCACAGTCAAGGTTCAGAACTGTTTTATCATTCCAAAGATCTCCTTGTGCTGCCCCTTTACAGCCACGCCACCTTACCCCTGGCAGCCACTAATCTGTTCTGTATCTCCATAATTTTGTCATTTCCAGAATGTTGTATAAGTGGAATTTTACAAAATGTGACTTTTGAGATTGGCTTTTTTTCACTAAATATAGTGCCCGAAGATCCACCCAAGTTGTTATGTGTATCTGAATCGGTAGTTCGGTTGTTTCAATTGCTCAGTAGTAGTTCATGCTATGGATGTGCAGCAGTTTAACCATTCATACACTAAAGAATATTGAATTTTTTCTGGTTTTGAGCTATTACAGATAAAGCTGCTATGAACATTTGTGTACAGGTTCTCGTGTAGACAGATCTCTCTTCCTAAAGTGGCGTGTGTGCAGTGGTTTACATGCATCAGAAATGGAGACTGGAGAGCACTGCTGCTGTGTCCAGGTCCCGGGAGCAATGAGAAGACCTTGCTCAGGGCACTGCGGGTGCGGGCTGGAAAGGGGGAGAATGAACAGGCCCTGGTGGGTGAAAGAAGTCTGGTGGGGAGGGTTCTTGCTGGGTCCTTAGGAGCCAACAGTAGGTGAAGTGATAACCAAATACTAGTTGTCACTCTGTGTCGTAGTGGTGTGTATGGTAGCTTAAGAACTGATGTCCAGAGGATGGCCCTGGGAGACTGTAAGGTTCTTGATTATCAAAGAAAAGTTAAGTTGTTATACTAAGGTATTTTTCTTAAGAATTAAAGTAGAAAAATAGAACAATTTGATGAAAAAAATTCAATAGCAAGTATTAAAGAGTGATGGTGAGAATCTGCTTTTAATCATAGCTGTCAGGTGGGTATTTTGAAATTATTATGATTAAAGGTTGAATTAAATCTATAGATCACTGACTCACCTTCATCATCAGGAGAAAAAGTGTTTTGGTAGGGGAAACCAGCAGGATGAAACGTGAAGGCCTGTGTTTTTCTGACCTGGTCCTGACCAGTCTTGGACAGAGGGCTTTGCTTTCTAAATAAAATTAGAGATGTTAGAGTGGTGTGTTGTGAGGAACATGAATATTGTGGTCAAACCATCTAGATTCAAATCTGGGCCATGCTGGGAATTTGGGCAACTCCCTTACTGTCTCCAAACCTCTGTTTCCTCATTTGCAGAGTAGGGTTTGTATCAATGCCCCTCGTAAGTTGTTCAGAGAGTGTTCATAAATGCGAACGTGGACCCTGGCCCACTTTCCTGCCCCAGTCTCACCTGCCTCAGACCCATCCTCCTTGCGTGTGTCAGAGTGATCATTCTGCAACTCTTCCTTTAAAATGTTTTGTTTAATCAGTTTTTTGATGTGAAATATGTGTGTGTTTTTTTAAAAAACCAGAACAGAAAGTTATAATGAGAAGAGTGAAAGTTTCTCATTTCCCACTATTTCTCTATACTTCCTAGCATAGTGTGTGTCTGTTTGTGTGTTTTTATGTAGATTGCCATTTATTAAGTGCACTCTTCTTCAACTTGCTTTATTTCCTTTGTATATCTTAGACATCTTTCCATATCAATACATAAAGTCCTTGCATTCTATTTAATGGCCTTACTGTACTTTTATGCCATGATTTATTGAGTCAGTCCACAATGTACATTTTAGGTTATTTCTGGTTTTTTGCCTATTACAAGAAAAGTGCTACAAACATCCTTGCACAAATATCTTTGAATACTTGGACACATACATTTGTCAGATACATTTATAGAATTGTGGTTGTCAGGTTAGGATTCATGTGCATTTAAAATTTTCATTAGCTATTACCTGTGTTCCTTCCAAAAAATGTTTTACCAATTTACAGTTCTCACCAACATGTATGAAAGTACCCATTTCTTCATGCTTTGGTTGATACTGTGAACAGACTTGAGCTCAGGTCTTGCCTCCTCCAGGAAGCTTTTCTGCACATCCACCCATCTCTCCCTGTACTCACTACTTTCCCTGCCAGCTTTTGAGGAGCTCATGGCCTGGGGGAGGAAGGCAGACCTGCAAAAGCTGCGGCAGCACAGCCGGTGGTGGCTGCACTGTGTAGAAGCAGCATGGAGGGAGCCCATGCTAGACTGACGGTGGTGCCAGAGCAGCACTGCGTGCCACTAACTGGTTGCATGAAGAATCCTTGTACTTCCCAATTCGTGAAACTGTCTTCTGAGCCCCACTTGATGGTCTATTTTGTTGAAATATAATCTCAACAGTTGACTCATTAGTAGCTAAATTACATGCTTTCTCAGGTTACCTTGAGGTTCTTTCTCTTGCTCTCATGAAGCCGAAGCTTGACAGAGAAGGTAGCTTTGACAGCTTCTCTTAGGTGATTTTTTTTTGCTTCCTAATAAGGGCAACTTATTTTAATTTTAGAATTGTTTTAAATCTTGAGATGAAGTTATATTAATAATTCTAGAACCTAATATGATTGAGTATACTCCCCAAATTCAAAGAAGCTAACCTAACATTGTATTTACTAGTCCGAGTATAGGTTACAAGCAACTGTAGCAGAGACTTGTAGACTGCTCAACAGGGTTGAGGTTGATTTGTGTCAGTCCCAACATGGGCAGGTGGCCCAGAGTTGGGGGCAGCTCTGTGCCACAAGATCTTTCAGGAATCCAGCTGGTGGGCAGCTCTACTGTCAACAGCATGTGACTTCTGTCTCTGGATTTGTGACAGCTGACCCTTCAGCTAGCAGCAAGGGAGAAAGATAGATTGGAGAGCAAGCAGCTTTCTATAAAAACAAATGTGATCTGGAAGTTGCATACATTACTTCTACTCACATTTCATTGGCCAGAAGTCGGTCAACTGGCCTTACCTGGCTGCTGGGAAAGCTGCCAGATATTGTCTCTAGTTGAACAGCCATTTGTCCCACAGGAAAGGGGAAGCTTCCGTTACTAAAGCGAGGACAGGAGGAATGGATCTTGGAATATCTCAGCACCTGTGCATACCTCTGGTGGTTTGATGTCTCCCACGGCCCTGAGAACCAAGCCCAGATGGCTCCTTCCAGGCTCATGGTGATCTGGCCTCATTTTCTCTCTTTGCTCCCTTCTCCCTCTATCCAACAAAACTAAATCTCAAATGACTTACCACATTCAGAGTGTGCCTCCACCTGTCTGTAGATGCTACTTTTCCACCCCATAACTCCTAATATTTTTTATCCTTTGGGGTTTAGGACCCTCCCTGTGTGGGGTCTCTTCCTGAGTATGGGTTCACTGAGGGCAGGTGCTGTGTTCTGGCACGGAACCGCGTCTGCAGTGGGTGCTCAGTAAATGTTTTGAAATGACCAGTGTTGCTGGTGTGTTTACAATATGGCAGAGGAACAGCTGCCCCGATAGAGCAGGGTGTAGTGGGTAACTGCGTTTTTGCCGATTCTGTCTCTAATCCTTTGCACTTATCCTCCTAGCCAAGCTGAGCAATTCACCGTGTCTGGACACAGTCAGTTTGAGCTCTGTGCCTCTGCTGTCCAACTCTGACAAAATAATCTAAGGCAGATGTCGCCTCCTCCATGAAGCTTTCCTTGTCTTCTGCACCCCTGCCAGAGGGTAGGATCTCTTTTGCCTTTTGATTTTGTTTACATTTTGCTTATGGTCCTTACCTTGTATTATAATATAGATAATAGATTTGCTCCTCGCACTTCTACCCACAATAGAGAATTATATGCTGCTTCAAGACTAGTTCCTGCCTGACCATGGCATATTGCCTATAGTACTTACCACTTTCTTGTCCAAAGGCACTCCTTAAATGTTGAGTTGAATTGTTTCATCCTCTTGCAAACTATAAATAAGTTCATCTTTAGAAAAGGATATTCCTTTAGATGTCAGTAAAATGGAGCAGCATTGTGGGGAATTATTAAATGCCGTAGTATGGGTCAGATCAGCAAAGGTTTATTGAATGCGCACACCCTCCCGGGGACCAGTACCTCCCTGTCCTACTGGCCTTGGAGTTTGAGATACCATGGTGAAGGAAACAGACCTGTTCCACCTTCCTGGAGCTCAGGGCACAGGCCAGCTCCTGGAGCCCATGCCAGCTCCCGAGTCCCCCACAGCAGTGTGGCCTGGGCAAGTGTCCCAGCTTGCTCGGCGTTGGGTTGCTCCAGTGTGACATGAGGCTGATAATCCTGCTGTGTGGGGCGTTGTGAGTCGTTTGTCTGGCATCGAATGCAATGTGGTGTCCCAGGAGTCACTCCCTGACTGGTGCTCATGGCTCTCGGCAGCCTAGCCACTGCGACTGCAGCCCCCGCCCTGAGAATGGTGAGAAAACACAGAGCGGTGGTCAGCTCGGGAAATTATTAATTTGACTTCAGTCCTTTATTGTAGACGTTATTAGTTTATTTCCATATTTAAGGAAAATCCTCAACACTATTGTGCTGAAGTACAAATCATCACTACAAAAAACTCATTGAGTAGATGTTAAATATTAGATGGTAGAATAAAAAAGCAAGGAATTTGATGGAGCTATAGGATAAAATTTTAATTTGTGTTTTTAGACAATATAGGATGTTTACATATATGATTTTATTGTAGGCGTTATAATTTTTAAAAAGACCAAAATAAACCGCTTGCTGACTTTTTTTTTTCTGCTTGCTGACTTTTAAATAAACATCATCAGACAAGAGCCAGGGAGCCAGATAAATGTAACCACTCCCCGATTTCTGCTTGCTTATTTGCTACCCAAACCCAGTGGTTTCAGTGCTTTCTGGGGGCTGCCAGTTTATACTCAGATGTTTGTGAATAAACTTCATAGTGTTGATTGTATTGACCATGGGTCACAGCAGAGTTCTGCATCTACGGATCTCTGTACCGAATGCCTGTGGTGTAATGGGATCGGGGGCTGCAGGCCAGCACTGGCCCCCTCTAGAGGCAGGAGCACACACAGCACACCAGTGTCACCAGTCCTCTAACTGCCGGTCACTCGGCGTATGTGTCGTGCTTTCTGGTTCATCACCTTAACTTGACTTAGAAGACTGGCCCGTCTGCTTTTCTTTAGGAACTCTAAAAGTGATCATTTAGAACATTGCCCCCATCACTGGTTGAGACTGCTAAGTGTGAACTGGTCCCTCAGGAGGGAAGCCGATGGGAAGTGTACAGAGCTGTAGTCTTTTCGTGGCCAATAGTAATGTATAAATTCTTTTCCCACAGGTGGTTCTTTTCTAATCCAAACCTTTAAAATGTGGTCTTGCTGGGCTCAAAATGTCTTCATTTATACCACCGTCTTATACCACTGAAATATCTTTGCATTTTTTGTGTGTCTTGCTTAATTAAGTTCAGAACTTGGTGAAACTGAGTTTATCAACTTAATAGCCACATTGTCTTATATAGTGATAAGTTTGAATGCTTTTAAGTGAGCTGTATACATATAATTTCAGTAAGAATGCACATTTTGTTTTTCTTTGAAGGAATTTGACGACTTACCAGCCCTTGGGAACATTGCATGACACTGCATCATGAGTGACAATGAATGTGACAGTCAGTTTTACAGTGTACAAGTGGCAGACTCAACCTTCACCGTCCTGAAACGCTACCAGCAGCTGAAACCAATTGGCTCTGGGGCCCAGGGGATTGTTTGGTAAGTATGGTCTGCTTTAATAGTGTGGATTAAGTTTTTGCTATAATAAAAAGTAAAACTGAATCATCAGAATTTAGAAATACTGATGTTAAATACTCTTTGTTATAGGTTTATGAGCTAAATTGAACCAATCTATTGCTCTAGTTATATGTAGTCAGGCTATAGGCTACAAACTCAAATTCTTAGAATGCTGCATAACTTTAAATAGGTAGCAATTTTTCTTTTTTTTTTTTTCTTTTTTGGTTTGTTTCTGTTTCTTTTTTTTTTTTTTTCATTTCGCCTATCATTATGATATCAGAGTAATAGGTATGACAGTGAGTTGTAACAGAAATTTGGCATTTTATTTATTTCTTCATCATGGCCACCTTTTCCCCCTCCCCCTTTTATTCCCAATCACTCCTATTCATTTCTAGGCACCATCATTGCAGTGCCTGCCATTCATTGACAGGATGAGGCAGTCAGTATCATTATCACTCCATGGATTAACCAGGAAGGGATGCCGTGTGAGGGGTTGGGCTGGCCGTCTCTCCCTTGGTGTCTCACTTCAACTATGTGTCCAGCCCAGGACGTCAGAACCGTTAGTCTGACCCTGAACCTTAGTCTCTTGCATGGTAAGACAGTCAGCTGCCGCGACATCACTGGCCAGCTAAAGGTAAAGTTTTTCACATGTTTTCTAGACTACAGTTATCAGCACTTCCCAAACTTTTATTCTGGGAAAACTCTTTTTTTTCTTTTTTTGGTCAATGAAAACAAAATTGTACCTAAAAGAAATTGTGATGAAGCTAAACATCTGATGTTTACAGCTAGTAGGAGGAGGGAATTCAAGATAAAAGAGAATTCTTTTGGATGTTTTGGTAGGAGAGTTTAAGTTGACATGTAAAAATGTTGAGCTTAGAGAGTCATCATCAGTGGTTTTTAACTGATCCTCTGTTGCAGAGACATGTGATCAGGGAAATCATTTATTTTCTTCAGCTTAGGTGGTTAAAGGCCCTGCGAGCTAAGAGGAGATCTCTGTAGTCCAGAGCTTCTGAGAAAAACTAACAGGGGAGAAGGGGCTGTTTGGAAGGAATGCCAGCCTATGTCTAAAATAGTGATGATCTTAACTTCCGAATGGTAACAGCTATATTGGTACTTAAATCCAGTGTTGTGCCAAAAGAAGTTTTAAAGTCAATGGGTGGTTCGCATTAGGAAACTTGGATTGTAATAAAAAGTTGTAAACAACAAAATATTCGTTTTATTTATAATCCATCTCTTATTTGGAATTAAATGGTAATTCGACACAGATAATTTGGTGCATGTGCATGAGAGAGAGAAGAGGAAGAGAGGTAGCGAGAAGCAGGAAATAGCAAAGGTCTAGCTGGGTCATTTAGGGCTATAGACAGGCAACAGTTTTAAACATGGGTTTCATTGATCCCAAATGGCTTGTCATTCACTTGTTTTTGAAAGTTAGTAATGCAAACATCTAGTCACTGAACTCTGCCATAAACCTCATTGTACAAATGATGAAATTAGGACTGAGAAGGTTTGTTGACTTCTCTCCATCTCACAGGATGTCAGTGATAGGCCTGGTTTTAAAACCCAGCTGATGGCCTTTTGGGACCAAAGATTTGTACTTTTTGTCCCAAATGCTTGTACTGAGGAAAGGTTTGTTGATTACTTTGAACCACTGATACTTTTTGGTATGACCAGGACTCTGACCTAACCTCTCTTTAGAATCTTAGTAATAGTGAGTAAATATTCACTAAATGCTATTAGAAAATTCTGTTACTTCTCTTTATCTCTCTATAAGACAACGGTTGTGTTCAAGAACAGTTTTAATTTTTATAGCTATAACTGATACTCAGTTTTATGGTGTCCTCCCATCTTATGTTCTAATGGGGAAAGTGAACAATTTATAAGTGATTTTAGCTTCCTTTTCCACCTTTCTCTTTTGTGTCCATCTTTCACCAGGCTATGAGGCACCAAGTGGAATTGAGAAGTAACCTGGTTATGGCACATTCCTGTTTTTTTTTTAAAAAGCTTACTTTTCTTAAAATAAATTCAACAATAGGTTAGCTACTACTTTGACAAGAGGAATTGGGTTTTCTAACATATTCCTTCTTAAAATATTGCCATTATACTTTTAATTGATTTGATGATCCAAAACTTCCATTTGTCACTGTTGTACTTTAAAATTATTTGTCAATGATCTTTTGAGGGTGTGGTAGCAGAATAATGGCCTTGCCAGAGATGTCCACATTCTAATCCCTGGAACCTGTGAATATGTTACTTCACATGGCAAAAAGAACCTTGCAGATGTGATTAAATTAATGATCTTGAGATGGGGGATCATCCTGGATTAGCAGGTGGGTTCTTCTTATAAAAAGAAACTAGGATGGTCATAATCAGAGATGATGTGATGACAGAGCAGAGTTTGGAGTGACACAGGGCCACAGCCAAGGAATATAGGCAACTGCTACAAACTGAAAAAGGCAGGGAGCAGATTCTCCCCTCGAGCCTCCAGAAAGAACGCAGTCTTGCTGACATCTTGATTTATCCCTATTTAAGACCCATTTTAGACTCTGATCTCCACACTGTAAGATAATAAATATGTGTTGTTTTAAACTAGTAAATTTGTGATAACTTGTTACAGTAGCAATAGGAAACTAATACAGGGGGGCCATGTGTGTTTTTATATTTTTGAGAAATAAAATATCGTAATAGCAACAGTGTATGATTTATACAGCTAGTTAATCTTCTGTATAAATCAGAGCTTCATGAAGACCTAGGGAGGTGTGTAGATGAACCAAAGTGCAGGCAGTGCTGGGGACTTTTATAGGAGTGAAGCAAAGAGCTGGAACCAGAATAAAGTATTCTGACTCCTAGTTTTGAATTGTTTTTATAGTTGTCTTTGATTTGTTTGTTTCTGTGTTTCTGTTCCTTAAAACATTAGTAAAATTTATTAGGAAATAAGTTTTAAAATGTTTATCATTTTGAAGTATTAATAAATATCAACTAAGTTATATAGTAAAATTAAATAATTGCAAGATTGGGGAAAACGTATGTACGTTTCTTTCTCCTTGTAAAGTCTCAAGTTCTTCAAGCCGGGCATGGTGGTGGCACTTGCAGTCCTATCTACTCAGGAGGCAGAGGCAGGAGGATCACTTGAGCCCAGGAGTTCGAGGCTGCAGTGAGCTATGATCATGCCACAGCACTCCAACCTGGGTGACAGAGCCAGAGCCCATCTCTAAAAAATAAAAAATAATAAATAATACTTTAAAAATCTCAAATTGTTCAACCAAAAAGTAAAGATTACTCAGTTTATGAAACAGTTCTATGAAATGTTCAGCCTTTAAAAAAAAAAAGTTTAATATTAAGTCCAGCAGTACTTAGAAGTAACAATTACAGCCTTAATATGAAATAATCAGTATAGCTTTTTTCTTTTCTTTTCTTTCTTTCTTTATTTTTATTTATTTTTTTCAGAAAAATATGGAACACTTCACGAATTTGCATGTCATCCTTGTGCAGGGGCCGTGCTAATCTTCTCTGTATTGTTCCAATTTCAGTATATGTGCTGCCGAAGCGAGCACTCAGTATAGCTTTTATTCGTTTTTCTTTTCCTCTAGTTCTGTACAAGCATGAGCATTGGCCTGGTCCTAATACTGTTTTATTTTCTCTCTATTTATATAAATAAATAAAAACATAATGTTTATAGTAAAATTTGTATGATAAAGGAGACAAATGGCATAAGGCATAGGATGGATGTGATTCAGGAGACGAGAGTTCTGAATCCAGCTCTGATCCTCATAGTAGTGGTTCTTTGTGACCTGGGCAAATCACTGTTTCTTTATGGGCCTTAATATTTTCACCTGTAATGAGTAGTTTGGAACTTCTGATTTAAGATAGTAGATCAAACACCTAAACAAAGGGAACAAGGATGATAATGAGTAGAGAGTTTTAACAAATGTATAAAATGTAGAAAGTAGTTGGAATCTTGATACAGATAAAACAACAGAGGAAGTAAGAATAAGTAGATGAGGCATTTGCAACAAGGAAATGAACCTGTCTATAGTAGAACCCTAAAGAAGCTATGGGTATAGAGGTGACAGTATGGAAAATGAGGATGAAATGAGGGGCTAAAACCAGGGCTGTGAATTAAAAGTGTGCCAACACCTGCTCCAGTTTGTTCCCAACATTCCCACCCCTCCCCATGCTCAGATGTGCCCTTAGAGAGCTAGTAAGTTAGCAAAGAATTTTTAAGTCAGGATCCAAGGAAGGAGAGAGGCTTAGTAAGGAAAGCTCAGCATTTGGGTCTGTCTTTGTCTTGGGGGCATTCTGGAAGGGGCAGCTGAGAGATCGGGTAGTATTTTGGACTGCCTTGTGGCTAGGAGACAGGGATTAGAGTCCAGGGCCCTCAAAGGAGGCCTAGTGAACTTCCTCGCTTTGTGTTGGGACCTATAAAAGACTGCCTCCTAGAAATAAAGGTGACCCCAAGATATGCCCTTGAAGGCACTGCCACTTAGCCTCAAATCATCTCATTTGCTGAATTTGTACAGAGTTTAGTTCAAAATTGCTAGTGTCCCCAGATACCCAACAGTAGTAAATGTAAATTCTTTCCAGAGGAAGATAGTATCACACTAGATAAAATTATTTCTAGATAGCAGTTTTATAAGTGCAAGGTCCAGTACACAGTCAAAAATAACTAGGCACAAGAAGATAAGACAACATGAACAAAATCCTGCAGAAACAACAGATAAGAGAAACAGATCCAGATCTAATATTGGCATTATTAGATCCAGATTTTTAAATAGGTATGATATTATGTTCAAGACGATAAAAGGCAAGATGAAAAGTTTTGATGAAGAAATGAAGACTTTTAAAAAAACTAAACAAATTCTAGAACTTAAAACTGTAGTAATTGAATTACGAACTTAATGTATTTAACAGCATTTTAGGTATAACTGAAGAGAGAATTAGTGACCTGGAAGATAGGTCAGCAAAAAAATATCCGGAATGGAGCCTGGAGAAACAAAAGAGCAGAAGAGTACAGAAGAGAGAATGCATTAGTTTTCTATTGCTGCATAACAAATTACCACAAATTTAGTTCTTTAAAACAACACCCATTTATTATCTCTGTAGGTCAGAAATTTGGGTGGGCTTGCCTGGGTTCTCAGCATCTCACAAGGCTGAAGTCAAGATGTTGGCTGGGCTGGCTGGGTTGGCTGGGTGCAGTGGCTCACACCAGTAATCCCAGCAATTTGAGAGGCTGAGGCAGGAGGATCCCTTGAGGCCAGGAGTTTGAGACCAGCCT
>VBSM01000259.1:405915-417493 GCA_008086735.1 Cheirogaleus medius
CCCGGCCTGCATTTGTTCTTGATGCTGGGAAGTCTCATGAGCAAGTGGCAAGGGCCATGTGACCTTTAGAAAATGAAATGTAATCCCAGCTCTGCAGTTAGTAATATTTACATACACTCTATATATTGATTTTCAACTTTTAGATACATACTAAAGAAGAAACACAGAAGGCTTAATTATAAATATAAATGTGTTATCAGACTTGACCATTTAAGACAGAAGTTTGGAGGAAAAGGGAGGAAGGTAGAAGAGAAAGGTAAGGAATGTCATAGTCTCATCTTGCATACCCAGGAGTTAAGAGGCTCCTTTGAAAACCAAGGAAACATGAACTTTAGGTATCTTATTTAAAGTTACAGAGGTAACCAAGGGAAAACCTAAAATCACAAGAATAGAAAACTGGGAGGTATTGGGGATTTCAAGGAAGTGGCTAACTGCTCAGTTTTTGCAAAGGGGAGTATAATAGATCATTTCTAAAGTTGATAAATGAAGAAATAGTGATAAAAATATATTCTTTTGAGTTAAGAAGTGACTACAAGAACCAGAACCAGGCATAATTGAAGGTAGTTGCTCCCAGAGCCAGATTTACGAGCGGGAAAGCATGCGTCCACTCAGATGCTTAGAATTGGTCTATTTGGCTCATTTTGGACCAAAACTTTTTTTAAATTGACAATTGACAAATAACATATACTTACCATGTACAGCATGTTGTTTTGAAATATGCATACATTGTGGAATGGCTAAATGGAGCTAATTAACATGTGCATTACCTCACATACTTATCAACTTACCATTTTTTTGGTGGTGAGAACACTTAAAATCTACTTTCTTAGCAGTTTTCAAGAAGATGATACATTGTTATTAACTATGGTCACCATGTTGTACATTAGATCTCTTGAACTTATTCCTCCTAACTGAAATTTTGGGCAAAAACTTTTGAGACCAAAAAGATGTGTCCATTTTCAAAGTCTTATGATTTATTTCACAAGTAGATTTAATTTTATATTTTATAATTCATATGAATATGCATATGAGCATGTGGATTTACATATATATCTATACATATACATAGTATGAATTGACTTAAAAAGTAATTAAAGAAAAGTAAGATATGAAGTTTCTAATAATTCTAAAATACTATAGCAGATAGCCTTCAACTTAAAAGCAGATTGAATTAAGTTAGAGTTGTTTGGCAAAAAACATTAATAGAAGAGAATAAATGTATACAGTGTTAATTCTAATAAGCCTAATAGAATAAACAGAAATAATATTTAAAACAGTGCTTAGGGTTGCAGATGACCTTTAGAAGCTTTTAACCCCTGATGAGTAGCAAAAGATAATAAGGCAAACGGTACTGTTTAGAACAGGTTTAAAACTTAAAAATGTGCAATCAGGCACTTAATTTTTCATGTCTGTTTTCTGAGGGGAAATGAACACTAAATTTCAACAGGGAACTTGAGATGCTAGAAACACGCCTCTAGATGTTATTAATATTCTTACTATAATAGGAGGAAGTATTTCTAGAAGAATTTTATGTATAGCAATAGCTTATGTTAGAGATTTTGTGTCTTAGGGATTTATCACAAGCTGCGATTTTAGCTTCTGTTTTCTTTTGTCTGGGAAAAGACACAATCACTCAAGACTTAGATTTATAATATTCTTATGAGCGCAACCATTTCCTCTGCTGTGATAGATACTCCAAAATATACTTCTGTTTTAAGCTGTGATAACAGTGATCTTTTTTTCAACTTCTTGAAAAAAATTCTTCTTTTAAACTGAAGATTTCATTTCTTGACAAGTCTTACATGCTCTATTTTAAATTACCTGGTTCTGAACCTAATAATCTCAACTAATAAAATGAGAATTCAGTGTGCAAAGGATTGCTGAATCCCATCTTAACTGTAGCTGAAATGTTTGTCTTTGCAGAGGAGTTAGTCCATCCTGGCAGTCTTAGCCAACTTACTTTGCTTTTCATGTGTATAAGTGCCTTGAATGGAAGCAAGCAGATTTTCCTTGTTATTCACTAAAAAGATAATATACTGAATGTACATTCTGTATTGCTGTATTTTCCAAAAATATTCTGTTGGATTGTTTATTATATTTCCTAATTATAGTGCTGCATTTGATACGGTTCTTGGACTAAATGTTGCAGTCAAGAAACTAAGCCGCCCTTTTCAGAATCAAACTCATGCAAAGAGAGCTTATCGTGAACTCGTCCTCTTGAAATGTGTCAATCATAAAAATGTAAGTTACGTATATATTTTTTCTGTATGCTTTAATGTTGTCAACGATGTCTTAATCTTCAGGGTCCTTTGAAGATACATTGAGTTCAGACCTAGGATAAACTAATGATAAAAATGGCTATTAAAATGGTTATATTTTATTGATAAAATTCTTAATTAACATTGGGGAAATTGAACTTAGAAAAAGGTGTCATGGTCCACAGGAATTTAGGTCAGTCTATGAAGGTAGGAATGTTGGTTAATCCTGTAACCATTTGGTTTTCACTATTTCCATCTCTGTAAAATAGGAACAGCTTTGACCTAACAAATTGAGACATAACTAAATAGTTTTTGGAAAAACATTGTTCTATAAGTGGCTTTTTACCTTGTATAGGACATCTCAGTTTTAAATACACATTATTAGATGATTTTACATTTAGGATAGCTGTACTCAGCATCTCCACAGAAATCAAAGCAGTAACTGTTAAGGAGAAATAATGCCTCTAGAAAATGAGGTTATATTCAGTCAAGCACATCGTATGTCCTACTAGTGGTCACTGAGCATTATTTTAATATCCTTGTCATGTTATGAAAATATAAAATGTTAAATCTGGAAGGGGCTTTGGAGATCAACTTGTGTCACCCCTTTTTTTTGGAGGAGGGTGAATATTTAAGATTACATTAAGCTCTATGGTTCCCTTTGTTTTAACATTTATGCGGGACCCTTCTCGTGTAAAGACATTAAATATGAAACTAAGATAACTTCATTCTTTTGAGTCTGTGGTTTGACTTGGTTTTAAGGCATGTTTTATTTTACTTATTTATTTTATTATTTATTTACTTATTTATTTTTTTGAGACAGAGTCTCACTCTGTTGCCCGGGCTAGAGTGCCGTGGTGTCAGCCTAGCTCACAGCAACCTCAAACTCCTGGGCTCAAGCAATCCTCCTGCCTCAGCCTCCCGAGTAGCTGGGACTACAGGCACGTGCCACCATGCCCGGCTAATTTTTTCTGTATATTTTTAGTTGGCCAATTAATTTCTTTCTATTTTTAGTAGAGACGGGGGTCTCACTCTTGCTTAGGCTAGTCTCGAACTCCTGAGCTCAAACGATCTGCCTGCCTCGGCCTTCCAGAGTGCTAGGATTACAGACGTGAGCCACCACACCCGGCCTACTTATTTATTTTAAAACCTTTTTTTAGGTTGCAAAAAATGTTATATTGTTAAAAATTCAAACAACATAAAAAATAAAGCAATAATTCTTGAATCACACCACCCACAGATCACTAGCATTAACACTTTCATGTACATTCTTATGCATACGTGTGCACATACACATAACAGGATCAATCATGTTATTCTTCATCCTGTTTTTTCCCCTCATTGGAATGTTGGTAGAGCTCATAGACTTTAATGAATATAGATATAAGCTGTTTTTTAAATGGCTCCGTAGTACATACAGATGCACACTGATTTATTTAAAAGGCCACCTGTTGTTGGATAATTTGTTTCCAGTTTTTCACCATTATAAGCAGTGCTGCAATGAATATCTGTATACATGAATCTTTGCACAGTTTGTCCACATGAATTTCTTGGCCAACATTGCTGGGTCAAAGAGTATATACACCTTTGATTTAAAATATGCTGACAAGTTGACTTTAAGGAAGACTGTCAATTTTATACTTGAATTAAGCATATCTAAGAATGTCTTTTATTTCAAAATCCCCTCACAATACATATTGTTGGGGGTATTTTTTGTTTTACTTTTGCCAACTTGATAGATGATAAATTCTTTATTTGTGAGGTTATTAGCCATTTATTTTTTATTTATTGAGAACTTGCTTTTTATGGCCTTTGTTCATTTTTCTCTTGGATTGCTCGTCTCTTTTGTATGCATTTGCAGGAGGTTTTTATATATTAAAGCCCTTTACTTTTTTTTTCCCCCTTTGACATTATTTATGTTGTTACCATACTGATTTTTAAAAATTTATTTCTGGTTTTGTTTTAATGTAATCAAATCTCCTAGGTTTCCTGTTATGCTTAGAAAAGACTTTTCTACACCAGAATTATATAAATATTTAACCATATTCTAATGTTTTATAGTTTCATGTTTTAGATTTAAATCTTTATTCTATTTTGAGTTTATCTTGGTATAAAGATTAAAATATGGGATGCAGTTTTATTTTTTCCAGTGGCCAGGCAGTTACCTCAGTCCTGTACACTGAATAATTCATCCCTCCCTTTGTCATTTAATGTTATTGAGGATGTGTGTTTGTTGCTCAAACCAGGGAGACTTGTTGTTTATACCATAAGGTCCCAGGATGGAGGCCTGTGTGTGATGTGGTTTGGCTTTTTAACCCTCTTTAAGTAAAAATATGATGCTATAAGGTATTTCACTTTATCACACGAAAAATATGAGCTTAGCCTTCATATTTCAAAACTGTTTTAGAAATTTGTACATAGTATTTAAGTTTTCAGAGGAAACATACTGCTTTCTTTAGTGTTTTTCCACCCATAATTTCTACTTTTTATGCTCAGAGCCAAAAAGACATTATTATGTATCTAAATTCTATAATAATAATTTAAGTTACTAGAGACACATAAAAGTGATTTTATTAAATGTACATCTTGGGTTTTTTTGAGACAGAGTCTCGCTCTGTTGCCCCAGGTAGAGTGCAGTGGCATCATCACAGCTCACTGCAACCCTCAAAGTCCTGGGCTCAGGCAATCCTCCTGCCTCTTTGAATCAATGTTTAACTTTTATCAAATGCCAGGTAATAGATTATTTTGGTAAAAGCAGTAATAATAAATTCTGAGTTCTGCTGTGATTTTTTTTTCCAGTTTTAATACATTTCAATGTTAAACTTAATTTTTATAATCAGGTAGAATCATCTGACTTACTGAGGTATAATTAATTTTTTCTTTTCAGATAATAAGTTTGTTAAATGTATTTACACCACAAAAAACTCTAGAAGAATTTCAAGATGTGTAAGTATCATTTTTATTTATCATAGTAATACACTATACATCAAAGACTGAAAATTTAGTAAAGAGACTATTTTTTTATACTTAAGAAATGTAAGTGACAATATATATTTTTTAAGACAGTCTCACTCTGTTGCCCTGGCTAGAGTGCTGTGGTGTCAGCCTAGCTCACAGCAACCTCAAACTCCTGGGCTCAGGCAATCCTTCTGCCTCAGCCTCCTGAGTAGCTGGGACTACAGGTGTGTGCCACCATGCCCAGCTAACTTTTTTTTTCTATTTTTATTAGAGATAGGGTCTCTTTCTTGCTCAGGCTGGTCGTAAACTCCTGACCGCAAGCGATCCTCCCACCTCAGCTTCCCAGAGTGCTAGGATTACAGGCGTGAGCCACTGCACCTAGCCTGACAATACATTTTTAATGATAGCATAGACAGTTTTCTCTGTAGAAGAGAAATATTAAGAAAAATGAATGGTAATATTAATTTATTTGTGCCTCAAAGGTTACCATCTTCATAACAGATAAAGGATGACTGAAAAGAATTCTTCAGAGCAGACAGTGACCATTAATGTCAGTATTCTGTTTTACCAAAGCATAAAATGTTTTTCTCTGGTCCCCAATAGCCAGCATCGTAGGGTTCACATGTTTATGAGCATCATTTGAAATGTTTAAGTCATTAAGTACTCTGCGTTTTCAGATTCTTTTATTTATTTATTTATTTATGTATTTGAGACAGAGTCTCACTCTGTTGTCTAGGCTAGAGTGCCTCTGCGGCCGCCTAGCTCACAGCAACCTCAAACTCCTGGTCTCAGGCAATCCTTCTGCCTCGGCCTCCTGAGTAGCTGGGACTACAGGCATGCACCACCTTGTCTGGCTAATTTTTTATATATATACATTTTTTAGTTGTCCAGCTAATTTCTTTGTATTTTTTTAGTAGAGACAGGGTCTAACTCTTGCTCAGGCTGGTCTCAAACTCCTGAGCTCAAAGGATCTGCCCGCCTCAGCCTCCCAGACTGCTGGGAGGCATGAGCCCTACCACACCTGGCACGTTTTCAGATTCTTAAACAGAATTACCTCACTGACTAACAGTGGAAGGAAATAATAGTTTATACTATTGAGGCACAATACCCAACTTCATCCTAAATTTATTGGTATATGCAACCATTCAATAAATATTTGATTGTGCTAAGCACTCTCTTGGACTAGGTGTACTTTGGTGACCAAAGCATGCGGAAATCCCTTTCATTGCTTAATAATTGCAGTTGGTAAGCTACCTCATGGAGCCTGCAGGATAGACAGTCGGCCTAATCAGTAAGGAGAGAACATAGTCCCTTAGAAGGTGGTAAGTGCTGTGGGCATTGGTGCTTCAGGTGAGCTAGTCAGGTATTAGAGTGCTAGGGTTGGGAGTCAGGCTGCAGTTTTAAATAGGGTGGCTGGGGAAGGACCTCAGTGAGTTGGTGACATTCAAAGAAAGCCTTGAAGGAAGTGAGGGAGTTGGGCCCACAGGTACACCTACAAGAGCACGTGGAATGGTGAAAGAGGGAGCAGATGGCACACAAGAATGGCAGCAGGCACCTGCCTGGTGTGTTCTAAGACCAGCGAGAGGCCATTATGGCTGGAGTCAGAGGGCCCAGGGGGAAAAGAAGAGGGTGGGCTCAGAGAAAGGACAGTAGGACACTGCAGGGGCAGTGCTAGGCCATCGTAAGGATGTTCTTTTGCTCTAAGGCAAGTCAGAATAAGAGTTCAGCAGAGAAATAAGCTCACTCACCTCATGTTTAAAAGAGTAAGTCTGGTGTCTGGGTTGATAACCCATTGTAAGGGGGTAGGGGCACAGAAGGCCAGTTATTGCTGTTGCAGCAATTCAAGTGAGGGATTGTGGAGGGTCTGTTTGGGCCAGAGGGGTAATAGTGAAAGTGGAGGGAAGAGGTTGGACACTGAAAAGGTATTAAGGTAAAGCCTCAGTATTTGCTGGTAGATAGGCTGTGTGCTGTGAGAGAGGATTGAGAACAATGCCTGGATTTTTGGCCTAAGCCTGAAGGATGAAGGAGCTCTCAACTGAGATGAGGAAGGCTGTGAGGAGAGCAGATGGGGGCTGTGGCGGGTGGAATCAGGAGTTCAGTTTTGGACATGGACTTCGAGATATTGTTGGACATACAAGTGGAACTGTGAAGTAGGCAGTTGGGGGAATGAGCCTGGATTCAGAAGAGAGGTCTGTGTTGAAGGTAGGAGTTGGGGAGTCAGTGGTCTGTAACTGGAAACCACCAAGGCAGTGAGTGCTGTTAGAGAAGAGAGGAGGGCCAAGGACTGATCATGAGGCACACCAACAGCAAGAAGTTTGGGACAGGAGAGGGCATGGCCAGCTTGGATTGTAGGACTGACCACTGGATTTAGCAACATGGGAGCCAGCTGGCCTTGAGAAGGATAGTTTCAGCAGAGTGGTGGGGCACAAGCCTGATCCAAGTGCGGTCATGGAAAATGGGAGAAGTGGAGATGGCAAGTGTAAATACCTTGATTTAGATTCACAGCAAGACTGAGCAGAAGATACAGGGTTCCCACATACCCTGCCCCCACCCACACAGCCCCCTAATTACCAGCATCCCCCACCAAGGGTGGGACATGGTCCCAGCCAGTGAGCCTGTAACAGCATGGTTTGTGCACTGGTAGGTGTGAGCCAATAGCAAAAAATTAAAGAAGTAGGAGAATTTGAATGTATGAGATTCTATTTACTATGATGTAAAAATTTTTTTGTTTTTAATTTATAAGACATTGAGTAAATTGGTTGTTTTTATATTCTTTAGAAAATTTTTTACAAAGTTCCTGTATACCTTTGCTTCTTTTCAAGATACTTTATATATTTAAAGAAAACAATTTCTCTTTTTACTTTAGTCAGTACAATGCTATTACTGTTTCATAAAGATTCTGGTTTAGTAGTCATAGGGAACTTTAGATAATTTTCATGTACATGGCTGATCTTTTCTTTCCCAGGTATTTGGTTATGGAATTAATGGATGCTAACTTGTGTCAGGTTATTCATATGGAGCTGGACCATGAAAGAATGTCCTACCTTCTGTACCAGATGCTTTGTGGTATTAAACATCTGCATTCAGCTGGTATAATTCATAGGGTAAGAAGTGATAAATTAATTTTATTTTTAAAATCACAATCATTTGGTTGTCATAATCCTTTACATGCAAAAGAAAATATTTTTTAAAAAATTTGTCAGTGTTGAAAACCCAAGTAAACCATGGAATCCTGTTGTGTTTCAAGAGATCCAGACTAGAAAACGCGTGCGGACGCTGGCGCACGGCTGTGAGCACGGTGAACAGACGGTGAGCAGCCGCCGCGAGAGAGTCGGACATTGTGGAAGAAAAGTTTCTTTTTAGACTTTTCATTTGGAAGTAACTTAACCACATCAGTACGGCGCTCACCGCTCGAACCCTCGCCCACAGCCGCACTCACAGTCCATACGGCAGTGTGTGCTGCGCATTGACGACGCATCCGTTTCGCTCTTGTGTGATGAGGAAAGCTTTAAAGCACTGAAAGCTTGTTTTACTTTACAGGCAGCTTAACTTGTAATGTAAATCAGCATAGGTAACATATACATACATGTTTTCATTACGTTATTATTAAATGTTCACAATTTTATTTTGATAAATGAAAAATTAGAAAAGTCATATCCCGGCTGTCGGCTAAAGTCGCTGTGCGCGTTCATCTGTGGCTGTCGACTATAGTCAACGCTGGTACCAAAGTGGTTAAAATTTAGAGAAAAATTGCAAGACAATTTTTGGACAAAGAACTCCAAATACCATTTATCCAGATTCACTTCTTGTTAATGTTTTTGCCATTTTTGAAATCAGCAGGAATTTAGGTTTGGGGTGAAAGAAAGTTAGAGGCCAATTAGTGAACAAAAGAGTCACTTGAGAACTCTCACTAAAATTACCACTCAGGTATCCGTTTCTTATATTCTGAAATTCTGCCACAGTGGCTTCCCTGCCCTGCCTCTCTGGTGGGAGCGGCCTAGCTCTGCACCCGGAGCACCTGGAGCAGCGGGGCACCCGGGACCCTGCCAAGGCTGGGTTGGGGTGGCGGTGTTGCCTGTGTTGTCAGAAAGTAACACTTGAAACCCAGGGCATGTAGTGTAATTCTCTAAGCTGGTTTTATAAGTTTTTATTATTTTTGACTTGTACAGATGTGTAAGCAGAGCATCATAATAGAATTTTTTAAAGAACAAACTACAATGTTGAGTGAGACTAGAGTCAGAGATAATATTAGTATAATTTTATTGGAAATAGATATTCCCAGCATTCCCTAAATTATTACTATGCTGATTTTATTGGCAAACTGTCGTTAGATTAGATTTTATGTTCCAACAGCAAGAAGTTGTATTTTTTCTGGGCTGAAATCTGTGTGGGGAAGAAGATAGAAGAGAAGACAGAAGAGTGAAGCCTATCAATTCGGAAAAGAGTGGATAGGTTTTTGACGGTATGGTAGTAGCAATTCCTTCGGATCTGTTAGCTGCTGGGAAAGGTCGCAGCCACTGAGTGGGGGCCTCCGGTGGTGGCAGAGCCCTCCCCACACGGCCCGCAGAGCCCCTGCCCTTCCCTCCAGCCTCAGTCTGTGGCTCTTGGCCAGCGTCAGGGCAGCACTTCTTGTCCCCCCAGGGCCCGGCAGGCTGAAACGCTTCTGATGTGCCTTCCAGTGTGCCTGCAGTGTGCTGTTATTTAAAATACAGCCTGTGCTGCTGCCTTGCTAGGGAGAGACAAAGATACAAAATGTAACCAAGATGTTTGTACTCTCATATTTTCCTGAAATAAAAAATAAATAAATAAATACAGCCTGTGCGGCCACCAAGTGGTCAGTTAAAATAATACGTTATATTGGCAAATTCACTTTAAAAATACTAACACTAGATTTCTGAATTAAAAATAAAGATTTCTTAGTGTACCATTCTGTTTCTCCTCCCCAAATTTTCACGCCTTCACACAATTTAATACCTCTTAAATACTCTTACACTCTTAATACCTCTTAAATACGTCTTTTATTAAATTCAAACTTTAGAATAATTTCCCAGATTATTAGGCCTGATTAGTTTAGGCCTTATAAATTTTATAAGGGGAATGCTTTTCCTGACTTGTTTCCCCCACCTTGGACCCAGAGGTAAGTGGGGAAACAACAGCCTCCTGTTACTGGAGACCTTGTAAGAGCTGCAGCACTTATGTGCCTTTTTATGGACTCTTCAGTCCCTGCAGCCTGCCCCACACCTGCTGGCCAGTAGGCCACATCGAGCCCAGGGAAGTGTTTGGTTTACCCAGTGCCCAGTTTAGAAACCTAAGAAGACCTGAGACAATGACTCCATTGCCATCCCTGCCTCCCAATGACCCTCCCACCCCATTCTTACCACATTCTCCCTGTCACCTTGTACTTCCTGCTTCCCACATCCAGGGGCTTGTACGGCTCGCAGCCATATCTGTGTCTGTGTGGGAAAGGGGTGCACACTCGGGAAAATTCCAAACAGTGCACAGCTATATAAAACAAAGAGTGAAAGGCCCCCATTTCCTCCACCCCGACCCCTGTCCAGCTCCCAAGAGGAGGAACCCTAAGTTAACCTTTGAGTGTGTTAAGGATTTTATATGGGCTATACCAGTCCTTTGTCCTGTCTACAGTACTATACACAGAATGTACACTTTTAATTTTGCTTATTAAAATAGCTTCATACTAAACATAATATTTAATTATTTCAAAAATAAAGTTTTGCCCATGATTCCACCACTTTTGACTTTATATAATTCAAAATATTAAAAGAAATGTAAGTACACCAGCCATCCATTACTGCCTGGAGATGGCCAGTGGTAGCAGTTTGATTCGTTTCCAGCCTAGCTTCACACGGACACCTCTCTGTTTACTAATGTTAATACCAACATATATGTTTATACTTATGTCCTTTTATATTCTTCAAAGATGGTATCAACTGCTCTGCAACTTGCTGAATAAGTTGGTTTTTGATTTGTATTTTTATCAAGGATAAAATGGTTCTACAAATGTTTATGAAAAACAGATTCCCCCCCACCCCCCTCTTATTTCTTTCTCCCTAGAAGCAAACTCTTTCAGTTCTTTCAGCTGATTATTTTGGTGTTTATTTCTGTATCTTGCAATAATATGCTTAGATTTCGCATCATTGATTTTTTTTCTCAGTTTGGGGCAAAAGATGCTGATTCAGCTCTCTCACCAGCCCCACCCTCACCCTACCACCTGTCCCCTTCCTCTCCTCCAGGGCAGTGTGCTGTCTTTGTTTCTGGCTCAGTGCTGTTTCGCATCACCGTGACCACGCAGATTCTCTACACAGCTCCTGAGCCTTTCATTTATGCCTTTTTTTTTTTTTTTT
>VBSM01000259.1:417593-444877 GCA_008086735.1 Cheirogaleus medius
GCCTCAGCCTCCCAGAGTGCTAGGATTATAGGCATGAGCCACTGTGCCTGGCCTCATTTATGCCTTGATTGTATTTCTTCTCTTTCAACTTTCGGCCCCTGGAGTTAATAATGCTTGTCTTTTATTTGTTGGAGGTTTTTGTTTGTGTGTTTTTCTATTTTAAGGGAGGAGTAGTTTTCCAGGTTCTTACTGCTAATTCAACCCTAAGCCTTCTGACAAGTGTCTAAATCTTCTATCAGTGCATCCAGCTGTCTTAGGTGTTTCATCTTCTCGGGAAATCTCTCCTGGAGCCTCTGTCCTGCTCCCCTCTGGACTGGTTGCCCTGAGCCTGATGTGGATTTTCTTCAGCGTCTCCCATGTTGGATTCCCTGCTTCCTGGCCTTCCTTGTCTGTTGCTCTCTCCGGTTATTCCCTTGTTTGGGGAATATTAGAAGATTACACATCCTCTAATAGCTTCCTAAAAACTGGTGCATGGGAGGGAAATTTTTTGAGGCCTCAAATGTCTGAAACTCTTTATTTTGCCCTCTGAAATGATTAATAGTTTGGTTGGATATAGAATTCTTAGTTACAGATCAGTCACCCCGTTGGAGTGAGACATATGGCACGGCGTTGGAGCACTCTTAAGGCCATCTTATTACAGACCCTTTGTAGGTGCTCTGGATTTGGTTTGGGCTTGATTTTTATCTCTGGAAACTTTTTAAATTGTTTCTTTATTCCTTGTTACTCCGAAATGTTATGATGACACATATGCCTTGATATGGACATTTTTCATTAATTGTGCTGGATACTTGGCTTTTAGTCTGGAAGAATGTGTCTGTCCTAGAGGTCTGAGAAATTTATATTATTTCTTTCAGAATGCCCTCTTCACTTCATTCTTTATTTTTTCTCTGTCTCTCTCTGAAGCACCAGTTAGTTGGCACTCTTTTTATCCTTAAATGTTCCTTTTTGTAGCCTTCTGTTCTTGTTACAAGGATGCAGAATCACCTCTCTGAGAGTAAACTTTTTTTTTAAGGTTTTTATTACTTCCTGCATTGTCTTTCTCTACCCTTAGTTCCTGTTTTAGTATGTTAGGTCTTTCCCTTCCCCAAATGTCTGATCATCCTCTGTTGTTTGATTATGTTTAAGACTGAAGCATTAGAAGCTGACTGGAAATGCTGAGTGCACGGGTGGATTGTTGAAGGGTGGGTGTCTCTAGGGCAGGCGTCCTCAAACTACGGCCCATGGGCCACATGCGGCCCGCCCAGGACATTTATCCAGCCCGCCGGGTGTTTTTGCCACTGCTGCCTGTCCTGCTTAGCAGCCGACTTGTCCCCGGCCCACAGTGTGCATGTGTGGAATGTGCGCCGCACTCTCCAACGGCCCTCCAGCCATCTGAGGGACAGTGAACTGGCCCCCTGTTTAAAAAGTTTGAGGACCCCTGTGAGTTTAGGGCCACAGATATTGCCATTTGTAGGTCTTTTCTCTGGGTACCTTTTAGTTTCTCTAGAAAAGGCTCCTCTAGTCTCTTGACGGAGGGCTCTAAGCCTGACTGCTGGTGGTGCAGGTCTGTGTGGGTGGAGCTGGGCTTCTGCCATGGCGGAAGGCGGGCTTTCACTGGAGAGCCCTGTCCGCAGGCCAGGCCCCTCTCCCAGGCCTGCCGTGTTAACACCAGCATATCTGTCCATGCCATACCTGAGGCCCCCAAGTCTGGAAACTTGGCTCCAATCTCTCTAGATGATAGGCCAGTGGGAGTAGGGAAGGAGTAGAGGCCTTCTATCTGGGGTGGAGGTGGGGTCTGGGACAGCTAACTTCTCCTTACTAGGACTTGCAAAAAAAAAGACTCCACAGTACCTGTGGCTCACTTCCTAAGCCTTTCCTGGGTGGTGTGGTCCAGTTGTCTTGCCATGGCCCAGTCACAGAGGCTGGCATTTCTTTTACTCTGCCAAGTCATTTGCCATTTGCTGTTTCTCTGCCACTTCTCATCTCTATAGAGCAGGAGGTTTTATTGAAGGCTTCAGAATGCCACGGCAGGATTAGACAGGTGAAAGACTGGCCGGGAGAAGGCCAGCAAGAGAGGAAAGGGGGAGCGGTTTGGAAGAGGCGGGGAGCTGTCAGTGGGCAGTGCCGGCCCAGGGAGGAGAGTGAGGCAGAGCCCAGGCTGCCGGGCAGCCCCGTGGAAACTGTCACCCACCAGGGGACATGTGTGTCTCACCGGAACAGGTCTGCCTCAGTTGTCCTGCCCATCGTACCTGGCTGAGAGCTCTGTGGGAGGTGTGTGTGGCCAAGACAGATGGTGGATTCAGAAGCAGCACCTGGGCCATCTGCCACTTGCACTCCCACAGTGGGAGACCAAGGAGTACCTTTCCATGGCCCCACAGCCCACCCAGGCCCACTCAGTCCCGCTTTTCCACGTAGGCCGGGAGCAACTCCCCTGTGTCTTCAATGGCCCCCTCTTAGGGAAAATCAAGAGACAGAGATTAGTGAGATGAGCCGTTGTCCCTGTCAGTGCAGTACCCATACTCCCATCCCTCACCGTGGCAGGCCTCTGTGGCTCACCTCATGTGTGACCCAGACCTTCTTTCCTGAGGGGTCTGAGTCTGGCGGCTGACAGTGATCCTCTGGGTCCTCTGGGTCCTCCAGCCGCCCTGTTTGTGTGGCTGGATCTGCTGCATTGGCAGCCCGAGCAACCCCCACGTGAGTTCCTTGGCAGTTATCATTGGGAGGCTAAATGGGAACCCGAAACTATCTTCAAGATAATAAATCAAAAATACTGCACCTGTGGAGGTGGATGCACCATTAAAACCTCAAGGCTGCAGGGACAGAGTTCCCTTTCATCTCTCAGATTAATCACTAGTCTGCCCTTGAAGAAACGAGAGGGATCCTGGAGAGCGACCCTGAGTACTCGGGCTTAGCCATCTGGCAGTCCGCTGTGCTGGCCGTGCTGCCAGGCATAAGGGCTCCCTGCCCCCCCCACAGAAGGTGACACTGTGGCACTGGCCTTGAGAAAGAAAGAAGAAAGAAAGGCTTTATTGTGAGGTCGGCCAGCAAGGAGATAGGAGGCGAAGCTCAAATCTTTCTCCCTGAGCTGTGGTCTGGGGCAGGTTTCACGTGTTGGGGAGAACAGGTTCGTAGGCAAAGCACTGGCAGGATAGGTTTGATCAGAAGGGCTTCAAACAGGACCATTTATGGTAAGGCACGGGGAGGGGTCTGTAGCACTGGACATTCCTGGACACAGACCCCTTGCTTTGGAAAGTGTCCAGTACTTGGGTTCCAATCTTTTAGTTCCAGGGAGTGGAGTGGGGTGGGGCAGGGCAGGGCAGGGTTGGGGGAGGCGAGACTTTAGTTCCAAGTATGATTTGAAGTTGCAGTTTTCTGTGCATGCTCTGGCTATATAACTTGCAGCTTGTTAGCTCTGTTCCTAGAAAATAACTGGACATTATCAGTGGAATACGGTCAGATGAGACTGGTTCATGGTCACAGGTGCAGTATCGTTATTAGAGCCAGTTAATAAGGCCTCAGGTGTGTCATGTTGATTGGGCGAGTGCATTCTTCCATACTGTTGGAAAGGAGAGTCAGAAACTGTTCACACTTGCGTGGGCTGAACTGAGATATTCCTGTACATTTTGCCTCGGGCCTGTGTTAACTCTCCCACCCTCTGTCCTGGTGTGGCCAGAAGAGACGTGGGCCAGATTGCATTTATGACCTGGCCCTACAGACCCTTCACGTGTAAGAGGCCTGATGATGCTTGGGGCCTTTGGGTTTCAGTGTCCGCTTAGAACTTGTGACCGGTCATCCTCAAAATGTCTGGCTCTTCTCCTTCCCCAGAGTACAGCCTCCCGAGTGAATGGCTATGTGCACCTGTGGGGAAGGACCAGGGAAAGCCAGACAGCATACACTTGTCACAATGCACAGGGTCCTTCCTTCTGGGACAGCTCTTCAGGCAGTGGGTCTGGAGCTAGGGACCGCGCAGGCAGTGGTGAAGGTCAGCCCCTGCCCCTGCCACACTTCATGGCGCCCGCGCTGCTGCTCACAGGGCCTGGTAGCCATCTTCTGTACCTCTGGGGGCTGAACCCTCAAATTCAGGTGTCATTTGGATCTTAACTTGTGTTTCTTGTTTTCCATGTTCTAGATGGTTTCCAAGATTTGAAGTGACACAGTTGTCTTGACTCTGCAGTCTTGAAGCTATAGTCCAGCCAAGTATTGGAAGCTGGATGTACCATGGAGGCTGACTGGAAAAAGGGTGGGCGGAAGCCCTCAGAGCCTGGACCTCCTTAACCACTTCCCCGTTGGGGGACCTGGGTGGCGAGCTCCCTGGAAGTCCAAATTGGCGTTTTCTTTTTTCTTGTTTTTTTTGAGACAGAGTCTCACTCTGTTGCCCGGGCTAGAGTGCCGTGGCGTCAGCCTAGCTCACAGCAACCTCAGACTCCTGGGCTCAAGCGATCCTCCTGCCTCAGCCTCCAGAGTAGCTGGGACTATAGATGTACACCACCATGCCCAGCTAATTTGTTTGTTTTTTTTTTTTTTTTTTTTTTAGTTACCTGGCCAAATTTCTGTCTATTTTTCAGTAGCGATGAGGTCTCACTCTTGCTCAGGCTGGTCTCGAACTCCTGAACTCAAGCAGTCCTCCTGCCTCAGCCTCCCAGAGTGCTAGGATTACAGGGTGAGCCACCGCACCCTGCCCAGATTGGCATTTTATTATTGCAGTTTTCTGGCAGATGGCAGTAAAGTGTGTTTAACCTGACAGATAGAGTCTCAAGATGGTCACGTTTTCTGACTCCCTCGGGGGTTTGCAGGCAGGTGGCCTGTTGAGGTGGCTCCTCCCTGGCTGAATTTGTCCTTGGTGGGCCCTGGGCTGCTCCTGTCCTCAGTCATGTGACTGTGCTGTCAGTTCTAGGCCAGGGCGGACTTCAGGGACTGCTGAGTGATAAAGCACACACATTTCCCATATTTAAAAAATCAGCCTCCTAAAGGGAAAGTCCCTCTTGGGCCCCACTGACAGCATGAGGAGGGTCCCTCAGGTCCTCCTGCCAGTGTGGACGCTGCTTTCTTTTCACCATTGCCACACGATAGACTCAAAATGGTTCCTTGTCGTTTTGGGTTTTTAAAAAATTTTTTGTGAGGTTGAACATTATTTCATCTGTTAGTAATTTGTATTCTAAAATGCCTATTCTTGCTGTATTCTTTGATTTTAAAAAAGGAAACTAGAAAACAAATTGGTTTGTTTGGTCTTTGCTCTATCATGGACTCGTAACAGAGGACAGTCCCAGCCGGAGTCGGGGCTGCCGCCTTCCTAGCTGCCCTTCACGCCGAGCAGCAGGGCCAGGCAAAGGGCTGAGCCTTCCTCACCTTGGGTCTTTCCTGTGAGAGGGGCCACTTGTCCAGTGCCCTGAGGTGGGATGGAGGAGCTGGGGGACTCTTTATGGGGCCTGGTAGAGATTTTCATTGCATTTGTAAACATTATCTACTTATAATTTAAATTTTACTGAATCCAGGAAATTTAGAAAGAGAGCGCTTAGTAGTATTGAAGTATAATTGTAGTTGTCAGTTTGTTCTGGGTTTTGTGCCTGTCCTGATAACATCACAGTTAACCGTCACTGTGTCTGGCATACCTGTGACCTGTGACCCATCAGCTGGGAAGTGGTGGCAGTCAGGTGCTGGGCAGTTTTATGGAACCTGCAGCTTCACACGCAGAGTACCCCCTGGTGTTGCCATGCAGCAGTGGCTTGGCAGTTTGATGGTGCAGCTACACGTTTGCATATCCTGTGAGAAGAATAGATGTGGACGTTCGGAAGTCACAGTTTCTGGGTGAGTCCACAGGATGGAGTCCACAGGCAAAAGTCATACCCCTGTGGCCTAAGGAAGGAGCTGGAATATGGAAGGTTAGCTGGAAGAAAGGCCCTTATGTCATGAAGGGAAAACCTGCAGCAGTTGTGTTGAGGCACTGAAAGTGCAGTGGAGTGTGATGTGCGAGCTCAGTCAGCACGGGTCCTGAGCGTGTGTGTGCCAGGCAGCTTCTCAGTCCTGAGGGCACAGCTGCCACCCCCTCTCACAGAGTCAGCACTGGGGATACAAGGGGAGCTGGGAACCAAAGGATGAGCAGGTGATTTCACTTGTGGCAGTACAGGCTGTGGAGACATAACACAGGTGCTCTGGAGGGAGAAGTTGAGATTGGTGATCAAGGGATTGCTCTTCCAAGGAGAGAAAGAGCCATGGGAAGATTCTAAGACAAGCGAATGCTAGACTTGTGCCGTCCAGTACGGTAGCCACTAGCCACACAAGGCTGTTGAGCACTCGGAATGTGGCTATCCTGTAATCCTGAAATACATACTGGACGTCAAAGACTTGGTACCAAAAGCAGAATGTGAAATATGTCAGTAATTTTTTATGTTGATGACATTTTGAGGTGATATTAATAATACTATGGATATATTGAGTTAAATAAATATACTGCATTAAAAGTAATTTCACCTGTTTCTGTTGACACTTTTTAACATGGCTACTAGAAAATGTAAATGATACATATGGTTCATATTATATTATCTACTGAACAGCTCTGCTCTGGACTCACCAGTGAGTGTGAGGGCCTCAGTGGGAGGGAGCCAAGGGTTGGAGGAATGGAAGGAGGGCCAGGTAGAGTGGGGGTGGACATGAGGGGCTGGCAGGCAGCCTTCAGGGCCTGGGAGACCACAGGAAGGGGCATAGAAGGTCTCAGAAGGTTTTAAGCAAAGGAGGATCATAAAAGTTTCCACATAGGGGTGAGGGGAACCCCTTTAGGCTGGCTGGTTTGTATTAGTTTTGATTTGAGTTTTCTGGAATTGTTGCAGAATCCCAGAGTTTGATTCCAACTGTCCTCCTCCCTACACTCTCACATAGCTCTCACTGGCTTCACAGACCCTTTCCAATGGGAAAAGTTTGTTTAGCATGCTTTGCTCATTTTGTTCATTTAAACCATTTCTTTCCTAGGATTTGAAGCCTAGCAACATCGTAGTGAAATCAGACTGCACCCTTAAGATCCTTGACTTTGGCCTGGCCCGGACAGCATGCACCAACTTCATGATGACTCCCTACGTGGTGACACGGTACTATCGGGCCCCCGAAGTCATCCTGGGGATGGGCTACAAAGAGAACGGTGAGTACGGACGGACGTGGAAGAGGCTGTGGTGTCTGAAATACCTCTAGTGGCCATCTCTAGTTTTTCCTCTTTCCTTTGAACTGTATGAAATATAAGAGAGTATAATAGTCCATAGATGAGAAATAATTTTATATTTCCATTGGTTGAAATCATTGACTTTTAAAAATCTACTTTTGAAATTAGTATTTTTGAACTTTTTATCAAAATATAACCTACTCACAGGAAAGCACACAGATCCTGAGCGTGCAGCTTGGTGTGAGCACACCCACAGAGCCCCCAGTGCGGGCCTCCCCACGCCCTGCCCCCCCCACCCACGAGGGTGGCCATCATCCTGATTTCCAGCCCATAGATTGGCTTTGCTTATTGGTTTACTTGGTTTTTTGAACTTAGTATAAATGGAATAATGCAACATGTTCTCTTCCATGTAAAATTGGTATTTTTTTAACATCACAACTTAGCTTTTAACAAATCAGTTGAAAAGAACTAAAATACATTTAATTATTTAAAAAAAGAAAAAAGAGAGACTGAAAGTTTGCCCAAGTCATCTGAAATGAGTTTTGCTTCAGTGTATGCCTGTAACCTGTGCTCCCACTCTGAGAGGCATAGCTCTGTGTGCTTCCTGTGGAAGGGAGAGAAAATTAGGTCCCCTGTTAACTTCTCCCCACCTGCTCAGCAGGGCACTTAGATAGCACTGCCTGCGCTGGCCAAGGCCTGGGGTCCAGCTGGGGCCCACAGATGAGGGTGGGCACCATGGAAGTCAGGGCCCCTCTGGCAGGACTTCACCTGGAACCCAGCTGGGCAAGCTGCTCCCTTACTGAGCGCTGCTGCCCTTCTGACACAGCAGTTCAGAAGACGGTCACGCAGAAGGCATGGTGTCAGTGTTTTTATAAAAGCTCCCACTGACAAGCTGGTGAAGTTTACTGGGTTTGTCTCTGGGAGGGGGTGTGGAGAAAGGAGATGTGGGACTCTAGCTGCTTTTTAATCACCTGATGTTTGGTAGTGGACATCTGGTCTGTCGGGTGCATCATGGCAGAAATGGTCCTCCATAAAGTCCTGTTCCCAGGAAGAGACTGTATCCTTCACAGGGAGAGACCCGACACTTGGCCCTGGAGGCTGCGGGGAAGGGTGGGCATGTGGCCGTGAAAAGCTTTGTGTTCACAGGCACTTTTTGTTTCTGGTTGTTTGTTTGTTTGTTTGTTTTAAGCTATAAAGTACTGGAATCTTGGGCACTAAAACCCCAGATTACTGCAAACTGAAGGTTAAAATAGAGGTCAGCAATCATTCGTATTGTGTAAAAAGTTCACCATTAGCTAGCAGTTTATTTTTCCATGTTTGTGTGTTTAGTGCACTGTTAGAATTCCTTTTCCTCACTTTTGTTTTGTTCATGGCACTTCATAATTTTATCATTTCATTTTATTTTCAGTTGATATCTGGTCAGTGGGTTGCATCATGGGAGAGCTGGTGAAAGGTTGTGTGATATTCCAAGGCACTGACCGTATCCTTCCCCAGGACCTTGCACCTGCCATGCCTTCCGTGACACCAAAGGCAGCATGGTCTCACCTACCTACATGATGCTCACAAGGAAAATATTGTGATCCATTCTAGACTGTGTTCTAAGGGGGTCTTTATTATGTTTGTTAAATTAGTGTCACAAACCAAGAGATTCAGTTTTACATTTTCTTTTTTACTTGACTATCTGTGACAATTTTGTTGAGATTTGGAGTTAAGTTAAACCAATTACATTAGCTCTTAATTTTATCAAAAATGGCTGGACACATAGAAGAAATTATTTATTCTTTAATAAGTATATTCTGATATTTGAATGAACATACTGTTTTATTTAGTTTATTACTTTAATTTAACTAGGAAAGATGCTATCTAAATTTAATAGGCTAGTATGCTTGTGTGATTTAATTAATAAACTGTTTTGTTAGTTATCGATATACATTAAAATGTTTCCCCCAGAGTAAGAACTAAAGTACACTATGTACATAAGACCTGAGTGAACAAGATTAAAATGAAAATTATGTGAGGAATGATATGTTAAATTTTTTTCTGTTACTCTGCTGAAATTTTGTTGAAGCTTTTTAAAAAATTCATCTAGAGGGTTATTTTGTGACACATTGAGGAAGTCTAAATAAATATAAAATGCAAAAGATTAATTCGTAATGTGATCAGGAAATCACATGAATTGATATAGCATAAAGGAGAGTGGTTACTATAATAGTTATAATAGCTCTCTTTCCTCATATGGTCATTCTCCCATCTTTAATATTTTTCACCCTAACATATACCCTTTTTCATTTGTGTTCTAATCACTTAATTTTTCATTAGTCTTTGACTTTGTTTTTTGTTATGAAAGTTTAAAATGATCTCTGTCCTTTGACAGATTGATGATTGCTTTGAAAGGAGATCAAGCTCTGAAGTCAGTGTTCTGTATGTATTTTACAAAAATAATTTTAGTTTTTAACAATTTTATGAGGATGGTTTTCTTATAACTTCTTCACAATACAAACTTGGAATGAAAAGGTTTTAGTCCTGTTGTTTACCTTCCTTTGCATTTTCTACATCATAGATTATGTATGAGTGAAGTTAAAGATAACATTTTATTTTGGTCTAGTAAATTTTCTTTCTAGCAGTTTTCCATAGCCTTAACTCAGATTCATTTGTTTCAACCTATAAATAAGGAGGTCTTTATTTTGCAAGTAAATGCAATTAAAAAGGGAAAAGTCAAGTTATTCTAATGATTAATAATTTAGCAGTATCTACTTAATGTTCACCTTGTCTCAATTCTTAATTAATTTATGCCTTGTTTTATTAATTAAGAAATTTTTTCTTCAAAAAATACAAAAATGAAAATGTAGGTACTTTTTGGTCCATTTTAGTAAGTAATTTAAAATTCCTACTTTACACATTAACATAGTTCAGTGTCAGTAATTAATGGTTTTGTATATAAAGGTCACCTAATGTTATTCTCAAAACTCACACAGAGTTTAATGTTATTTTCTCTTTTTTTTTTTTGAAGCAGAGTCTCACTGTGTTGTCCTGGCTAGAGTGCCATGGCGTTTGAGCAACCTCAAACTCCTGGGCTCAAGCGATCCTCCTGCCTCAGCCTCCTGAGTAGCTGGGACTACAAGCATGCGCTACCATGCCCGGCTAATTTTTTCTAAATATATTTTTAGTTGTCTAGCTAATTTCTTTCTATTTTTTTAGTAGAGACAGGGTCTCACTCTTGCTCAGGCTGGTCTCGAACTCCTGAGCTCAAACGATCTGCTTGCCTCTGCCTCCCAGAGTGCTAGGATTACAGGCATGAGCCACTGTGCCTGGCCCATTTTCTCTTTTTTTAAGAGACAGGGTCTCACTCTGTCACCCAGGCTTACATATAGTCACGTGATCATAGCTCACTGCAGTCTCAAACTCCTGGCCTCAAGCAGTCCTACTGCCTCAGCCTCTCAAAGTACTGGGACTACAGGCCTAAGCTACTGTGCCCAGCCACTATCAAAGAAAATTTTGCATCTCTTTTAAACATTAGATTGGAAACTTAGAGAAGAGCTTCCAGAATCCAGACTAAGATCCTCAGATGTTTGCTTTAGATTTGTGACCTGGGGTAGAAAAGGAATTCCTGTCCCTGCTGTGGCCTATGAGATGGCAGCTGTGCATGCTTGAGGAATTCGAGGCCTCTCCGGGCCTTGGTTTCCTCTTTTATAGAATGAAAGACCTGTGGTCTGCTTCACATGTCGTGGGAATTGATGACAGCAGTGTCTGCGCATGCTCAGAAGGCCCACCGGGCCTGCCAGGGTTATCTTCCCTCTTCTCGCCACCCTGCTGTCTATAGAAATGACCTTTTGTCATTATTCCAGCAGTTATTTATCTAGCCCTTGCCCATTTTTAGGCTCCTAGTCTGACTTCGATTTTAAAGGCTCCCTTCCTCCTTTAAAGGCTGCTGAGGTTAAGGCAGACTGTCAAGGGCAGGGCAGAGCAGGAGACCAATGCAGAGGCTGCCTTTTGTCGCAGGGGAGAAGTGGAGGCTCACTGCAGGCGTGTAGGGGTGCAGCTGGGGAGAAGGACTTGCACCCTGTGTCTGCTTTGAAGCTGAACCCTCCAAAAACCTGTTAGAGTTTGGAGATGTCCGTTAGACAGTGGGATTCCGGGGAGAGGTCTGGGATAGAGAGGTCAACGTGGGCGCTGTCAGTATGTCAGTAGTGTTGAAGCCTCGAGTCTGGTGGCAAGTGCTTGGAGTGCTTGCAAAGAGGGAAGGGATGAGGACCCAGGCCTAAGCCACTTGGTGGAGGCAAACAAGGAACAGGGAAAGGAAGTGGAGAAGGCACTCCAGCGACGCCCTGGCAGCTGGAGGAAAGGGGCTGAGGGAGGCTCATGCAACAGTGCAGGAGACGAGGACTGGGGACTGTTGCTGGTCTCTGTGGTTGCTGCTGGCAGCCTTGGTGAGCACAGCATTCACAGAAATGAGGGAAGAAAGCCTGATGGGAGTCTGCTTAACACCTTAAGGGCCGCTCATGAGTTTTCTCCTGTTTCGCGTGTCATCTGTTAAGGACCGCTCATGAGTTTTCTTGTTTTTCACTGTAGTTATAATGATTTAAATAACGTACAGTTTGTCCAAAAATGTGTGGTCCCTGGCATATGTCTTACGAAAGGTGTATGCAGTACGAAAGGTGTTAAGAGAGCACGAGAGGCTGGGAAGTAGAGACGCCGTATAGATAACTCTTCAAGAAGTGCTGCTGCAAGCAGGAGTGAAGAAACGAAGTGATAGCTAGTGGGGATGTGGGCGCCAAGAGAGCGTGGCTGCTGTGCTAGCATGGAGAGAAATCGTCATGTTTGAGTGGTTATGGAATGTGTCAGGAGAGAGCACCGTGCTGGTGATGTAGGAGCGAGAGGAGTCCTGGCAGCTCATCCTTGCGTAGGCTCGAGGGTGGTGGTCTAGAGCCGGGCCGGTTGTGCCTTAGCCAGGAGCCCAGATGGTTCCTTGGTGGCGAATGGCTCATGGATGCTGGGGTGAGGCACTGAGCGGACTCTGGGAGGCTTCTCTTGAGATCGACTCAGTTTTCCCAGTGAATTGTGAGCATGGGGGAGAGGTGTCCAAAGTGTAAGGAGAGAGGGAGAGGTGTGAAGTAGGCAAATGAAATGTAGGCATGATTCTGATTTGGCAACATGTATGAAACAGGAGCGAAGAAGGAGAATTTGCTAGTGATTTGAATGCTAGAAACCCATTTCCCAAGCAGGTTTTCAGAAGCATAGCATTTTAGAAGAATTGAGTTCATGTGTCTGTTGCCTAGGTTATTTCATAAGTTTGTTTTTCTAAGACATGCCTCAGTTAGTCACTTTTTTAAGTTGCTGTGTCCAGGATTTTTCTGGCTTGTGTTCTCTTGTGTAGTTGGTTACAGTTTCAGTGTCACTTTCCCCACACACAATCCCAGTCAACCTAAGCCATCAAGTACCCTGTGGAGTAGGCAAAGCTGATATCGTCTGCATTGTGCAAATAAGGAAGCTGGCCCCAAAGGAGACTGACTTCACTTACACCTTACAAGTATTTGGTGCACAGTTGAGTCTGGCAAAGGACTAGGCTGAGGCTCAGAAAGCCCTCTGCCTCACCTGCCACACCTGCCTCACCTGCCACATGTGGCCACACCTGGCCAGCACCCACAGGGCCTCACTTCCCCAGCTGTACACTTAAGAGATTAGATGGGTCCCTCTGAGGGCTCTCGCGTGCCTCTCCTTTAGAAAGCTGTGAATCTAAGGTAGCACTAGTACAAAAATGAATTTCCATTTGCTTATGTAATGTTTTTCTAATTTCATGTTTAATCATTTTTGTCATAGGTATTCTTAGTTTCAAGATAACTTTATTTTGAACTATAATGGGAAGGCATATATAGGCCTCATTGCATTGATTTAATAAACTGTGATAATAGTTTATAAAGATTCAGAGTGTAGGAGTTTTTAAAAATTGTCTAACTTGGAAACCTAAACCTAATTTGAATATTATTTTACAATGCTTCTGCCAACCAAGTAGGATGGGCTAGTTAATCACTTGTCAATCGGTATAAATATAGCTTTTTTTCAAATGATGCTATTATATGTGATATGAATATAAGGCATTTCAGTTGTATTTTCCTCAAGAGACTCCTTAGATATTGATCAGTGGAATAAAGTTATTGAGCAGCTAGGAACACCGTCAGCAGAGTTCATGAAGAAACTTCAGCCAACTGTGAGGAATTATGTAGAAAATAGACCAAAGTATCCTGGAATCAAATTTGAAGAACTCTTTCCAGATTGGATATTCCCATCAGAATCTGAACGAGACAAAATAAAAAGTAAGATATCATTTTTTTCTTATATTTGTTTTTATAATTCAGGTGAACCTTTCACTTTTTCATGTGATCATTGGGAGATAAAATGGCTAGACTCCTGAAATAAAGTCATTTACAGGCTAGAATGTGATCCATGAAGGCTCCAAGAAGAGAAAGCCTAAAGGCCTAGAATCATCCTCTATAAGATGGTTTAATTGAAGCCTTTGGCCAAAATCAAAATATTCAAATCATTCTGAAAGACTCTTATGTTATAATTATAGCAATTGAAATTCAAAAAGTTTTCAGGTATAAAGAACACTTGAATACAGATTCTAGAGTCAAAAACATGATGGTAGTTCAATAAAAAATGTCCTCCCTGTCCTTCTGTGCCCTTCACTAAAGTGTAATTGCTTACGGAAAAAGAATAGATTTGTTTCTGTCCATGTCCGGGTAAACTGTGCCTTAGTCAGAAAAGCTCCGATCCTTCCTTTGCCTGTTGTATTGTAACTTTAATTGCTGAAACCTAGGTGAGCCTTATATTTAACTAAGTTATTGAACTTGTTGGTTTTTTTCTGAGTACTTATCTCTAGATTGAAAAAAAAGCAGTGTGTGTTGCCAACATTGTACAAGGTAGGCTGAGCAGAGGCATCTGTGAAGGGTTTTGTACTGTGGGAATGTAAGATTATTGTGTGATCTAAAAAGTCTATTCCAATTTCATTTCAGTGTGACAGGGAAGAAACACTCCCACGTGCTTCACGCATGCACGCAGCAGCAGCGCCCTTCCCTCAGCTCTTGGTACCTTCCTGGCTGTGCTTTCTCACCTGTCAGGCCCTGTCCAGACATTGGTCTGAGGCTGCCCAGTGCCCTCCCCTCAACCCCATGCTTCTCCTCCCTTCAGGTCCAGAGGTAGAAACCACATCTGGAAACCTGGTTTGCCGTGACAGTAGCCACTTGACTTTCTCTTAAAAGTTTTTGGATTCTGTTGATCTTTAACATATCAAACATTTCTCAAAGTTAATATATATTCGTTCTAGCTGTGCTATGTGCTATCACACTTAATTCTTTATTGTGTGATTTCATTTTCTCAGATTAACCACATTAATTTATTAATCTCATGTTTGTTTCCACTCTAGCGAGTCAAGCCAGAGATCTGTTATCAAAAATGTTAGTAATTGATCCCGACAAGCGGATCTCTGTAGACGAGGCCTTGCGTCACCCCTATATTACTGTTTGGTACGACCCCACTGAAGCAGAAGCAGTAAGTGTTGATTTTGAAAAGATATATATGTGGAGACAGGGCTGATATTTCCTTGGATCTTCTGTCTGTTAGTCCAGAATGGCTACATAAGGATAGCAAGTTCTAGATTTTAGAGTTCCCAATTACAAAAAGGCTAAGTGTTATCTGAGACCTGGTCACTACCCCTTTTGGGACATGTGGTGTTGGAGCCATGGCTCAGAGCACCTCAGGAGTGAACATGCTCACACTGTGGTGAGACAGTTGTCTCCATTCATGCCAGTGCTGATATGTGATAATAATTTATTAAGCATCTATTCCGTTCCTGGAACTGTCCCTGGCTGTGGTTACATCCTCTTTTTTAGGCCACCCAATCAGAGAGGCTAAGCAACTTGCTGAAAATCGCAAGTCTGTTTATCCCTCCTAAAGGCATCTGTACTTGCCGCATTCCCCTGGGGTTCCACTCTGAGGTTGGTACCTGTGTGCATTTTTCCATATCAGCACTGGTGTGAATGGTCATCAGCTGCAAGGCAAGTGACTATGAAGTGGCACGCCTATTTCATGCCACTGGTAAAACACATCTTATGTCATGGCCTATGGTTTTAACCATCATTTCAAACATTGTTTTTTATAAAAAGAGTCCAATTTATAAGCAGATTTTTTGAACGATCCATTTATGAGTTGGGGATTGGGTTTGGGAGTTTTAATGTGAAGAGATGTAAACTAGAAGTACGTTCTGAGAAACACCGCACCTTCCATAGCTCCTGCCATGGCGCCTTATCCACGCTGGACCTCTAGGAAGCAGCCTATGATTATTAATTTATAATTACATTTGGGCAGGTATCTTTAGAGTTTCGAGGTCATGTGATTATTAAGAAGACCATAATAGCTCTCTTTTTTGGTTAATTTTTTTTTTTTTTTTTTTTTTTTTTTTGAGACAGAGTCTCACTTTGTTGCCCCGGCTAGAGTGCCGTGGCGTCAGCCTCGCTCACAGTAACCTCAAACTTCTGGGCTCAGGCGATCCTTCAGCCTCAGCCTCCCAAGTAGCTGGGACTACAGGCATGCGCCACAATTATTTTGATTCTGAAACTGATGTAATATCACACTTAGAACAAAAATCTTTAATAAACCATGTATTGAATGAAACTAAATCCGTATCACAGACTAGAAGTCTTTCAAATGATTTCACCTGTTTTTATGCCTCATTATTTTTTGAACTGTTGACTTTTCATCTGATTTAATTTTAGCCGCCACCTCAAATTTATGATGCCCAATTGGAAGAAAGAGAACATGCAATTGAAGAATGGAAAGGTAAAGACAGAGCTTATTTTGATCCTTACTTATGACATTTCTTACAGTCCTGTAAAGCAGAGGCTTTTCACTTTGACAACAGCCCTTCAGGAAGGGCAAAGGACCCTGCAGCCCATTTGTCCTCTCTTCCACCTTCCAGTAGAAAAAGAACTTGAAAGTAACAGAATTATAGAGGAACATGTATGAATTTCTTATTATTTGCTTCAAGAGAGAAAAATAAGGGCTTTTTCACATGACTTTACATTTTCCAATGTTGGTAAACTGAGCTCAGTTATTAGTATTTCACGCTTGTCTTGACCACATGTTGCAAATTGGCAGGCAACCCCAATTCATAGGCCAAACGTTACCTATAAAATTCCCTGTATGAGCAAAAATGGGGAGTGAGGGCTGGGGGTCCTGTGAACTTCTGTTTGTTTTTTAAGCCATGTAGTTGTATGTATGTTTTAAAATCTAGTTTGGGGAAAATTTTAGATCAAAAATATGCAAATGGGCATTATTACCAGTATAAGATTAACCAAACAGTCCACAACAAACCAAGCCCATAGTGAAGAGGCTGAAATCACAATTTTTCATTAAACAGCAGGATCAGTATTCACTGGGAACTGCAGTCAGAGTGAGTGAGCACCGACGGTGGGTCCTGCCTGAGGCCCTGCCGGGATGCGGGGAATGCCAGTTGCCTGTGTGTGCATGCCCTTAGCAGGGTGTGCACACGGCACATGCATTGGCCTCACTGAATGCTTGCAGCGTGCTAAGGTTCATGAATACCAGAAGTGTCGAAATCTCTAATAGCTTACTTAGCAATTAGTTTTTCTTACAAATGAAAGTTGAGGAAAACTGAAGTTGGAGCCACAAAAAGACTTAGGTGTGTGGAGTCATTTCTGGCCAGTCTAGAGGGGCCCATGGCCCGTATGTGGGTGCGGGTTGGAGAACCATAGTAGTGATGGAGAGGAACATGTTGACACGGGTGCGAGAACGTCCAGTCCTTTGAAATGTTCTCTGAGAGCCACTACACGGTTCTCTCTCTTTGTAAAACCCACTGTGGATTCTGAACTGCCCTACATCTTTTGCTACCGTGTTTCCCCGAAAATAAGACAGGGTCTTATATTTATTTTTCCTCAAGAAGACACCCTAGGGCTTATTTTCAGGGGATGTGTTATTTTCCCTTCAAAGCCTCAGCTTGCAGCACACAGGATGGCCGGGACCTGACAGGGGGAGCCGACCTTGTTGGTGGGGCTGCCCGCACCTTTTCCGTCACCTCTGGGAGGGTACCTGTCATGATGGGCAGATGAGAAGGGCTGCTCGTCTTCTTTACCGCTCTGTGACGAAATGCATGGGTTGTGCAGATGCGCTGCGTAGCCACGCCCATCACTAGGTCTTATTTTCGGGGTAGGGCTTCTATTGAGCAAATGCTTAGAAATCCTGCTAGGGCTTATTTTATGGGTAGGTCTTATTTTCGGGGAAACACGGTATCTTAAAAGATTTAATGGATCAAAACGTGGATATTGGTTCAGGTAAACTATATTACTGAATTGACTATATATCACAATTAAAAATAACACATCACAGTGCCCTTGGAGTGGTTCCCATTGATTTGGAAGCAGAGTTTAGAGATGCAGAGAAACCGATGAAGCATTTTAACTTGCATTTCTGTTTGAAGAGCTAATTTACAAAGAAGTAATGGATTGGGAAGAAAGAAGCAAGAATGGCGTTGTGAAAGATCAGCCTTCAGGTTAGTGATTGCTTTAACAGTTTGAACCTATATTTTTCTTACCCTGTTCAGTTTTTATAAGTGGCAACAGTGTGTTAAATGCAAGCCTGGCGAGCATTGGGTTTGAAAACCGCTGTGTGAAACGGCGCCCCTGTTTGGCTCATGGTGGTAGTGCCAGTGGTGGGGGCAGCCAGCATTTCACCCACGCGACAGGCACCAAATCACTGTGGTATGAATGCTCTTGTTTCGTCCTCGCAACAGCTGTGGTCAGCTCCATTTACAGATAAGGAAATTGAATTTAAAGCCTTTTCCATGTGCATGACGCTCTTTGTTCTGGTCCCACCCAGTTAAAAAAGAACATTAATGCAAATCTAGGTGAAATATAATTAGGTTTTCTTTTGAGGAAATTTTTCATATCATTCTCCATTTTCTACTTGATCTACCTAGTGGTAGAAGTCTAAGGACTAGGTAATTGTAAGATTATGAAAGACTCTGATGTTAGTGGTATTAACCTGTGTTGATACCAGGTATTCTACCTGTTTACTAAATGAAAGTCTTCAGTGTTATTTATCTTCTCACTGCCATTCCCACTGGAAAGCCTGTGTGTATACGCACGTGTGAGGAAGTGCAAATTGCACAGCTTACTTTTTATTCTTGAATTTTATATTCACCATGACATATGTATCAAACATCTAGAGATTATATAACTTCAGCGGTAATGTAGGTGCTTGTTAACTAAGCACAAATTTAAGACTGCAAACACTAATCTCTGACAGCCTGCATGTTTTATTTTTGTTCATACCAGACTAAAATATGAATAGTAGGAAATAGGATATAGTTTCATTTGCCTTAAAAGATTAAAATGTCAGTTTTCTGTATACATAAAACAAAAATAAAATGTACAAGAGGCCACTAAATTCTTTTCTTTTTGTAATATAGACCCTTTTATTTATTGCAAAAGATTTCTTTGAATGTTGATGCTTTTTTCTATAGATTTAGTGTTTGTTATAATTGTTATAATTCAAGTATCTGATGACATTTGAATCCTATTTAGACTTAAGCCTTTTGTGATACTGAGTTTTAGGATAAATTTGGCAATATACTTTTGATGTCTATTTGAAATCCAGCAGGTATTTTTTTAAGTAGTTAATACGATTACACACGTCCACATATGTGTTTAGTCTCTGGGAAGAAAAGAATGTTTCAGGGAAAGACATAAGAATATTTGGGATTCTGGGCCTAATAAAAGACTCAAGAAAAAGTTCCAAATGTACAGGACTAACTTCTTGTTTATACTAATAGTTAGGATCGGGAAACTCGAAAAGGACAAAGCCAAGAAATGGCCTAAAGTCTCATTGCCTGGATTTGCAGCAATGTCATGCCTCAGATTTTATTATATTTGGTTTTCTTAGCACAGATGCAGCAGTAAGTAGCAACGCCACTCCTTCTCAGTCATCATCTATCAATGACATTTCATCCATGTCCACCGAGCAGACACTGGCCTCAGACACAGACAGCAGTCTGGATGCCTCAACAGGACCCCTTGAAGGTTGTCGATGATAAGTTAGAAATAGCAAACTTGCCATCATTGAAGGAACTCTTGCTTCCATGGGCCTGAAATGCTTGGGATTTGATGGAACCAAATAGAAAAACTCCATGTTCTGCATGTAAGAAACACGATGCCTTGCCCTACTCAGATCTAATAGGATTGCCTGCCTAGACTATGAAGTGAAGCAGATTATGTCTGAAGAAAAAAGTACATAGCCGCACTTTTAGAGATTCTGTTCAAGATCATTTCAGGTGAGCAGTTACAATAGGTGACTTCTTTTTAAGTTGTGTGGTAATAGTAGTGACAATTTCACATCATTTGTAACTTTTGGGACTTATGTGCATGTGACCACAAATGCTTGCTTGAGCTTGCCCACCTAATACTTAGGAAATCAGTACGTAAATGCCAAATAATCTTCCAGGTAGTGCTGCTTCTAGAATTATCTCTTAATCTTCTTAAGTAATTTGGTGTCTGCCAGAAAAAAATAGATTTATGTGTATTAATTGACCATTATCATGTTATCACATCTTATCCTCTTTTATGGTATGATTTATTCTATTATATTTCAGAAAGAATATGAGTAAATCTATTAATAAAAAATATAGCTTTTCTTAAATTTGTGATGTTGGAGCTGAGAATTGTCATTGTTACAACCAAGACACTTATATGGACACTTTGTTTTCTCTAACCTGTCTAGACTGGGACGATTGTACATTCAGCTTTACTGCATGATGGAAAGTTTTGCTTTATGTTGCTGAAGACATACATACCTTTGAAATCCTGTCTATCTTATCTCTTTTTTCCTTGGTCTTCTGGACTTATTATTAATTTTAAATGCTACCTAGAACTTCACCTTGTTTACCACACACACAACACTCCCTCTCAATAATACGATGGCAGATGGATTGCTGAATTCATTGCCTAATGTTAGAGTAGAATTTTACAAAATGCTCACTAGAGATTGTTGCAGCCATTCACTAAGAGCTTCCTCCCTTCACCAGAGCCCAGCCTGCATTCTGTCCTTACCTTCCCTCATTAAAGGTGGAGCACGTGATTCCACAAGGCAGCATTTCCCTTTGCCAACACCACATTCTTACTCAGTTTTCTTTCTTCACTGAAAGAAACCAAGTAAATTCCTCTTTCATCTGTTTTGGGAGGCCCGGTGGGTTTAGAATGCCTGTTTGCTGTTGTTGGTTCTCATTGTGTGGAGGCCTTTCATTTTTTAAGGGAAATCCGTGAATGCTCTGGGAAAACTCTGCAGAGGGATATGAAGGAAATACTCTGAAGAGTAGAGATTAACTGTTGAATACTTTCTGATTTAAAACTGCTCACCTGAAATTGATACTTTCAGACTTTATGATATGTAAATTGTTCACAATTCATTAAGATTCTGAGTATTTAAGTGTCACAGCAGAGATGGAGTTATGTTGATCACATTTGCCTACCTGTGCTCATAATGTTTTTTCCCTTGAGCTTATGTTGTTACCAGTTCATAGCTTGTGTTCAATTATTTTGGAAGCTATTTGATCAACATTCTATAGAGTATGTTCTGAGGAGGAACTTTGATAAGAAACTTTATTATAAATATTATCTAAAATATGTGGTTCTCTCTGCACCAGTTATATCTTATTGGTTGGTCATTATCACTGGAAACTGGAACCCTTGATGAACAAAATTAATATTGAAATAAGAAATAGTTATATATTTGTGTCATTTTGACACTTTCAAGTACAAAATGGTAATAATAATGTGCATTGAAGCAGAAGCACTTATTATATGGCTTGAGATTATTTTAGCCTTGGAGGCCCGATAGTAAAGAAAGTTATCACTATACATATACAAACATCTTAAAATGGTCTTCTTTCTAATACATATTCTTTTAAAAGACTTTACTAAATCTATCTTTAAAAGGAAAAACAAAGAAAAAGGAGAGTTTTAAAAACGCATCATCTGCCCTACATGGTGCAAATTCTGATGCTGAGGGCACGTGGGGCCCGCCCCACCAGGAGACGTGTAAGCGGAGCACAGTGCCCCTAGACTGGCTGTCTGCCCCATTCACTCCTCTGTGCGTCCAGCGAGCCTGCCGTCATGGATGGGGCCTGTGACGGCGTGGCAGGGTCTTCTGCCAAGGCTCTCTTCCATCAGATAGAAGCAAGTGCACCTAGGATGGGCCACAGAGTTCCATAGAAAACCTCACCCCAGGGTCAGGGTTCTCCCTCCTGAGCCTAGATTTGCCAGGGCCCTGGTGCAGTACAGATGGTTTCAAACTGATCTCTATGGAGAAATGCTGATGTTGGATAAAGAACTGAAAAATGTGCTCAACTTTTTCATCTTTTCTATTTTATTTTTGTAATTTATATTGTACACAACCCGGGAAGTAACTATTTTGGACATGTATTTTTATAAACCGGGTAATTTATTATTATCCTGGAATTTGGACTAGGTTTGTTTCATTGTTGGCTTAGTTTTCAGTCAAAAAGGAAATGACTGTCTTCCCTATGTCTGGGTCTTAATTTCAAGTGCAGGTTCCAGAGAGCAGACAGAGTTCTGTCAGGGTAGGAGAGCAGTCTAGAAACACCACTGCGCACATTGAATCAGCTTTGGGCCTGGAGCTGGAAACAGGGCTGTGCTCTGATCTTTGGGATGCATGACTCAGAGCCCAGTGCTAAAAAGAGAAAGCCCTCTGCAGGCCCGCTGCTGATACCCAGAGTTCATGCAGAAACACTGAGCGGGATGCTGGTGTAACCGGATTTAATGCCATATAATCATGAGTCCATCTGGTTGATTTATAATGTAATTCTCCGGTATTTCATACTGGTAATGAATACAAGTGTGACCTTTCAGATTGCATATTTCAAAAGTAACATTGCCTAATGTTTTATAATAAAATATATTATGTGTGTTTTGATTGGTGAAAATAATACAGATTACATTTAATAAAATATATTATGTGTGTTTTGATTGGTGAAAATAATACAGACTACATTTTAAAAGAGAAATATATAGCATGTCCAATTTTTGTGTGTTTTTAAGTGACAGTTGACTGTATGTTTATACATCGCCATCTCTGATTACAAATTTAATATGAACATGGGTAGCCACTGGATGTCCTGATTTCAGTCAATATTAATAAGCGTTTTTACATTGAAAGGCAAAAAACATTTCTCTGTTAGTTCTCTTATTGAGACTATTCTGCAAATTCCTGAATCTAAGTTTTCAAAAGCAATGGCAGTAAGTTTGACATCAAAAACATGGAAGTTCAAAATCAAATATTTGGAGTGTTAGTATAATTGTTTTCTGATAAGGTGTGGCCTGGAGAACTCACCAATCAATCTTTAGTTATAGTACTTAAAACTGTTAATGGTGCTTCTGTGCTTGTGGTTTTGTGCGTGGGGGAAGCCACTTTCATCTCAATTTTCTTTTTGAGCCATTTTAGGATGTTTGATAGCTAAAACTACAGATGTAGAAGGGCTCTCAATGGCTCACTGTCTTTTCTTTATTTAAAAGGACTAGAATCTTTCCAGATATATGAGTTCAGTCTTATTTTTAAAGGTCTCTAGAGAAGGAAGATGTTTCTCTTGGTATCTGGCTGAGTTCCATTTCTCATCTTACCCCCTTCCCTATTTAACCGTAGGCAGCCTAAAATACTTTTCATTTATTGACTGAAATAGTACACATAGGTGGGGTAGGGTTTGGGGGGAGGAGGGAGGGTGTTAATATTTCAAAATGACTCCATAATTAGCTACTTAATGTTGTCCTGATGATTCTGTGGCTACCTGTGTGAATTTAAGCATAAGGTTACCTTTGACAGTAAGGCAGTTCTTTGATGTTTTTTGTTTGTAATCAGGAAAGTTGGTGACAAAATCAGTAATAGCAGTGACACAGTGGTAAGTCACAGCTCCTTGCAGCTGAGTGTTGCCACGATGCGAGAGGCCTGTGTCCGGCACAGCCTCTGGGAGCTGGCCTGGGGATGACATGCTCCTCGACAGTTTGCGGGACCAAGGCTTCGGGGCCCTGAGGCCCTCGGGCGCTAGAGTGTTGCCGCTTCCCGTTCTTCTCCACGGTGTCAGAGTTGGAAGAGAGATCCAGAATCGCTTCATCTGACCCCACACCATACAGCAGTGAGGAGGCTGCAGCTCTGTCCTGACCCTGCGCCACCGCTTGCTCTTGAGAATCTCACTCTTCCTTCTCTTTAGCTAGAAACATCTTTGAGAAGCCAATGACACCTGTGACTTTGTCCCAAGAAAATACTATGAGCACAACATTTACCAAGCTCTCCGAGGAGCCCCGGCCCAGTGGGCACCGTGTTGAGAGCCCTTTCCAGAGGCAGCTCCTAGATGCTGTGTGTCCTCAGGGGGCAGAGGCACAGGAGGCCTCTGATTTTGCACACAAGTCTTGGGTGTAGACAGGGAGCTCTTAGCCCTGAGCCCTAGCACTCATCAGTGTTCTTATTTGATGGGAACTTGGTTCCAGTGAACTGGATCGTTCCCATTACTCCTTCCACGTGGAACTCGGGTGCAAAACGGAAAGGTATGGAAACATACCTCTAAATGCATTTCTTAATTTCAAAGTAGTAGTTCTGTGCTGAGCTTTGAAATAAATTCTTTCACTTAAAACCCTATTTTAAATCATTGATTCTCCGGAAATATTTTCTCCCCTCCTCAAAACTCTCTCTGATTTTCTTATGATTTTTGTCAGTGTGCTTTAATTTCCACATAGAGTGGGACTGGACAGAGGAGGTCTCGAGTTCACACCCACATTCAGGGCAGGAAGTGACCTAAAGAATTCTTAAAACTGGGCACCCTGCCTCTGTTGACATGGCTTTCATGAAGGGAGTTCCCTTTCCACTGAAGTTTCTGTAGTTTTGACTGTTAGAAAGTTCTTTCTTAAATGAATCTGGCTTCTACAACTTCCACACACGGTCTTAGACTTTTCCTTTGGGTGAAATAGAGCAAGCCTGACCCTGTTTAAATAGCAGGCTTTAATGTTAGTTCCAGCGTAAGTTGCAAAGGTGAGCTCCGAGTCTTCCCTCTGTCAGCTTAAACTCAAAGTTCATCTAACCCTCTCTTCTGTGGAAAAGCCCCCAGAGCCTCACTCCCTGGGGTCTGCTTGCCAGCTGCTCCCCTAAAATACGGGCCCAGAACTGGACACAGTGTTCCAGATACCACCTGAGCAGTGCACCCTCTAAGGCCCCCATTGATTAACACGCTCAGTGGCTTTAACTTTAATAGCCACATCATACTCTGAGCCCGTGGCCATCAAAATTCCTGGATTTTGTGATATTGCAGTTAATCCTGGTTCTGTCGTCTGTCATAGGATCTGTCTGCCAGCTTGACATCTGTCAGTTCCATGGCATGAACAGGCCTCCTGGGACTGCATCCACGTGGTGAGCACAGAGCCAGACAGGCCCGTTTCACTGGTGTCTGCCTCGTCAGCAGGACTGTTCTGCCCACGTGGAGGGTTATCTTGCCACGAGGTCGGGAAGAAGGCTCTGGATGGACACCTTGCGGAAATCAAACGTGCTTCAGTAGCATTCTCTGCTCCACTTACTGGTCATGTTTCAAGAAAAGAAATGAGTGTGGCACCTTGCACTGGATCTCATAGCTCCTTCTTGTATTTTCACTTGGGAGGAGCGGGTGGTGAGTGCCAGTCTCTCCCCTTTGATGTCTAGGCTTTGGATATCCTGTGGCCACTTAGAAAACACGACTAGTTTTGTGCCAGTGTCCGCAGGTCAGGGAGTGGCCTTGTTTTGTTCCCCCTTGGCTGGAGAGGGCTGTGTGACTGCAGCTCGTGCCAGGCGGCCCTCCTGTTGCCTGCTGACTGCAAACATGCCTCCATCGGGCAGAGCAGAGCCCAGCTCAAGCTGGGTGTGACTTCAAAGGTTTAGCACCTTGAGCATACCTTGCCTGTTTTGCCAGGACCCAGTCAAATCCCATGTGTTCATGCTGTCTGGTTTCTGGTACTCAAGTCATTGAGTACCTTCTTATCCCCCAGGAAACCGACTTATGGTGTGGGCAGGTTGTCCTGCAGGCTGTGCGCCTCGAGCTCTGCGGGAGCTCTGTGTGCAGCTCCGCTGGCTCCCTGCCCCGCTCTCCAGCAGCCCCTGGGATCTGGGAGGCATCTTTAAAGCTTTGATAGATTCAGCTACATCTTTTGGTCGTAATACATTTAGGTGATGTTGGATTCTTTCTGTTAAATCACACCAAAAGGCTTTTCATCTGTGTTTGACCCACTATCAGTGATGTTGACGTGGACCGCTGTGTTAGTACAGTCATCCATCACAGTTACGTTATCCTCCTGGTGGCAAGACTTGACCATGTGGCTTCCTTTGGGGACGCCCCACCCACCACATGTCTCATGCTGTTAACCTCAGTTCACCATCCTTGCCATGGGCAAGAATTTCACGAGGGCTATGGAGGACTGATCTCCTTAATTCATCTGTCCTGTTGGCGTCATTCTCTGACACTCTGCTGCCAGGGAGAGCTCCCTCACGTCAGCCCAGCTGTTTGGTGGCCCTGAGGTGAGCTGTGACTGAAGGGCAGCCTCCCTGCCCTGTTCTCCCCTTAGTGACCAGTGTCCAGAGTGGGGTGTTGGTTTAATAGCTGCCTCAAGTGGTATCACAGGAGGGTTTACCTTTCTGGCTTTCTCTTTCTTTGACTGTTTACACTTTTTGAGACTTAAGTTGCCGTCACTGTGGCCAGGGAAGTTCCTCAAAGCTGATTACTATGTCTTGTTGACTGACCCCATTACATCTTTAACTTTTAATTTTGAAATAACTTCATATAGAAAAGTTGCAAGAGTGGTGCAGAGATTCCTGTGTGCCCTTCCTCTGCCAGATCCCGATGCTAACATGTGGCCACATGTGCCTCATCCCTTGCTGTCCGCCCGCACACAGCACGCATGCGCACACACGAAGGCACATGCATTGGCACTGACTTGTTCATTAATTTCCCCCCACTGATTTTTTATAAGCAACCAGATGTTTTAATGTCTAAATCAATGTATACATGAGGTACATGAATGTACTTTTATAGACAAAGACACAGTATTCACAGACATGTACATACATAGTTGTACATCACATGGGGACATTTTAGTAGTAGTTACAGTGAGCAGCATTTATGCAGCTGATGTGTCCACACTGACTTCAGAGAAACCTGCTAAAGAGTCGATGTGGTTTGTGAGAAGCCTGAGGAGTCACTTATAAACCTGTGGGCATGTCTCTGGGCCACAGGATTTCATGAGCAAAGCTCCAGAGCCACCGGCTTTGCGGGGTGGGGTGGAGCCGAGACTGGGGGGACAGAGGGCATGGGGGGGGTGCTGCGGACATACTTAGGTTCTCTGTCCATTTTAAGAAGTTGTTAAAATTGATAGATAAAAAGATAAAATTGAAATTCATTACTTGAGCCAGAAGAAGGAAATTCAGTCAGGAAAAGGGGAGAAAAAGAATACTGTCATTGCTTCTTGGCCTTTTGGATAAGATCAAGTGCAGTGTCTGTTTTTAGCTAAGAATATAGTAAATAGAAAAATATTAAAAGTATAAATATAGTGGTAATTAAAATAAATGTAAATGACGTGTGTGTGTGTGTAATGATTGATTGTACCATGAAGAGAAATAGAAGAACAAAAAGTCCAGTTGGAGTGTGAGTGCCCTTCTTGGAAGCTGACAGGCCAAGCAGGTCAGAGAGGAGCAGAAATTAGAAGGCCAGAATGCCACGGTTATTTAACTTGGGCTCAGAGAGAAGATCACACCCAACCGCAAATTCCTATTGCTCACGTGTAGAACTTAACACGACTATGTATCAGTCCACAGAGGAAGTCTCAGTAAATTCCAAAGTCAACATCATAGGACTGTTTTTCTATGATGTGATGAAATTCAAAATAAATTTTAAAAGATCTCACATCTGGAGACTGAACAATCTAGGTGAGAAAGGAAATCATAAGGAAAATTTTGAAATTCCTGAAAATGCATGGCCTCAAAAAACACTACATGCCAAGTTTGATAGGGCCCAGCTAAAGTTTAAATACATTTATCAAAAACAAGACATTTTTTTTTTTTTTTGAGACAG